>SJYX01009849.1:180683-226160 GCA_006410675.1 Oreotragus oreotragus
TGCGGGAGGAGGGGCCTGCGCGTGGGGGAGGAGGGGCCTGCCCGTGGGGGAGGGGGGCCTGCGCGTGCGGGAGGAGGGGCCTGCGCGTGCGGGAGGAGGGGCAGCAAGGGGAAGGGAAGCCAGAGGGAGACAGCCGGAAGTGCTCAGGAGGCCTCTGCCTGAGAAGCCTGTGGACGCACCGCATACCCGCGTAGCTGACAATCACATCCAGTGAAAGGCCGACACAGCCAGCCACAGGTCACGGCATCTGGGTCAGCCCGCTCGCGAAATCTGGGCAGGGCTGGAGGAGGTATTTTTGGAAAGTAGGTCCTTCCCGCGGTGGCGATCTTGCCATCCTAGCTCCCCGCATCAGAGCCGCGGGAGGAAGGGCCGGCCCAGCACGCAGCAGGGCCAGCCCCGCCCTCTCCAGCGTGGACTCGCAGGCTTCGGCATCAGAAAAGGGGCCCCGAGGCTCTGCCGGGGGGTGGCAGAGGCGGCCGGATCCATCCCGGGCCCCAGCGCCCGTGGCGCTCCGGGAGCCGGGCAAAGCCAGGCCTGGGGCGCTCCACCCTCCAGACAGCCATGGACAGCTCCTCCAGCAGGCCAGGCCCCAGGGGGCTGTGAGAAGGGTTCCGAGTCGGAGCCACCTGAGCACCACGCGGCCTGAACGCGACGAGAGGTGCCGCCTGGATGCGGGGCGGGGGACTTGCGAGGGGCGTGCTGGGGGGCATCACACGGGGCCTCGGGGGCGTGGGCGGAGACTCCCAGCCCCGCGGCTCAGAGGAGAAGGGCGGCTCTGGGGGTGCAGCAGCCGGCCAGGGGAGGCATCTCAGCCTCGCGCTGAGTCCAGGCCCGCCCTCCCGTCTGCCTGCCTTCCCGCACAGCCCTCTGCAAGGCCCAGCACGAAGGCACTCCCGGGTGTGGGGTCCCCTCTGCCTTGGGAGCTCCTGCCCCTTCACGGGGCTCACCCGCCAGGCAGACACCAGGCTCCCTGCCGACGATGGCCTGACCTGCCAAGCACTGGGTCTGCTCCCCACGCGGCGCCACCGGGGAGCCAGCGGAACCCGGCCAAGGTCCTGCCGGCCATCCACCCCTAAGGGCACCCCAGGCCTCCACATTGCCCGCGGGCCGTGCCCACCTGACATGTCTGTCCCCCACTGGCCCTAAAGCTCCGCAGCCTCCACCCGCGTCCAGATCCCCACCTGAATCGCTCCTCCCCAGACCCTCGCCACCCACTCCCGCGCCCCGCGCCCCCTCCTCAGCGACTCCACCACCCGGCCTGACACAGGCACGCAGCCCTCCCCCACGGTCTCTATCCCTCCCGCACGTGGGTCTCCTGGGGGCAGGCGCCGTGTCTGCCTGGCTTTCTGCATGTGCCCAGCACCGAGCTCAGCACCTGCATGCAGAAGGTGCTGGATAAACACGGTGGGTTGGCTGGAGGGGCACCTGCCCGCCCGTCGAGCCTCGCCCCCTCCAGCAGCCCGGCGCGGCACCGCGGTCTGGACTCAGCAAAGCTCCGTCGGGCCATTTGCATCCTCACGGAGAGTTTCACTACTCAGTGCAGAACCGGAGCTAAGCTACCGAGAAACACCTGCTGAGTTGAAACCACCACCTGGGCACCCCATGCCCACCCACCGGGCGTCCTCCACCTGCGCTCACTGGACGGACGGACCAGCACCCCGGGCTGTGAGCTACACCTCACAGAGGCCCCCCCAGCCAGGCTCTGTCATCTCCCAGCTGACTCTGGGGGCGTCTCTGGGTTGCGGATACCCAGTGTGAAGGCCAGAGGCGTCTCCGAGGCACAGAGAGTCAGAGTGAGGCCGGGTCAGGACGGCAGAGGGCCCTGGGTGGGGGAGCTGCCCACTCCAGGTCACCAGGGGCCAGTCGGGCGAGTCTCACACAGGCAGGTGGGGAATTCATGGGAAAGGACAGCCTCCAGGTGAGGGTCCAGCCTATGGTCCCTTCGAAGGGCTACCTCTCAGGACTCCTGGTTCCCACTGTCCCTCTGGGCCCCCACACCCGTGATGAGAATTATCATTGTCATATTTCCTTCTCCAGGAGAGACTGCATTCACTTTGACCTTTGGTGAACCCCTACCGAACCTTCTGGGTCACCTGGTCAGCGGAGCTCCGTTGACACATGGGCCTGGGCCCCACGCCGAGCAGACCTGTCTTCTCCGTGGTCCTCAGCAAATGCCTCTGTGCAGGCCAAACGAAACGGGCCTCACGGTGGGCAAATGGGCACAGAGCTGTGTGCGCAGGCTCCCGTTTGCCGGTCTGCCCCTCGCCGTCGAGAACGGGCTCTGGAGAGGACGGAGCCGTCTCATCCCTCTAACCTGGCACAGAGCCAGCGCCTGGCCGGGAAGGAAGGCCTCTGCGGGCAGGTCCTGTGGGCAGGCCGGCAGGCCAGGTGCTGCCCTCCAGGGAGGCTTCCCAAGAGCTGCAGCGGGAAGGCAGTTCCACTTACAAGGTTACAGAAACCGAAGAGGGAAAATGAGCTGCGCCGGAGCCCGGGCCCAGCACCGTCCCTCCCGGTGGACACACAGAGGCCTCTACCCCAGCAGGCTTCCCCCCGCGGGACGAGGCGGGCGGGACGAGGCAGTTCCTTGCTTCTTCGTAGCAGAAGGGGACCTTGGAAAAATTAGTTCTCAAGCCGAAACTCTGAAAACTGGTCAGACGGATGCAGACCCGAGTCCCCACGCTGCTGGCTGTGGTGCCTCGGACGCGGGGGCTTGAGCTGGGGGTGGTCTGCAGGCCCCTCCCAGCGGCTGTCACCTCTGCCTCGGTCCCTGAGGGAGAACGTGGCCCAGGCCTCAGCCCAGAGGCAGGTGCACAGCTGGGAGCACGTGGCCTTGAGGAAGACGGGGGACTCCCGGGTGGTCCAGTGGCTGGGACTCCACGACCTCACTGCAGGCGGCCCGGGCTGCATCCCTGCTCAGGGAACTAGGTCCACGGGCCACACTGAGCTCACCTGGCACGGCCAGACAGGCTAAAGAAAAAGGAACCCCCCGTGATCGTGGTCCAGCCTCCTCACACAGGGGCCCAGGGAACCGACCTGGGGACCGGAAGTGACCTCTGAGTTCGCTGGCACGGCCAGACAGATTGAAGAAAAAGGAACCCCCCGTGATCGTGGTCCAGCCTCCTCACACAGGGGCCCAGGGAACCGACCTGCCCGCCATCTGCCGGAGGCCGCCTCTGCAGGCCTCGGGGATGAACCTTGTCCCCCACACGCGGCGACTGCCCGCACATCCCCGTGAAGGCCCAGCCTGCCGAGAGCCAGGACTCTGCACGGTCGGGCCTCTTCTGGGACCAGAGGCCTTCTGACAGCACGGGAGGCTCCGCTCCAGCGGCTTCTGACCCTCCAGGGTCATCAAACCCACCCCGTGATCCCACATCGGGAGAGGCGGATACCACTTCGAGAGGGACGGATCCTGGAGACACGTCTAAGCTCGGGTTGCTGCCCTGTGCACGAGCTGTGTGCAGAGTCACACGCCTGGTCTGCGGCTACTCAGGCCTCTGCCCGGGGCAGCAGAGGCCAGCAAGGCCAGGCAGGCAGGGGGCAAGTCTATGATGCAGAGACGGGCCCGGCCCACTGCCCCCAACCCCCATTGCTGGCTCGGTTCTGCTGCTGTGCGCTCAACACGACAATCTCACAGGCCGTTCCAGAAGGCAGGGGCGTCCTTCTGTCCACACTGGCCACAGGCACCCCCTCTCCCAACTCATCTGAATTCATCAGGACTGGTTTAACAGACAGAAGGCGTCAGGAGGTCAACGTGACACCGCGGATCAAAATCTAAGAAAATGTGAAACGCGAGTGACGCGCGTCGACCTAGAGGTCACGATGCTCCCAAACCTTTCCGTGCGCGTCTGTGCGCGAGCATCTCCAGCGGCAGCACAGGGCATGCAGCAGCGAGGGAAAGGCGTCCGGCGAGGTTCTGGTTCAGGCCTGCCCACGTGGCCTTCGCCTCCCCAGCTGAAGATGGGGTCTCACAGGGCGGCAAGGACCACGTGGAGCAGAGCACGTGAACAGAGGTGGAAAGTGGGAAGATGGGGGACGGGCGGAGGGCTGCCGGGCACCCCACGGTCCCTCACGCCCAGAGCCTCTGGAGAGAGCCCCGCGACACCAGCTCTGCAAGGGCCGCACGGGCCGAGGGGAGGAGAGACGACCCGGACGGGCTGAAGCCACGCCGACCTCAGCTCTGGGGTGGCCGGGGAGCAGGCCAGGCAGCAGAGCCCCCCTTCCTGCGTCTCCCCACCACACCTGCTGCCTCGCGACTGGCAGACCCCTGGGAGGCAAGGCCACTCAGCCGTGAGGATGGCCCTCACAGCACCGGAACACGCGTCCTCCGACCACAAGCAGGGCCAGAACTCTGCTCTTACCCAGTGGTCCTTTTGCCATTTCTGATCAAAATTAGCAAAGTCAGACTAATTTTATCCAAATAGGAAAAAGCATGTGAGCAAGGCCAGACCACTGGCAGGAAGGGCTGAAGATGCAAACTTCAGACAGAAGACTGTGCCTTCCACCCCGGCCCTGCCCCTCGCAGCCCAGGACCGCTGCCGCGGCCAACACCCCATCCCTGCCCCTCGCAGCCCAGGACCTCTGCCGGGGTCAACACCCCAGCCCTGCCCCTCGCAGCCCAGGACCTCTGCCGGGGTCAACACCCCGGCCCTGCCCCTCGCAGCCCAGGACCTCTGCCGGGGTCAACACCCCGGCCCTGCCCCTCGCAGCCCAGGACCGCTGCCGGGGTCAACACCCCAGCCCTGCCCCTCGCAGCCCAGGACCTCTGCCGGGGTCAACACCCCAGCCCTGCCCCTCGCAGCCCAGGACCTCTGCCGGGGTCAACACCCCAGCCCTGCCCCTCGCAGCCCAGGACCGCTGCCGGGGTCAACACCCCGGCCCTGCCCCTCGCAGCCCAGGACCGCTGCCGGGGTCAACACCCCAGCCCTGCCCCTCGCAGCCCAGGACCGCTGCCGGGGTCAACACCCCATCCCTGCCCCTCGCAGCCCAGGACCTCTGCCGGGGTCAACACCCCAGCCCTGCCCCTCGCAGCCCAGGACCTCTGCCGGGGTCAACACCCCGGCCCTGCCCCTCGCAGCCCAGGACCTCTGCCGGGGTCAACACCCCGGCCCTGCCCCTCGCAGCCCAGGACCGCTGCCGGGGTCAACACCCCAGCCCTGCCCCTCGCAGCCCAGGACCTCTGCCGGGGTCAACACCCCAGCCCTGCCCCTCGCAGCCCAGGACCTCTGCCGGGGTCAACACCCCGGCCCTGCCCCTCGCAGCCCAGGACCTCTGCCGGGGTCAACACCCCGGCCCTGCCCCTCGCAGCCCAGGACCGCTGCCGGGGTCAACACCCCGGCCCTGCCCCTCGCAGCCCAGGACCTCTGCCGGGGTCAACACCCCAGCCCTGCCCCTCGCAGCCCAGGACCGCTGCCGGGGTCAACACCCCGGCCCTGCCCCTCGCAGCCCAGGACCGCTGCCGGGGTCAACACCCCATCCCTGCCCCTCTCAGCCCAGGACCTCTGCCGGGGTCAACACCCCAGCCCTGCCCGTCGCAGCCCAGGACCTCTGCCGGGGTCAACACCCCGGCCCTGCCCCTCGCAGCCCAGGACCGCTGCCGGGGTCAACACCCCGGCCCTGCCCCTCGCAGCCCAGGACCGCTGCCGGGTTCAAGGCCCTACAGCATGGGCCCGGGGCCCCGGGGCCGAGACTGGCCACCTCGCCTGCACAGGGACAGTGACCCCGGCGGAGAGCCCAGCACAGGGGAGCACCCCTCCAGGGCCAGCCCACCTGCGCATCCCCTGTGCGGTGCAGACCATTTACGTGACAGGCCTCTGTGTTGTCCCAGATAAGGTGGGAGAGCAGCGCCCGGGCTGCGTCCGGGATTTAGAACTGGCCGAGATCTCTTGGGGGACGTGAGGTGGGGGAGCCGGGCTGGTTAAGAAATAGTCTTAATAATAATCCCTAGGGAGGAAAATGCTAACAGCAGCAACAATAAAATAATCCCTTATGTTTGGAGTTCCTTGGTTTATCCACAACAGCACCTTTAGGATAGACAAAGAGACAGGTTAACACTGACTGCCTTCTTAAAGGGGGACAGAAATGGAAAAGAGTTTTTAACTGCATGGCCTTTTGTCTATGAAATTCCGATCCATGGGGATGGATTATCCAAAGACATACAAGGGGAATTTTTAACTATTTTGAGTGGGTCCGTAGTTGTCCAGCAACCCTGAGAGGTAGAGCGAATCGTCCCGTTTCACGAAGGAGGAAGCCCAGGGCTCCAAGCAGGGAAGGCAACTGGCCAGGGTTGGGAAGAGACTGAACGGAGCCAGCCGAGAGACCCGGACCTCCAGACCCCCAGTCCAGGGGTCTCCTTCAGAGACGCCACTGCTGAGAGGCCCGCGGCCCCCAGAACCCACTCCAGGTTCAGCGTGCAGGCCAGAGCCTGGTGACCGCACCCACGGCCAGAGCCTCCCCGCAGCAGAGTGCTCCAGGAGCCCCGGGCGGCCTCATGTTCTGTTAGTGGACAACACCTCGGAAAGTCCTTGGGGTTTCAACTTCAACCCCCATTCCTGAAAATCTCAGAAATGCCCAAGTCCACACACTGTTCTCCAAGTGTGGTGGCCACAACTGCCTTTTCACGAGTCATTAATGTGCAGAATCTCAGGGTCATTGTTATGGACTGAGAAGGACTGACGGGCGGTCAAGCGTAAAAGTGGGCGCTGGATGTAGAGCCAGTGAGATCCTGGGCCCAAAGCCTGGTTCTGCCACTGACGTGTGTGTGTCCTGGTCACTTCCCTTATTATCCTGGCTTCAGCTTCCTCCCATTAAATAAAAATTAAGGATCACACATATAGTGAGCACTGTCCATCCGACACTGTGGCAGGTGTGGGGATTCACAGGGTGTGGGGTACGCAAGGCAGACTGGATCCACAAACAAGGCAAGGTCAAGTCCTGGTAAGGGCTATGAACGCACCCTTAAACTTACCCCCCAAGGGTGGAGGGCCTCGGAGGTCAGGAAAGTCCCCTCTGACGAGGCGCCCGGGGCAACGGCAACCGAACGATGAAGCAGCTGTTACAGGGAGGTCTGGGGGCAGAATGCGGGCAGGCGGGGCAGCGGGTGCAAAGGGCCCGAGGCAGGCATGTTGGAAGGACCGAAAGGGCTAGTGAGGCTGGACAGTTCGCTTGAGGCAGGGAGATGACGTGGGCAAGGCAGACAGAGGCCCAGCCCTCTAGGAAAGGAGTTGGGATGTCATTCTGGTTGCAAGAGGAAGTGACTATTGAAATAAAGAGACTGAATTCCATCTGTGATGGCCCTAACTTTCTATTTCTTGGAAACCAGAACTCTTTATTCAAATCAGGACAAGTAGAACCTAAACGTCAAACTAGACTCAAGAGCCAGCACGGCTCTACTGGGTGAGAAGCGAGTTAAGGCGCTCCGACCCCACGGCCTCGGGGCCTCCCCGCTTCAGCCCACCGCACCCCAGACACTGCGGCCAGAGACCCAGAGGAGCGCGGGGTGACCTCCCCCTGAGGTTCCTTGAGTGCCGAGAGCCGCCAGCACAGGCGAGGCGGCCCGGATCACACTGGATACTTGCTGGAGCCCGGACAGGCCTGGGAGGGTTTTAAAGTAAATCTCTGATGCGGACGAGCCTTCTGCAGAAACAACGATGAAATCTGGCTCGTCAAGCGCTCCAGTTAAAGTCACACCGCTGAAGCCAGAGAGAAAACAGATGGGCGGCTGCCAGGGCCCGGGTCGGGGGAGGACGCTGACAGAAAGGGATGCCCGGGAACGTGCTGGGTGGACGGGAGGAATCGGCCCCTGCACGTGCTGGTGCGGGCACAGGGCTGCCCGCATTTGTCAAGATCACAGACCTGGGCACCCGAAGTGAGAGAGGCTTGCTGTAAGCGGAACTTCGATAAACTTTTTTGATTTTTTTTTTAAAGTCACATGGCTGGAAGACACCCCAAAGATTTCTTATGGGTGAGGAGAAAGGACCTGCTGAGTCCAAGAGCCCAGAATCCAGGACTCGGAAGACTGTCCTCGCTGCCAACCCCCACCTCCCGGATTCAGGCCACAGTCTCTTCAGTGCTGACGTTCATGTTTCTCTGGCTGCAAAATGTAAATAACTGCCTGTTTTTACAACAGGCTTTCCCACTCCACGCAAACGGAAGCACTGGTCGGGTGTGGGGGAAAGCCCCCGATGCGGTGGAGTCAGACACGCTGGAAGAAAATTTCCTCGTCTGTTGCCTCCCAGCTGTGTGCCTGGGAGGCCCGGCCTGGGTGAGGTGGGGCTGAGCACCAGGGCACATCTGTGCAACCGCTGGCACACTGCAGGGTCTAGAGAGGTGACCCGTGACCCTAAAGTGGGGCTGCCGTGTCTAAACCGCTTCCCCATCCCAGACCCAGACCCGCTTGTCCCCCCGCCGGGAAGAACACCCTCGAGGTGACCATCAGGAGAGGGAGCCACCGAGCTCTGCCCTGCATTACACAACCGGCTCAGGTACACAGTGCAGCCGGGGCCCGCACAGGCTGTAACCTCGCCAGGTGAACAGGAACACCCTGCCCCTCCCTGACCACCGTCAGCACCCGGGGCGGTGGGGGGGGCGGCGCGCCCTGATCCCTCAGCCATCCCTGGCTGGCCCCTTCCCCGGGCTGCTGGCGGCGCCTCCGGGCACAACCCACCCCGACACACTCCACCGAGCCCACAGCTCTTCCCTCCACCTGCTCCATAGGGGGGGTCCAAAATAGTGACTCAAAGCTGCCTGGTACACCTTGCTCTTTTTTCCTGTCCTAAGGAGACCCAACACACACAAACTCCAAAGACTATTAAAAAGAAAAAAAAAAAAAAGGATCCCTCGGGGCAGGGAGTTTCTGCTTTCCCTGTCATCTACTCCAAAGGCGCTGAGGGCTTGCTGAGGGCTCGTAACCGCTGTTGGCTTTCTCCATGGTGAGGCTAGCGGGAGGTGACACCCAGAAATTAGCCCTATTTTGCAGAAACAAAGAGCTGAGCTTTCTGGCAAAAGGCACCCGGTAGCAGACCCAGGCAGCCCAGCAAAGCCGGGCACACGGTATGGGGGCTCAACCAGAAAACACGGAGGTAAGGGGGGCACCCCTGCCCAGGGCTCCTGGGAGCCAGGCCAGAGCCAGTGGGAACGCAGAACCAGGAAAGAGAAGAGGGTCAGTCCGGCGCCGTTCAGCGAAGCTACCGATCATGAACAATGGTCTCGCAATCCACCACGGAGGGCTGGGACCCAGGTTAACAGACTGGCGGGCGAATCACAAATGCTAGTTGTCAGACCGTCGCCAGCACGCTTCGGCAGCTACACCCCGCGGTTCTGGAGAGCCACCGCCAGAGCCCGGGGCTCGCCCCCACCTTCCGGGGCCGTTTTCAGCTCCCGTCGGGCGGCAGCTGGGGGAGGGGACCCGGGCCGCACGGCCGAGTCAACTTCCACCACCCGGTCCACAAAGACACTGCAGGGAGGCGTGGCCAGGCCGGAAATTCTGACAAAAAAGTTTTGGCCCTCCGGTTCCAGAAGCAACTACTTCCTGCTCCCTCCTAGTCGTGCGGGGTCGAAGGGAGGAGGGTGTCTCTTGCGGTCTGGGGTCCCCACCGAGGGCCGAGCTGGGGGCCTCGACCACGGTGGGGCAGGGACAGGCCGGCCCGACGCCCCCGGGGCCTGCACTCGAGGCTCCGCATCGCCGGGCACCGGAGACTGGAGCAAAGTCCCCGGGGGTGGGGGTGTAGTTCTCGGGGCAGGGCCTTCTCTCCGCACCCCCCAAACACGCACACACACCCCCCACGAGCCCCGAAGCCCGCGATCTGCGCACGGAGGCCGGCCCCGACGCCAAGGCCCAGGCCTGCTCGGACGGGAGGAAGGGCAGGGGCCCAGCCGCCGCGGAGCGGTCAGGCGCTCGCTGCGGCCCCCGCCCCCGCAGGGGAGACCCTCCAGGGCGGGGCCCGACCTCTAGAGCCGAGGGGGGCCCGGGCCCGGCCTCCCACCTTGACTCGCTGGCCCTGGATCTCCAGCGTCTTCATGGTGAAGTCCACGCCGATGGTGCTGCCCTGGCGCTCCGCGAAGGCGCCGGTCTTGAAGCGCTGCACCACGCACGTCTTGCCCACGCTCGCGTCGCCCACCAGCACCAGCTTGAACAGGAAGTCGTACTGCTCGTCCGGGTCCCCGGGGCCCGGCCCCGCCATGGCGCGGGAGCCCCAAAGGCCGGCGCTCCGGACGCTGGGGCGGCCTGGGCTCGCGGAAGCCGCGGGCCGCCTGGCGACGTGGAAGCGCCGCAACACCTGGGGAAGGGGCGCCACCGCCCGCCGGCCGCCCCGCCCCGGCCCGCCCCGCCGGCCAGGCCCGGGGGCCGCGGCTCCGCCCGGGACGCGCCGGGTCCGGCCCTCAGCGCCGCGCCAGGCCAGTCCGGCCCAGCGGCCCGCGCCGGGCCCCGCCCCCGGCCGGGCTCCGCCCCTGCGCTGCCCTCGGCCCCGCCCCCAGCGAGGCCCTCCCCAAGGCTCGGCCCAATCAGAACCCAACCTCAGGCCCGCCCCGGCCGGGCCCCGCCCCCAGCACTGTCCTCGGCCCCGCCCAGTCCCTGAGAGCAGCCCTCAGCAGGTCAGCACCCTCGGCCCCGCCCCTAAGCCCGCCCAGAGCGCCCCCGTACCGGCCGCGCCCCCACCGCCTATTGACACCCAGGGATCTCCTACCTGGGCCGTCCCAAATTCAGTCTGGAGCGGCTTCGAGAGCAGAGGAGGGTCTCTGGGACTTTTGATTCAGCCCTTGGGCCCAGAGTGGCCTCCTCTAGAATGGATCTAGCGTGGACAAGCATGGCAGTGTCGCTCATACCAGTGGGGCCGACAATGCGTTTCCCTGTACTGAGGAAGGGAGAGCCCTGGGACACGCTGCAAGGAGGAAAAGAGAGAAGAGGCCAAAAGCTAAGCTGGCTACAGAATTGAGAGGAGAGCTTGTGGGGCCGTGTGCTCAAGGTGACCCCCAGAAAGCTGGGACATGGGGTTAGGGAGACCTGTTTGGTGGGGGCTAGTTTTGGGGGATCCAAAGGGCTGGGAGATCCCAGCCCAAAAGGCCGAACAGCAGTGGTGGAAAGTGAAAAGTGAAAGTGAAGTCACTCATCCATGTCCGAATCTTTGCTACCCCATGGACTGTAGCCCACCAGACTGCTCCGTCCATGGGATTCTCCAGGCAAGAGGACTGGAGTGGGTTGCTGCTTCCTTCTCCAGGAGAGCTTCCCGACTCAGGGATTGAACCCAGGTCTCCCGCATTGTAAGCAGACGCTTTACAGTGGTGGAAGCAGCTGCCCAAACGGGCTGCCTCAGTTGGGAACTTGGGTCCAGTGGAGGGAACTGACCCACCTGATGAGACTTTCCTGAGCTGAGGAACAGGGAGGGTTGTGGGGAGTTCTGTGGAAGGGCGGACCAGCTCCTCAGATGGTCTGGTCCACCAGGGCTCTTCAGAGAAATGAGACTCGATTTTCTATAAGGGGCTTTCTTGTTGTCCAGTCGCCCAGTTGTTTCCGACCCTTTGCGACCCCGTGGACTGCAACACATCAGGCCTGTCTTCCACTGTCTCCCAGAGTTTGCTCAAACTCATGTCCGTCGAGTCGGTAATGCCATCCACCCAGCTCATCCTCTGTCGTCCCCTTCTCCTGCCCTCAATCTTTCCCAGCATCAGAGTCTTTTCAAATGAGTCAGTTCTTCACATCAGGTGGGCAAAGTATTGGAGCTTCAGCTCCAGCATCAGTGCTTCCAATGAACATCAAGGACTGATCTTCTTTAGGATGGACTGGTCGGACGTCTTTGCTGTCCACGGGGCTCCTAGATCAAAGGGGACCCATTCCCCCAGCATCTCCACAGTCACCCGGATGGACAGGAACTGAGAGCACTCCTGCCCTTTGCAAGGGGGCTCCTACAGAATTCCAAATCCATAGAAGTTTACATTTTGATTAATGCCTGTTATGGGTCAGGTATGCTTCTAAGACTTTGGATATTTAAGTGAACAAGGCAGAGAAACATCCATACCCTCCACAGCAGACAAGGGAAGAGGGACTTCCTGAGGTTACGGAGACCACAGACAGCAAGCCCACCAGGACGCCCAAGAGCCTGGACCCCCTTTGCTGGCTGAGCAAGTAAGAGAAACTGGGCCAGGAGGCAAGGCAGACCCATGGAGAAGGGAGGAGGGTTGCTGAGCTCCACTCCCATGGGAAACGCCCAACAGCATCAGGCAGGGCCCCCCAGGTGCCAGGGAGAGCAGGTCTGGGAGCCCAGCTTTGGTGCATCAGGTTGGGGCCATAGGACACAGCCTCTATCCAGGGCAGAAGCAGACTGAAGGGCCCGGGACAGAAGGCTTCCACACACCGGGCTAGCTCTGGGACCCGTCAGCCCAGGGCCCCAGAAAGCAATATCTGCCTTCAGCTGAGTGGCTTCCCACAGCACCCGGTGGAGAGGGAAAGGTGTGTCCAGGAGACGGGACAAGTCAGGGTCCTGCCACTGGAGGCAGGGGGAGAGGAAGGAAGAAGGCTGGGTAGCTGCGGGTGCACTGGACGTGTGGTTGACTAGCTGAGCTGGCCTTTCCTGGAACTGGTTTGCAGGGGTTGGAATGCTGACCTGGGTATGGATTTTGCCAGAAAACCCAGCCGCCATTTGCATTTGTGGTGCGATGGGCTGTCGTGAGGGCCGCTTGACCCAGATTTATCAAAGTCATGAAGCTGTAAGCGTTTCTATGGCCTGTCAGGTATATCTCAGTCGTGTTGTTAGGAAATTAACTGCATTTCCCCTCTCTGGAGGCACATTCCTGAGTGGCATTTTATCTGAAACTGAATTATGCTCCTTTGAACTGCAGTAATGCAAAAATCTTGAGAGAAGAGGCCTTTCTCCCCTTCCTCCCTCCCTTCTTTTTCCACCTTTTCCTGTGTACAGTCACCGCTGTTAAAGTATGCAGCCTCAAACAACGTCATCCGAGTTTCCTTTCATGGGCAGAGCCCAGGCTAGGGCCGAAAACGTGCCCCGGATCAGAAAGAAAGGTGGAAGAACACAATGAAGACCCAACCCCAGGCCTGACACCGCGCTCCTAACGCCGAAGCACGCCTGCTGCCAAGCACGCGGAAACAGAGCTGCAGGAACGCAGCCATGCGCGCCGCGGCTGCCGGCTGCCGAGCACTGGGCCCGTGCTGGCCGAGGGCGGGAGCAGCCCCCGGGCGCCCGGGCAGCATCTCACCTCTCTGCGGCCCCACCCGGGGCTGTGCCCCCACCGGAGGACCGCCCTGGCTTCCTCCCCTCGCGGCTTCTCATGGCCCCCAGCCCCCACAGAGCAGGCCTGCCAGACAGACGCCGGGACAAGCCCCAGACCCCGGGGACCCCGCTCACCTCTCCCCCTGCCCGCGGCCCCTCACAAGGGGACCGGGGGGCACAGTTCATCCTCCGGGCCAGGCACCCCTCAGGGGGCCTTCCCTCCACAGGCTGCCCTATTTGTGGGGGAGGGAACCAGATGGTATGACCCCGCCCCCCACTGTGGACCTGTCTGCTCTTTGGGGGCCCTGACACCCCCAGGCAGACGCTGCTGTCGGGGCTTCGATGAGAGTGAGGGGCGCCCGCAGGGCTCTGGGAGGAAGCAGTGAGATGCTGATGCTGGCAGAGATGGGGTGCGGCCGTCGGGGGGAAGCAAGGCTGACCCCAGCACCTGCTCACTTCAGGCTGGCCCAGGGTGTCAGGGAGAGAAGTCTTCATCTCCTCTTGGCTTATAAACTGCCCAAGAACCAAAGCACAGGCGTTGGGGGGCAGAATGCAGGGGAGGAGGGCACCGGGGGCCAGGCTGGGGCAGGCGTAGGGAGGAGGAGAGAGCGAGCTGGACACGTCTATGTTTTGGAAACTGCGGGCAGAGCCAAAGCTTGTCTGAGCTACGAGAGAGATTTCGTCAACCACTGTTTCCTGGGATGGGTTCTGCCGCCTCTGAGTGTGAGCTTCCGTGACCACGGTGACCACGCCCGGCCAGTGGCCACACTCCCTGGACGCTCCAGGCCTGGGGGGGGCCCTGCAAAGTCCTCCTGGGACAAACAAAGCCAGGGCCCGCGGGGCAGGAAGAAGCTTGGGTCTGGGCCAGTCTCCACTGGGGACGCCTGTGGGTCCTCAGCAAGCCGCTTTCCCATCAGTCCCCGGTTCCGATGCCCATGCTGTCTGCAGCCGTCCTGGGAGCCACTGAGAGGCCCTGGGTGTCCAGAGTGGAAGAGGGAAACCCCTCTCTGGGCCATCTGAGCTGGGCCCTGCCTGCCACCTGGCTGGACCCCAGGCCAGGCGGTCTCAAGGCCCGCCTCCCCTCTGCCTGCCCCGTGGGGCTGCCCGTCGCAGGGTGAACATGCAGGCACTGGGTCCAGTCCTGGCCTTTTAGACGGGGACGCGGAGGCCCGGGCCCAGAGGGGCTGCTCCAGGTGCCCGGCATTCGCTCCTGAGCCCCGTCCAGGCCAGGCCTGGGTGGGAGCTGGGTCTCTGGGCCCCCAGCCATTAAGCCTCAACCCCTCCCAGCTCTCCGCACACGCCTGCCCAGGGGCTCGGCTGAGGGGTCCCCACGGTGGTCCCCAGCCCAGTCCCGTCCCTCCCCTCCTTCTCACAGCCCCGAAGCCCTGGGTGGTCTCCCCAAGGCCGCTGCCCACCTGCCCGACGCCCTCTGTCCCCTGCTCAGAACTTCTGTCAGGCAGATCCAGGCTGACGACCGTCCCTCACTCAGGCTGGCACAGGGCTCATGAGGCCCACGGAGCTCTGCCAACGTGCCCAGGACCCCTCTTGAGGGTGGGGACCCCCCAGCCTCACCTGCCTCAAGCTGGGGCCCCTGCAGTGGGTACTCCCCAAAGGGAAGGAGAGACTAGGCAGGGCCAGCAGGTCTGGGCCACCCTGGGGCACCCTCGGCACTCCCACGGGCTGGAAACACGGGCCCCACCTCAGCGCTGACCCACGGCCATGGGCACGGGCCAGGCGGGACTCCCCGCACCCTCAGCGCCCAGACGGGCCGTGGGCAGGCCCAGCCCCGCCAAGGGCCCCGTGGAGCCCCCTCAGGTACTACCGCGGACGAGGCCTCACACAGATGCACGGAGCCCAAGACTGCCTTTCATACAAAAATCTTTAATAAAAATAGCTCTGTGCAGAACCACCCCAGATGAAGCGGCAAACACGCCCCCTTGCCGGCTGGGGAAGCAAGGCCGGCTGAGGGCGAGACAGGCGGCAGGGCAGCCCCGGGGATGGCGGGCGTCTTCTCAGCGCGCAGGAGGCATCACAGACACGTCTGCGCGCGCGGGGCGTCACCGCTGGCCGCCCCCACCGCTGCCGACGCTCGCAGGCCGCGGGAGCAGCCTGTCCTGCCCGCTCGGGACACGCGCCCGTGGGCTCTCGCGCCAGCTGCACGCGGCCGGGGCGATGCCGAGGGGCCTGGCCAGCGGCCCTGGGGGGGGTGCGGTGTGAGCAAGGCGGCAGGGGAGGCCGCAGCAGGGCTGCCTAGCAGCCTAGGAGCCGCCGGGCCTCCTCGCTCTGGGCCTGCAGCGTCTCGCTGGTGTACTTCTGCAGCAGCTCCCTCTTCTTCCTGCGCACGAGCGCCTCCTCGATCTGTGGGCAGCAGAGGCGGGGTCGGGGCGGCGTCCACTTTGCCTGACACCTCCTCCCGGCCTGCGTGGGCCACAGGGACCCGCCGTGCACGGCAGGGCAGGCCACTGCCTCTAGGGCAGACGGACTCCCCCTTCGCTGGACCCACACCCTAAGCTGCATGCAGGCAGCGGCGCCCCTGGAGTCAGAGCTGCCCAGGGGACGGAAAGCACCGGAGTGCACCCGGTGGGCCCAGCGCCTCACCTCCTGCTGCGACGGCACCGGCACGTGGGCGGTGAACTTCTGCCGCCCGTCCTGCCCTTCTCTGCCCGGGCCGCCCTCCTCGTCAGACTGCAAGAGAGAACAGAACACCGGAGGCTGTGCGGAGGGGACGCCGCAAGGGGCCCAGCCTGCAGCTCTTTGCCGGGAGAGACAGCCCCGGGGACGCGCCCTCCCCAGAGACACCCCCAAGACGCAGCGCCAAGCACGGGGGCCAACGTGACAGCGTGGACTGCGCGGCCTCCTGCCCGAGGGGAGCCGGGCCCGAGGACGCGGCTGCGAAATGGGCACTGGGCGAGGCCTGCACGTGCTTCTCGGGCTGTGAGTCTCGCGAATACGTTATCTTGGCGACTCCATGGACCGAAGCCCTCCAGGCTCCTCTGTCCATGGGATTCTCCAGGCCAGAATACTGCAGTGGGTTGCCGTTTCCTTCTCCAGAGATCTTCCTGACCCAGGGATCCAACTTGTAGGCAGATTCTTTACCATGTCAGTCAGCAGAGAAGCCTCAAATATATTATTTTTAAAACTGAACTTGTAAAAACGGACCACACGCACAGAAGCATCACTCAGCAGCTGCCTACGAGTCGGCAGCGCTCACTCACGACTAAGGAACGGCCCTGGGGGCCCGAGCGGAGGAGGCCTGTGCGGAGCGGGGTCCGCTGTCCCCTGGTCTCAGGGCAGGACCCGCCCCGTCCGCCCCCACCCCACCACCGGGCGGATGAAAACAAGAAAGGCCGTCGTGGTCCCGGGAGCCACCCAGAGACAGCAGGCCCAGCCCTGCTGCCGAGCGGGCAGCATTCAGGACGGGGCCTCCGGGCCCGGGGGAGGGACGTGCGCGGCCTCTCTCAGCTCCTTAACAGCTGCCTCGAGTCTGCGACGGTTCCAACACGCACGACTCTCTAACCCTTCGCAGCCTCTCCATGGCTCTTGTGATGAGGGGAGACCCGTCCCGCCGGGGTCAGGGCCCTTGCTGGTCCCGGCTCACCTCCCACAGCCTCTGTTCACACCAGGGGTCCTGCTCTGGGCTCCGGCTGCCCGCTGTCTGCGTGTGCTGTCCCCTGCTGCCCCTGTGCGCTGGTGACGCCTCCCCGACTTCTGAGCTCAGCTGAAGGGTCACCTCCCCAGGAAGTGTCCGCGGCCCTGCCCACCCCGCTACCCAGAGCTCCTGCCACATGTGCCGTTTGCCTGTGGGGTCTGCTGACTGCGCTGCCCCTTGGATCCTGAGCTATCGACGGAGCATGTAGCTGCTATGCCCCTCGAGTGGGCCTCACTCACTCATTAGTGGCTGCCAAGGAAATAAACATCTCTTGAAAAAGCGAACAGGTCACTTGCACCCAGAGAAAATCTTCGCAGGGCACGCTGCCATCCTGCTTCAAATGCCTGCCTGAGGGCACGCCCCGCAGGCCTGCCGGATCCTGTGCAACGGTGACCCAGTCACCAAGCTCCTCTGGGCCTGCGTGCTTGCCACTGCTGTCTCAAGGGGCCTGACCCATCATCCCGGCCTGGCTGACTCCCCTCCCCTGGCTCAGTCCACAAATTCGCTCCATACTGGGCCTGCCCGATGGGGGAGCTGGGAGCAGGGGGCTCTGGCTGTGGGACCACAGCTCCACCCCACCTGGGAGCCCCGAGGGAGCCTCTGCTCTGGTTTCTCACGGTAAGGAGGGCGTGGGTGGTCAGGGCCCACAGAAGCCCGGCTCTGCCACTGAAGCTCAAACAGTGAGGCCAGGGGCTTCAAACTTGCCTACAAATCCAGGCCCTGCAGGTGCAAGGGCCCAGCTCTGAGACGCAGGTAAGTCACCCAGGTGCCCTCAGCAGTCCTCACTGTGACCCCGAGGCGACCTTCACACCACCCCCCTCCCCCGCCCCGTCCAGGGGCAGAGTGGGCCTTGAGCCTGCCCAGGCCTGGGCGCCCACCCCCAGCCGTGGTCTGCGGTGCCGCGGCAGCCGCCCTACCTCCTCCTCAGCCACCGCATAGATGTTCGCCTCCTCCTCCTCCCCCTCCGCCTCCTCGCCTCTCGCCAGGCGGGCCTCTCGTTCTGCTCTCCACGTCTCCGCTAGTTCGGCTCTGTCTGCAGACGAGGGACAGCAGGCGTCAGTCGCTCTGGCCTCCGAGAAAGCAACATGCCACGCGGGGCAAAGGTGACCAAGGCCTGCCCTCTGCAAAGAGTGACCCTCCTCCGGCCCCCATGGGCGGGCATCAGACGGGAGGGCAGGGGTCCCACAGCAGCTCCCGGGTGGCTGGCAGGGGACACGCCCAGATCCTCCCCCGTTCAACACCTTGAGGTTCCTCAAAAAAACAAAACCAGGACTGACACATGATCCAGCAATTCCATTCCTGGGTTCACACACCAAATAAATAGAGATGCTAATGAGAAAAGACACAGCACCCCAGGGTTCAGAGCAGCACCATTTACAACAGCCAAGGCGTGGACATGACCGAAGCACCATCGACAGATGAATGAAGACACAGAATGGAGCCCCACGCAGAAAAGAGGGGCCTGGGCCACGTGCAGCAACACGGACGGACCCAGAGATTAGCCTGCTAAGTGGCGTGAGCCGGAGAGAGAGAGACACTCTCAGGCATCGCCCACTCGTGGAATCCACAGAACACAACAGGGAACGCACAGAGTATTTCTCGAGTAACCTGCTAATGGAGTATACCTTTAAAAACTGTGAATTATTTTACTGTGCACCTGTACATAATATTGTACGTCAACTCAACTTCAGTTTTTTACCAAGTCCTAATAGACAATAAATTCCTTAGAAAAGGAAAACCTCCTTTTTCAAAGGAAAGAAAAGAAACCAGATGCCACCAGTCGTGAAGCGAATCACTCAAGGACTTACGTTTCTTTTCATACTCCTGTTCCAAGGGCACAATGACACCATCGTCTTCATCGAGGTAACCGTAGTATTCAAAGTCGATCGCCTTCATGAGCTCGGCTCGTGTCTTTCTTGGAGGAGGAAGTGCTGAAAGAAAGAATTCTTCAGCTTAGCCTGGTTCCCCGTCACAGCCACACTCACGCCTCCTCCCCAGACAACACTACGCAGGCATGTAGCATGTGTGTTCCTGAAAATGGCATCAAACAGGCGCTCTGCCACACTAGTAATGGGCCTACACACGACACTACCCTTTTTAAAACCAGCGTTGATGTTTCAGACTCAGTCCGTTTCGAAGGAATCTATTGTAATTTAAAAAGCAAAAACAGAAGCTGGCAAAGCTTTATGGACCGAGATGAGAGTCACGGCATTGTTGATACAACAGTGAAAACTTGGACCCCCACCCGGACTATGAACTGCCTGGCGGGGGGAGGGGGTCCCTCCCCCCGATCTCGGCTTCATGAGGTGCTTTCACAGGAAATGCCATGATAGCTAATGAAAAAACATGAGAATTCAGATAAGACAAAATAAACTACAAGCAAAAAAGATGCACAAGAAATTCCTGAAGAAAATACATTCAGACTAAGTATTACTGTTCAGGATATGTAGTAATTCTGGAAAATCAAAAGGGAAATGAAAGTCCAGCTGACTGGTCCAATAATAAAAGCTGACTAACCGAAGGAGAAGAACCTGTAAGTGTGAGCGTTTCAGTGATTAACAGGAACTGGATTCAGGGAAACAAAAAATAGGAATACATACTGTTTCAAGGACCAGCAACAATGTGACAGCTGCAAAGATGCGGAAGTGACTAGCAGTCTACACAGNAGCTGACTAACCGAAGGAGAAGAACCTGTAAGTGTGAGCGTTTCAGTGATTAACAGGAACTGGATTCAGGGAAACAAAAAATAGGAATACATACTGTTTCAAGGACCAGCAACAATGTGACAGCTGCAAAGATGCGGAAGTGACTAGCAGTCTACACAGGAGGGTGGCCACAGCCAGCTCAGGCCACCCGAGACTGGCCCTTTGCATCACTCGGCTTCGTAAGGAGAACTGTGGGGGGCGCGGACGGTCCACACACCACGGGCACAGGCACGGGGAAGCCCCCTTCCGTCGGCCCATGGAGGCACCAGCAACCCTGCCCAGCCCTGGGCAACGAGGGCTGCGCCCAGGATGGGCTCGGAGCACTGAGTGCACCCCGGCTGCAGGAGGGAGCTGGGATCCAACCAGCGCGGCGGGGCTCAACCTGGGGCCAGTGCTTGAACCGTTTGGGGGGTGGGGGTGATGGTGGTAAACTGTCGCTGAGAGGACAAACTCTAAGTGGATAATGGACAGCCTGCCGCCCCAGAGACAGACAGAGAGACGCACTTGCAGGATGGAAGCCGAAACGGCAGCAGGAGCAGGGGTACCTGGGGCCAGTGCTTGAACCGTTTGGGGGGTGGGGGGTGATGGTGGTAAACTGTCGCTGAGAGGACAAACTCTAAGTGGATAATGGACAGCCTGCCACCCCAAAGGAGACAGACAGAGAGACGCACTTGCAGGATGGAAGCCGAAACGGCAGCAGGAGCAAGGGCTCTGGGACCAGCCATTCCTGAGGACAAATGTGTCGGTCCCGGGAGCCAGAAACGGGCTTCTCTGCCTCAAGGGAGCCGGACTGGAGTCACCTGTCACTAAGCTGACGCGACTCAGCTGCTGAGATACGCAGGGAGGCGTATGGGAAGGCCAGGCAGGGAGCGCTCCAGACAGTAACGGGGATGGGCGTCCCCAGCAGAGCACTGGGACGGCGGTAGAGGGGGCTGAGCTACCATTTAAATTCTGTGCCTGAAGACTGACTTCGGCACTTCCTTCTTAAAAAAAGAAAACCGATGCCTGGAATACCTAAGAACATAAGAGTAAATTTTAAGCCAAAGTAAACGCAGAAACAGAAAAACAGGACAACCTCGCTTTAGGAGCCTTAAAAACACAAAGGGCACATACCCCAACATGTCAACTGCGAGATGCGAAAACATGGGTGTTTTTTCTGATTTTCTGTATTCTACGTGTCTATAATAAGGCTTCATTGCTTTCGAAATAGATGGTGTGACACTTAAATTCCGATTTATCTTAAGCAATGTCGATGACACACGCAAAGCCAGCTTGCACACGTAACGGATTCAAGCAGCAGCAGGGCTTGGGGGCTCCCTGCTGGGCCAGTGGTCAGGCCTCCAGGCTACCACTGACACGGCCCAGATTCAGTTCCCGGTAAGGGAACCGAGATCCCACAAGTCTCCCAGGGAGGCCAAAAAAGAGAACCCGTGGGGTTTCACGAAGGTAGAATCGGAAGGGGTCGGCAGAACGCCAGCAGTGGGAGGGATCCTGGTCTCGCCCTTCTCTGCTTTCCACACTTTTTCCTATGGAATGCTTGGACTGCTTTTCAAAAAGTCAACACTCAGACACAGGCGGTCCAGACCAGTGGAATTCTGGAGGTGCCCAGAGCCAGGGCGTCTGACTCGGACCCTCTCTTCTCCCAGTGCACAGAGGCTTTGGCCCAAGGTGTCACCAGTCCTTCAGTTAAGAGCTTTCTCAGCCCAACAAGTGTCTGAAACACGGACCTGCCTGCATGGCCTTCTGAGCCGCTCCGACAGGCGCCGACCGGGAGGCTCCATCCGACAACGCCTCCACCCCACAGCGCCCCCGTGCCCACAGCACCTCTGCGTTCTCTCGGAGGCGAGCGTGTCAGGGCCTGCAACCTGGTGCCCGCAGCTCTGGGTTCCTGCTCCCGCCCAAGGTCTGCCCTGGGCTTGCCACCTCAATGCCCCATGCTCGAGGGTTCCCATTTAAAGGCTGGGAAGGGCAGTCCCCTGACGACGCGGGGCCGCCGCGCAGCTGGGCACACGGAAGGCTGCCTGCACGCAGCATCACTCGACCAGAACCGAGAGCCGGGCTGCCCGCCACTCACGCTCTTTCTCAAACAGCTCTCTGACGCCAGGCAGGTCTTTGGCTGCTCCGAAGTACTTGTAGCCGCGATTTCCCGGGACTTCCTTCCCTTCGTGGTCCAGCATTTTAGGCCCGACTTTCTTATGGGGAAGGAAAAAGAGAAAACGGATCTGATCTGTAAACCCACTATTTCCACGTTTGCGGACATGCCTGAAGACACAGTGATGCTAAAAGCAGCAGGTATCAATGGACACAGAAACACACTGCGGAACTTTCTTCAATCCTTTAAAAATCCACCTAAATACCTAACGGGAAGAGGATGATTTAAGTAAATCACAGTTTGTTCAGGGGTAGAATACAACATACTCTATAGCTGACAAATGGCGGCTCGTATGACACTTACACTGGCTGAGAAACTGCTTACAACACAGTGTTAAGCGAAGAAAAAGAAAGCTTTGAAAAGTTGCAAAAAGTCTAAATGACCACCAGTAGAAGAAGCGGACAAATGAGATGTCCAGGAGCTGGAGCCCCCCCGTTAAAAATGGCGACGTAACACCTGCAGGCCACAGGAGGTGAGTCTGGCCGAGGCTCTGTACTGCAGGGGAGAGGCCATGAGGCACGGAGCACGGAGCACGGCGCAGCAGCAGGCGGCTGAGCCACAGGCGAACGCCCCACGGGTGTTACTTTCACACCCAGGAAATAAAATCAACTTCTTTCACGTGAAAAACTCCGGAAGAAGATAGACAGAAACATCACTACTGACGTCGGGAGCTTCTGTAACCCTTCCAGGACGGGAACAAGGGCCACCAACGCCGTCCGACAGGGAGCAAAACCCGTGTCACAGAAATAAGGAGGGTGGGGAGGCAATGCTCCCAGCAGGTGCCCAAGGAATGGCAACATGCATGCCTCAGCTGGGCCAGGCACTGACCTGAGAGCTACGGCTCCGTGTTAAGAGGGGCCAGGCTAATACACAGAAAGACCGCCCACGCTCCTTACGCAGCCACACGGCCGTCCCCGGACCAGACACGACTGGTTCAGAGACCTGGGCAAGCGGGGCAGGCCTGGGGCAGGAAATCCACTACACGGGTCACAGTGATCAATCGTTAAAAAGTCAAAATAGAACAGAACAGAAAATACCAAAGCGCAGCAACACACACCAGGAATCTTTTCAGCACACCTTCGTGTGTACTGGGTGGTGACACGGTGATTTACAGACGTATATACAGGGTCACGGTCCTAAAAGCCTCAAAGTCACTGTTCCTTTAAAGAACCCAGAGCAAGCACAGGGCGCCTGTCTCCAGGCCCCTCCAGCACAGACACTGCAGTGCAAGGGCTGGCCCAGTTCTCAAGGAGCCCAGAGGCGCACGTGCGGCGCCGAGGTTGTCTCCATAAGGGGCCCGGGGAGACCGAGCGGCTCACCCCGGACCCGGGCCGGTACACACTCCCAGGCCTGCGCCGGGGACCTTCTACACCACCGGCCCTGTGCTTTCACGGTTTCCGTGCACACACACCAGGCCCTTTCCAGGCTCCTTTCATTTCTCCAGGGCCTCGTCCAAGGCAGGCCTGCGGGGGCTGCAGTGAGACAGGACCCACCCTGCCTAGAAAGCCCCCGAGCCGGGCCCTGAGCCGCTGCTTACTTACCCCGTAGTCAGGGCCACCCAGCTCCTTGATCCGGACCTCCCAGTGTCCTTTCTCTCGCAGCAGCTTGTTAATTTCATCATTCAGGTCGCGAATCCGGAATTCACCTAAACCAGCTAAGAAAAGAGTAATGTCCTATCATTTCCTGAAAACACCGCTTCATGTCACACCCGTTAAGAGTGAGTGTCAATGCCGACAGAGGTGGGCAACGCAAAAACACTTCAGCTTCCGAAATCACGGAAGGGTGACAATCGTGAACAGCGTTCCAGTGGCGCCAGAAAAACTCCGAAAAACAACTTCCACCCCATTAGCAATCAGAGAAATACAAACTGAGGCCGTCCTGCAGCTCCACTTACACCGCCTCTAACACATCACGCCTAAGCGGTGGGGCGCTCAGCATCCAGGGTGCAGGGAGGCAGTGTCAGCAAGCAGCCTGCTGGTCCCCGGAAACACCTCTGACCAGGAGCCCAAGGGGCGGATTTAAGGGGACAGCACAGGAGGCTACTGAGGCGCTGTCACCGGCGACCGGGGCGTCCCACCAGAGGCGGGAGGACGGTCAGGGGTCCCTGGTGTGCTGAAGCACCTGTGCCTACCGGGAGGGAGACAGCCTCCTTTCCTCCACTGAACCGCTTCTGGTCCGTTGCCAGGTCGGCGGACCACACGCGTGTGCCCGTCTGGACTCCTTTTTCTGTTCCCCGGTCTGTGTGTCTGTCTCTCACCAGGACCATGTTATCTTGATACCTTTAGCTTTACATTGAATCTTGAATCTTAAAAGTAGATATTATGGGTACTCCAGTTTTGTTCTTCAAAAGTTCTTTTGGCTGCATTCACATGGAATGGCAAAATTGTAAATTTTAGTTTGTCAACATCAACTGGAAAACTGTGCTGGGGTTCTGTGATAGATCTTAAAAAAGAAAAGAACGGACCTCTTTCCGATATTGAGTCTCCCCCTTCACAAACACCGTCTGTCTCCATTTCACTGCTTCCTAGTTTTCAGCATACAGACCACGTGCATATCTTACTAGATTTATACCTAAGTACTTCTTGCTTTTTGACGCTTCTGTAAATAACACTTTTAAAAATGATCTAGTTCTCAATGTTCCTGCTAGTATACAGAAATCAAATTGACTTTTTTTTGTATGGACTTTCTAGTCTGTCATCTGGCTAAACTCAGTTATTCACTGTGGAAATCCTTCTGTAGATTCCTTGGGATTTCCTACACAGAAAATAAAGCCATCTCGGAACAGAGCATTTTTCTTCCCTTCCAGTCTTTGGGTCTTTTATTTCCTTTTCTTGCTTTACTGTACTGGCCAGGAGTTCCAATGCAATATTGAACGGAAGGGGTGAGAAAGGAATCTTCACCTTGTTCCTGATCTCAACCTTGCAGCATTAAGCACGATATTCGCTACAGGCTTTTTGGCAGAAGTGTTTTATTAGGAAAGGAAGCAGTTCCGGTTAATTCCCGGTTAGCTGAGTTTTTATGAATGAATGATGCATTTTGTCAAATACTTCTGCATCTACTGAGATGACACAGTTTTTCTTCTTTACGATGATGACACAGTGAATTGATTTTTGAATGCTGAGTCAACCATGCAATCCTTTGTTGACTTTTATGGCCAAATTCAGGAAGGAATGTTGGTTTGTAGTCTCGTCTCTTCTTGTACTGTCTTTTTCTGATTTCAGGTCAAGGGCACACACACCAGCACACGTAAGAAAGTAAACCAGGAAGTCTTCCTTCCAGCTCTTCTAGGAGGAGCTGTAGAGCTGGTCCTCCTAACTATCTGAACTGGCCGGGGGAGCCATCTAGGTCTGGGCTCTTCTTTGCTGCAAAGTTTTTAACTATGAATTCAATTTCTCTAATAAATNCACACACACCAGCACACGTAAGAAAGTAAACCAGGAAGTCTTCCTTCCAGCTCTTCTAGGAGGAGCTGTAGAGCTGGTCCTCCTAACTATCTGAACTGGCCGGGGGAGCCATCTAGGTCTGGGCTCTTCTTTGCTGCAAAGTTTTTAACTATGAATTCAATTTCTCTAATAAATAAAGGCCCCTCCAGATACCGTGGAACTTCCGGGGGTGGGGGGAGGCTGGAGGGGTGACAATGCCAATGGTAGGGACCACTATGTTGTCAGCATGTGTCTTTTAAGGAGAGGCCCGTTCCATCTCAGTTGCTGAGTGACAGCCCTAAAGTCGTATCTAATGCTCCCTTATCCTTTGAATGGTTGAGCGTAGTGACATTCCCAGTTTCATTCTTGCTGTTACTCATCTTTTTTTCCTCTCAGTCTAACTGGACTAGAAGCTTATCAATTCCCACTTGCCCCCTTTCTCGGCTTGTCTTCTGTCTGTCTCCTCCCTTCTGCTCACTCTGGAATTAGTTTGCTCTTCCTTTTTGGTTTCTTAGGGGAGAAGCTGGGATCACTCACTTGAGACCTTTCTTATTTTACTTTAATGCTATAACATTTCATCTAAGCATTGCTAGCTTATCAATTCCCACTTGCCCCCTTTCTCGGCTTGTCTTCTGTCTGTCTCCTCCCTTCTGCTCACTCTGGAATTAGTTTGCTCTTCCTTTTTGGTTTCTTAGGGGAGAAGCTGGGATCACTCACTTGAGACCTTTCTTATTTTACTTTAATGCTATAACATTTCATCTAAGCATTGCTTTTTTCATACCCTGAATTGTGACATTACATTTTCATTATCATTCAATTAAAAATATTTTCTAATTTTCTTGAGGTTTTCCTTTAGGTATATGGGTTGTTTAGAAGTATGTTTAATTTCTAAATATTTAGGAAGTTGCCAGGTATCTTTCTGTAACCGATTTCTACATTAACTGTGTTTTAATCAGTGAATTATACTTTGCAAAATTTTAATTATTTTATGTTTACTAGCATTTATTTTACAATCCAAAATATGCTCTATTTTGGTGAATATTCCATTTGCTCTTCAAAAAGAAAGCGCGCTCTTCCTTGTGAGGTGAGCGCTCTATGCATGGCAAGCAGGTCGAGCTGACTGACAGCGCTGCTCAGTTCTTCTGTCCTCACTCCTGTGCCGCCGACCGCCGAGAGGGGGCCGACGTCCCCACGCCTAACTGGGGAGGTGAGAACCAAGCACTGTAGAGAGAGGCTGGCTTACCATTCTGAATTTGAGCCACTTTTTTTGAGATCTCTCCAATGATCTACAAAAAAAATAAAAGGTAATACATCTTTATGCCTTTTGAATAAGTCTGAAAGCATAAGAAACATCTAAGTAAAAGCGCTTAGAAATGCGGTTTAAGAGCCATGCAGGTAACCAAGTTCAGGGGCTTGTTCTCCCTGCCAAGATGGCCTCCGCCCAGACCGCACCTGCCGTCTCCACTTCTCGGCCTTAGGCAGCTCAGTGCATTCTGAGGCAAGGAAGGGTCTCCGCTCCTAAGGAAAAGCGAAACACACACGTTGCCACCATCTCGTATGAAATTACAGGCTTCCTGCAACAGTCACAACTGACTCCGGCCTGAAGGCTCAAACGTCTAACAGTCTAAAGACATCTGCAGCTTCTGTCCCCGGTGGTTTTCATCAAGCCTTAAGGCTCACTCTGCCGTCTCTCCGTAGGAAATAACTGCACAGGCAACGCTCCCTGCGTCGCACCTGGGACGGGGCCAATACTCAGCGTAAAAGCCCACTGCACTTGGCCGTGACCGTGAGCAAACTGGGGGTTAATCAGCCCTCGGGATCCGTGGTTCCTCTGCAACCACAGATTCAACCAACCACAACTGTGGGGCTCCACAGTAGTTACTGTTGGACAATATCTGTGAATAAGTGAACCCACGCAATTCAAACTTGGGTTGTTCGGGGTCAGGCGTCACAGTGAGATGCGAAGTGCACCTGGCTATACCCATCTCGTGGCATGTTTGCACTACCTTAAGCAGCGACAGCGATCAGTGTTTAGAACAAACATACATATGCGTGTCTGTGTGTACACAGGGGTATGTGCGGGTGCAAGGGCAGGTGAGAGGACACTTTTAAAAAACAAAACAAAAAGAAAAGAACAGCATATATTACCCCTAACCTGGCTGAGTCTCCACGATTGGAGGTCATCCACTGGTCTCAGGTTAGAGCTGCTTCCCAGAGCACACCCCACTTTCTACTTCTCAGCATGAGCCCGGGCTGGGATTGACAGGGAGACCCAAGCATCCCACCACCAAGAATTATCACGCGGCCCCCGCAACAGGGAGCTTCACCTGGGCCTCACGCGAACAGACTCTTAGGATACAGGGAAGCGGAGATGAGAAGAGGAGGGTTTGGAGTCTGCCCGCGCTCGTCCTTCCTACTGGAAAACGCACGAGGAAGCTTTAAACCAACCTTTACTTTCCCCTCTTCCAGCTGAGCCTGGCGAAATCTTGCTAAGGCCGTCCTACCGGGAAGAGAGAAGACCGTTAGATCCTGCTCACAGGCCTCTCGTCACCCAAGTTCCTGGGGTGGGCAGATCTGCTCATGACGTTAGTCACCACCCTGCACTCACATACACACAGGCACACCGCTGTCAAGGAACCAGAGACGTCGTGGCTTTCCACGTTCCAAAGAGCAGGGTTCATACGGACTTGTGCTCCTGAACACCCCGTATCCCCTCTACCCCCACGGCAGGTAAGGGCCGTGGGGAACTCAGCACCCCGCTGCGGTATTAAACACACGGGTAACAGGGCTGCCGCTCTCACAGCCCGGCCTCGCCTTCAGTGTAAGTTCTGGGAGCGGCGAGGAAACACTTCGGGGGAGAGATACATGGGCAGATACATGCACAGGGAGAGGAAGAGACGTGAACCCAAAGACCAAACAGAAAAAGAGCCCCAAGCTGGCAATTAAGCGGCATACAATTTGCAGACGAAAGGGACCTGACACTTACATGGCCTTTTCCGCGTTTCGGGCCTAAAAGGAAAAGAGAGGGGAAGAAAAATGTCCATGTTTTAAAGAGCTGTTTCTTTTACTTTTTAGAAAAAGGTTTTATTTAAAGAAAAGCTTCCTCAGGACACAGCCAGAAGCATGCGCACAGCAGTAACAACAAAAATCAGAAGACGCTCAGATCCTGCGACTCGACTCAGCCACTTCCCCTACCTAGACTCCTCCACCGCGACCACGCCCTTCCATCCGGCCTCGCCCCCTTCAGAGTCCACCTGAGCCATCATCATCCCAGACAATTCTCCCGTCACCCCTTCTTCCCGGCTAGGCTGCTCCCCTTTATCTGGGTCTATACCTACCAGGCACTTTCCACCCAGCTTCACAACTCTCTGTTCTCTGCCAGTGGAACTTGAGGAAGGAAAGACTGGCTCTTACAAGTGAGTTTTATGCAAAGATTGTTGCACTTAGGGCAAGTCACTTATCCCTGAAACACAGCGTCGGGAGGGAACACGTTTTCTGGGTTGCAGTGTAAGGAGAGTACGTGCTGAGTCCAGGACCTGAGTGTCACTCTCCACTCTCCCACCTAGCATCCCTGAGAAATTCTCTCTCAGGCTCGGCTTCCCCACCTCTAGGCAGGGATGGGACCTTTTACCACACAGAGGCGTCAGGATGGTTCAATCAGATAAATGCGTGAGGACATCAGCGATGCAGGATACAGGTGCTCAGCAAGCGTGAGCTCCACTTAGGTCTTTCTGACTTTTTCTTCCAAGTGACACAGAAATAAACTCGCTAAGTGCTTGGTAGATAAACGAACACGACATCTACTAAGGAAAGAAACAGAGGCTCTCCCAGGAGAAGCCGCCTTCTTGAAGGCCCAGGTTGTGTCCCACCTACTTCATCAAAGTCTACAGAGCCTCAGTATCCAGTGTAATTTGTGAAACGCCATGCTGGGCTCTAGGAATCTGGCCGTGGTCCTTCCTTTTGAGGGAAGTCAGAGGAACCTCCCTCCCCAGCACGAGTCGTTTGACAACCAGGGTTCTCACTCAGTGGACACCTGTGCCTGCTGTTCCGGCACCGAGTCGCGTCTGACTCTTGGCACCCCATGGACTGCAGCACGCCAGGCTTCCCTGTCCTCCACTCTCTCGCAGAGTCGGCGACGCCATCCCACTGTCTCATCCTCACCTGCCCCCTCTCCTCCTGCCCTCAGCCTTCCAGGGCTTCCCTGGTGGCTCAGACGGCAAAGAATCCGCCTGCGATGCAGGAGACCCAGGCTCGTTCCCCGAGTCGGGGAGATGCCCGGAAGAAGGGAATAGCTACCCACTCCAATATTCTTGCCTGGAGAATTCCACGGCGGGCTACAGTCCACAGGGACAGAAAGGGCTGGGCAGGTCTGAGAGGCTAACACTTTCAATGGACGTGAATTCGGGCAAACCCAGGGAGAGAGTGGAGGACAGCGGAGCCCGGAGTGCTGCGGTCCACGGGTGCAAAGAGTCGAACACGACTGAGCACCGAAATCCAGGGTTATGGAAACCCACAGAAAGGAGCGCGTGTGACGGCCACAGTTTGCCAGAAGCATCCCAAGCCAGGGCCCCTTCTCCTCTGCTAGGGAACGGAGAGAGGAGACGGCCTTCGCTTGTCCGAGCTCGGGAGCGAGAGCCTGCGGGCTGAGGCGGCCAGTGCGAAGGGTAACGGGGGCGGGGGGCACCGTCCCCCAGGGCTGGAGAGCGGAGAAGGCTGCTTCCTGCGCACTGGTTTCTCATCAACCCCCAGACATAACTCGCTACGGCGCCGAGCGCCCCGCACGGGCGCTTCGCTGGGTGAGAAAGTCACGGTCACCAACGGACCCGCGCGTCCTCCCGTCCCGGGACCCTGCCCTCGGGGGCCGCCCGCTCCGGCCTCGCGCGGCGGGAAGGCCCTGTGTCCCGAACGCGAGCGCCGGAGCCCCCGGGCTCCCCGGCCCCGGCCCGCCGCTCTCCTCCCTCGCTCCCCGCCCCGCTCACCATGCTGCGAGGGAGCGCGCCGCCCTCAGGCCGCGCGGCGCCGGCCCAGGGACCTCCGCCGCCCCGGGAGCGGCCAATCCGGACGGGAACTGAAGCTTCTGGCCTTTCCGAACCACCGGCTTTCCAGTCGGAAGGATAACTGAGGGACCGGAAGTGAGGAAGCGGAAGCGAAACCCAATTGACCTGGGGACGGGAAGGAAGTGCAGGCGCGCTCCCGTTGGCAGCCTTCCTTGGGCGTCAGGACGTCGCACCGACGTGTGCGCACGAAAATTAGGGGCGCGGCAGAACTGCGCTTGCGCAATGGAACGGAAGCGTCTCCGACTCGGACCGGGGTGGTGGGGCAGTGGTGGCGCCTTTATTGCTCTCGCGATAACGACGGCGAGATTTCCCGTGACAACTCGCGGTCCCGCCGTCTTGGGTGAGGCTGCTGCGGCCGTGGCTCCCCTTGGAGGTTCGCGTCCCTGCCGCCCCGTCGCGTCCTGGGAGCGGAGACACGCCGTCGGGAGTATCTGGTCCTCAGCCCTCTGAGTGGACGGGGGTCCGCCCGCGGCCCGCGTGCTCGCCAGTGGCTGGAGGCTGCCTCGCCTCGCCAGTTCCCCCTCTCTTAGGCGTTTATCTCGGGTCTGTGCTTCTGAGATTTTCTCCTGGAATCGCGGGGTCTGTCCGAGCTGGACCAAGGCTCGAGGTCACCCTTTTAAATAAACGTAAGGCCCGGGGGAGAAAAGGACCGTTACTGGAGGAGTTCAGTCACATCGCGGGGATCGGAAGGGCCTTAGCCCCGGACCAGGGGGGCAAGAGGCCACCGCTAGGGATGGGCCTGGGGGCTCCTCCCGCAGGGCCCCGGTGGCCCCCTCGGCCAGAATGGTGCTTTGCGGAAGCAACTTCCCGCGACACGGAGCCTAATCTTTGCTGGGTGCTCCGTCTGCAGCCGGGAAGCATAGGCCATCGGGGAACGCAGCCAGCGTTTGTGGTTCACACAGGACCGACGAGTGCTTGGAACACCAGGGGCCCATGCCTGAACCGTGACAAGCTTTCTCTTAAAAAGTTCAGGCTGTCCTGCCCCAGTCCACCGTCCACCTCCCTGACAGCTAGGCGTGGGCTTGCCAGGAAACCCTGGCCTATGGGAACGGAATGTAAGGAATGTGTGCCACTTAGGTGGACCCTGAAAAGTGGGCGTGTGCCTTGCCCGGAAACTTCGCTGCTTTAGTACTGTGAGCTTTAGGGGACTCTTCCAGGCTGATGGCCACTTTCAACCATCTCGGAAGTCAGGAATACAGATGGGTTATCCAGGAGAGAGGTACAGAGAAACCTCTTGTCAGATGGAGTGAACTCCCAAGACACGCAGGAGACCCCCAAGGTTGAACATTTCACACCAGCAGAACCACCGCCAGCTTGGATGGCAAGGGACAGGGTACAAAAGAGGGCTCTAGGGGCAGGAAGCAGGCTGATCAAGTGTGCAGCCGTGAACAGGTGCTGCCCTCCATGGCAAGGAGCCGATGGCTTCTGGGGAGGCAGCTCAAGCCCAGAGGATGTGCTCAGGCCCCAACACCTAACACCGCTTGCCCTGCTGGGTTCTGTAATTGGTTGAAACCACTGAGGCCTTTCCTTCCAGTCTCCTGTCCTGAAGGGCAGTGTCCTGTGTCTTTTTACTGGGGCCCTATGCCTCCCACTCATCTTGGGGAGCAAGTCACAAAGCTACTGATAGGAGTGATGCCCTAGGCTGAATCATACCCAGATCTCACCCATACCTGATTTAGGACAGAGACTGGGGCCTCTGTAGCCAACCAAACTTAGAACAGACTTTTAATTTTGATGGGATGACGCTTTTGGTCTTATTAGAATGAGATGGTGACAAGGTCCATCCGAGGCAGAAGCATACCCTCCCTTCATGTACTGTCCTGGTCCAAGCCCAAGACCTGGAAGTTGATAAAGACCCCTTGTAATCTGAATGGATCTCAGAGCACTGTTAGTGGAAAATAAAGATATCACAGTATGAGACTAAAATAACACAACTCTCCTGAGAGAGGACTGCATCTCACAGCTAGTGTCCCAGGTTTTAATCAACTTTGGGCTTCTTTGTCCCAACCTAGAGTTAACCAGCAGAATATACCAGAAACTCCCATGCTCACGAGGGGATGCTATTCTGTTGGGTCTAATAGAATTAACACCCAAGACGAGTAAAAATGAGTTATGGTAAGAATCCTTGGGAAGGGGTATGACGAGCATCCCAAAATTTTAAGAAAAATTTCAGTTACTAATAAGACTTTAATCCATTATGCTTGTAGTGTTTCTGCTTCAAATTTCCAAAGTGAAATTGCATTTATAATCAAAGTTTAGAATGGGAACTAATTTTGAATCAAGGTCTAAATGCCCAAGAAAAGCAGATTTTCAAAATGCGCTCAGGGTTAGACAAGAACACATTAAATGAAGTGTGAAGCAGTGGGCAGTGCCACTCCATGGGGCAGAGCCGGGCTGCTGCTGACCCCTGGGGGCAGGGCCCATCCAGTTTCCTGCAGCACCACCTCCTCCATCTGCCAGCTGACCAGCTCCACCCACATGACCCGCTGCCCCCCTGGAGTCTGCAGTTAGCGGCCAGACGCTTGAGCATTTGGTAACTGGCTCAGCCCGCCCCATTTCAGGGCTGCCGGATGTTGAGGTGTCCCACTCAGCAGCATGCAGCATGGAGGCACTGCAGGAAGTTTGAAAACAAACAAGGTACCACGGATACCGACCCTTCACCAACGGTGTGTCTGGCTACCCAATCACGATCACAGTGATTCTGCAGGATAGCTTTTCTTCACTTTAAAGATGAGCTCAGAGCAACTGGCCGAGTTTCCAGCACGAGCCCACAAGTGACCCCGAGCAGAGATTTCAGTGTGGTCTGCTGCCCACGTGCTGCTACAGAGGCTCAAACACGGGCAAGGCTCTGCTGCTAAAGCCAGGAGAGTTCTGGAGTTCCAGGCACAGAGGCACTGAGACAGCCTGGGGGGAGGTGAGAACTGACTTAGCCAGGTGTTAGCTGTCACACGCAGCTCTCACGGTCGGCGACTGCCCCCTCTGACCTCTGCTGTATCTGTCCAGGTTTCTGTTGCCAAATGTTTCACCCAGAATATTAGCGAATAAGCAAAAGGCCTCAGCTTGGACAAGAGTCACCTCATCTGCATTTAAACAGACCACATCATTTGCAGTTTCACTTACCCAAATTGAAAATACCACCTGGAGGTGCCAAAAGGCAGGCGCATCCCAGGCTTCCCTGGTGGCTCAGCCAGAGTCCACCTCCCAGTCAGGTTCGATTCCTGATCTGGAAAGCTCCCTCACGCCTCGGAGCAACCAAGCCTCAAGTACTGAGCTGTGCACTGGAGCCCGGGGACCCAAGCTACTGAAGCTCACGGCCCCTGGAGCCGATGGTTCCCAATAGAAGCCCCTGCAACGTGCAGCCCACACCCCACAGCTGTGGAGCAGGCCTCCGCTTCACACAGGCAGAGAAGGCCCACGCAGCACCGCCGAAAAGACACGCCCATCCCTCTAATGCATCAGCTGGAAATCTCCAGACCTCGACACTCATCCGGCTCTAATCAGTTCTTGGTGGGAAGGCTCCCTAAAGCTCCAGTGATCAAACAAGGCTGCCTCAGACATGGGAGTGCTGAAAAGTCCGGGCCTCATGCACACACCCCTGTGGCCTGACCAGGAAGTACAGACGCAGTTCCCATCTCCCAGACCATGGGAGCGCTCTCTGGTGCCTCAGATGGTCAAGAATCTGCCTGCAATGCAGGAGACCTGGGTTCATCTTGCTCCAGCAACTGTCGTGACAGGGCACGAGAGGGCAAGCAGACTGCAGCTGCGAAGCTGCGGACGGTGGGCTCGGGTGGAGAGCAGCGCAGGGCGCCCTGCTCGTGCAAGAAGCCGACCTTGGTGAACTGCGGAAGGCCTGCCACGACGTCGCTCTGCCACCAGATTCTCTTTGCCCCACAGCGGTCACGCAGCCGTGTTCTCCGGTGGAGACCAGAGTGGTCAGGCTCCAGGCCAGGGTTCGTGGTTCATACCGCAAAGAACCTTCCATGGAAAACGCGGCAATGAACACAAAAGCCCCCCAACCGGCTGAAGGGCGCATGCTTCGCTCGCTGCAGCTGCCTCGGCCTCAGGCCCGCCTAGGAAGGTACGTTTCCACAAGCACAAGAGCAGAAACCCAAGTGTGAAAACACGAAGTTTGTGATGTTGAAGACACCACCGTGACCCTCACCACCATCACATACAGCTGCCTGGGAGGCAGAGCCGACACCTCAGCTTGCTAGCAAAACCTTTACCAAGATCACAAGCAGTCAAGTTCATTGCCAAGGTTAGTAGCGGAGGTGGGAATGAACCGATGGGAAGCTGTTACATTCAATGTAATTTCTTTCAATTCTAAGGCAAGTAACAAGGATAATTAAATGTACATGAGCCTTTGTAATTCAGAGCACAAGCTGTGGACTGAGTTGTTCTCAAATTATAACCACACCACTGGGGCCATGACCTTGCCTCCTTATCCCGGGAGTCACCCAGCATGTTACAAAATACCGCTCAGTACCCACCTTGAGAGAGTCATGCCCAGTGCTAGCCTCTTTAATCCTAATAGAGATGTTCTTTAACACTTACTCTGTTAAACTGTCGTTAGAAATGTTTTAAACAGTTGCAGCAGTTACATGAGTCCAATAAATAACATGCTCAAAATCTTTTGGACAACTAGAATTTCTACCAGGTTTTAAAAATGATAGTTAAGTTTAACAAGGACTGTCACGACCAGTACTAATACATAATATGACTTCTCTGACAGCCCCGAATTCAAGATTTTGCCTCTGACACTTAAGAGTAGACGACAACGTCTCATTAGAAGCCAGCTACCTCACCTACTGGCCGTGGAACTGCCTTAAAGTCAAGGACAGCCTGTTCCACGGATAATTTAACATATAAAATAGTCAAAATAACTCAAACACAACAGCTACCCACATCCCAGACAAAATCCTTCAAGGCACTGTTCTCCCTACAACTGTAACAGAAATCTGTTTCTAGAAAATCAGCTCTTCCTAAGTGGATGATACTCACGATTTACCAGAATCCTCAAAACCCTCAAGGGCACTGTATCACTTAGTACAACTTGGTTTTGTTGAACCAGGGAGCGACAGCGTCATTTCTCCCAACTGTACACAAAGAACAGGAAATGCTAAAATCATCAGGTGAATGAATGATAGATTACTGACTTTTCAAGGGAAACGCTTGTCAACTCAATGCAAGAGGTCCAATTCTCTATCAGCAGTAAAACTGATGAAATGCAACATCACTGTTTCGTACTTGTGCCAGAAAACTAAAACTATCATGATCTCTAGCATGCTTAACATCTGAGATCCAACACTTGCTTCATAAAAATACCGAAGGTTATCAAAGCGACTTCACTGGCTGTCCCAGGCTCAACACCCAAAGCCTCCAAGCTTGAGACACAGGGAAGCCAGATCCCAGGAGGGGCGACTCAGCCAAAAAGAAACAATGTGACCCAACCACACAAGCAGAACAAAGCGAAAGCTTGACACTCTAAGGAAACGAGCCGCTGGGGCCCCACCATCTTGCTGCACTGGGGAGCACAGCGCTGAGACCACCGCCACACACTGACCAGACACGCGGCGCGCAGCACACGCACGGCGAGGAAAGCACCCGGCAGGATGGCGGGGCCAACAAGCCACCCTGGGAAGCTCGGGGCAGCAGCTACGGGGAGGGGCGGGGGCGCGCAGCGGCTGCAGGAGAGGAAGGGTACGTGAGGTTCCAGGCAGCTGCACGCTCTTCAACCTAGGCTTCTAGGAGCTCATCTAGAGAGTTCATTAAATGACTTCTCAGGTGCATGTCAACTCTAGATCACACCCTAAGAGAAAACAGAAGGAATCCAACATTTCAGATCCCTGTGAAGTCCAGGAGAATTTGAAATGGTAAAGCTGTCATGGTGGGACTTCCTGATGGTCCAGCGCTTAAGCCTTCGCCTTCCAGTGCAGGGGGCGCAGGCTCATCCCTGGCCCAGGAGCCAAGATCCCACACACCTTGCGGCCAAAAAATCATAAATCAACTTCAATACAGTAACAAATTCAATGAAGACTTTAAAGAGAGTCCACGTTGAAAAAAAAAAGAAAACTTTAACGAAAGCCATCCATGGTGTTAGAACTGTTCAGAATCAACGTGGAACGCAAGGCCGTCATTCCAACGGATGAGAAGCCGTGAACTGTCCATGTCCTCGCGGAGCTGACAGCGTCTGAAGCCTCGCTCCCTCCAACAGCTACGTTTCCTCACTGAAGGCGAGACTGAGTTAGCACCAAAAGAAAACTCCACACTGTCAGCTTCCGGTCCTCTGCTCCCCTTTAATGTGGCGTTTTGCACTATATACATTAATGAAAAGTTGAAACAAAAGGAACTTTAGTCAAACTCCCCTTCCTCCTCCAGCTTTATTGGATAGTTTAAAATTACATTTCTATTTTCTAGGACTTCAGTTGCTTTTTCCATCTGACTTTTAAAAACTGATTACAGCAAAGGAAACACAGTTGTCTAAGTGATATAGTATACAAAAATAACATCTTGATTTCTGTGAAAATGCATTTCTCTGCAATTCCTGAATAGCTCCAAATTATGCTAACTCTGAGCATAGATGTTTACTCTGGGTTTTAGATTTAGTCTTTGAACACGTGCGTTCTACACCGTTGCCATCACCATCTGTTTACCCAGCATCAGCGCTGTGGCGAGGCTGTTCCTGCTCAGGCTTTCGTCCCGAGTGCTCTCGCACAGCCATTAACACGCGCGTGTGTCTTTGTTTACTCCCACTCAACTGTATGTTCTACGTAGGGCCTGATACAGATGTTACTTGATGTTATTTAATAGCTACTGAGGTCAGACAATCCAAGGCAGTCATTATGCTAAAATTAAAGTTATTTATGGAAGCTCACAGACACTTCCAGGATTGGTTTTACCTCCTACATGGGAACATATTCGAGAAACCCAGAACGGGCTTCCTGGTCTGACTCAACTCTTCCCATTCATCAATCCCTATTCACCAGTGGCGCGGAAAGGGGGTTCTTTAACAAAGCATTATACATTAACACCTCTACCAAACTAAACATAAACTTTTTTTTTGTAGTTAAATGCAGAAAGTCGATTTTTTTTTTCCACCCCTTTCCTCCTTTTACACGGCAAGTAAAGCTCACTGGCCTGGGAGTAGCCTCTGTCTGCCAACCTTTGGCCAGTGAAGAGGATTCAGAGAAAATAATACAACCATCAATCAGAAAAGGAGGGGCGACAGAGGAGAGCGGTTAGGCCGTGGCCTCGATCGTGCACTCCCGCGCGAGGTGCCCCGACTCGCCGCAGCGGTAGCAGTTGACCTCACTCGTCTTGCTGCAGTTGATGGCGACGTGGCCAGTTTCGCCACACCTGACGGGGGAAATCAAAACAGCTGTCACAAGAGCGCTCAGAAAACGCCGCGTGTCCTGAAGGGTGAGTTACTGCCATGACGAGTGACGCGTGCGTCTGTGTTCTTCAGACAGCGAGTCTCATCAACCCCTAAGCTAAGACCAAGGGGCAGGAACCCGACCACTAAGCCACTCGGCTGAGCGGCCCACAGATCACCCACCACCGCCACCAAACATGGGCCAACGTGGTCCGTCTTCACACCAACGAGCCCCCAGGATCCCACAAGTATGCACGTATCAAAGCTTGTCAAAGTGCATGCTTCAGCACGTACATAGATTATCATGTCACATTCACAAGCAGAGACTCCTGATCTCATGAAGATCTGTGTGTGAGTCACACACAGCACATGGTGCCAAGCCGCTCCCGCGCGGTCTCGCACACACAAGTCCCCCGCGTGGCCGCCCCCCAACCCCCCACCCCGGAGGCGCACAGGCCCGCGGCGCCGGCTGACCTGTAGCACTTGACTTTGGTGCAGTCCTTCTGGATGTGCCCGAACTCGCCGCAGGAGTAGCATTTCTGCTCGTCGGCGTGGTCGCAGTCGCGGGCCAGGTGCCCGGGCTTGCCGCAGTTGTAGCAGCACTGCTCCCGCTCTCGCTTGGGCTCCTTGCAGTCCTTGGCGATGTGGCCGCCTCGGCCACAGTTATAGCAGGCTTCGGCAGCAGGGAAAGGCAGAGCCAGGCTGTGGCACCTCACAGGCGCCGCCAGGCTCCGCGCCGCACCCCCGGGGGGGGACCTCCTCCGCACGCTCCCCTCACTTACCATCCTCCTGAAGGTCACAGTCCTTGGCAAGGTGGCCAGACTCGCCACAGCGGTAGCAGATGTCTGGAAGAGACGAGGAGACAAACTGGAAGCCTGTTTTGGATGGAGACAAAGCGTGCGTGGCTCGTTAGCCCGGTCTTGATGCTCATGAATACGGAAGCACTTGACAATTTTCTATTCGACACAAATACCTCTATCCGAGGTAAAACCACCTCTGCCACGGCTTCTCATTCCACGACCGCGGCCTCCACCCGCGGGGCACTCCCGGGCCCAGTGGCCAGACCGTCCGCACTTGAAGCACTCGTTGCTGCTCATGGCTGCAGTCAGACCTTCAAAACATTGAAAACGACAACATGAAGCCACTCAACACCTCTTACAGCTTTCATTCCCTACTTAGTGTATTTCTGGATAATTATTCTTCAGGAACAAAAGCCAACCAATACACTGTTCAGAAAAACAGTCAGATAACCATATACTTAGGCATTATGATTATGAGATATATTTAAAAATAAATCAAAAACACTGCATAATCGTTACAGTTATGCATACGCGTTAGTTAAGCCAGTTACTAACGGGACTTACAGGGTTCGTGTAATGAATATCCATCATTAGTGATAAAACTCGATGGTGGGACTGAAAGTCACATGCCGGTTATAAACCTGGAGCGACCCCGTGGGTCTGCAGCATCGCTGGAGCGGAGGTCAAAGCCCCGTGCACCGGAGCAGCCAGCACGGCGCCTGATGGCACGGCAGCCCTGCCTGCCGACTGAGGTCTCGAGGGCAGCCGCGCCACGAGAGGCGCAGCAGCGCTGGCTGCAGAGGCGCAGCCTGTAGCAGCAGCAGCAACGCAGCCGAGAGAGGCGCCGGAGTCCAGCCCCGGCAGCACTGGGGCCACCTCCCCTCTAGAGTCCCCCATCTCCAAATTTTCTTCCGTAACTTTTCACCTAAAACAAGGCTACTTGTAATTTCACAGTAGACTCCTTTATTGGGTATGGTTTCGAAATAAAAGCCAAACTCTAAAGCAAATCCATTTTATACTTCTTACCTAACAATCTAAAAATAAGCAACAATCTAAAAATAAGCAGGGGCTATTCCTAGAAAAGAATGGAAACAAGAGAAGGGAATGCTGCAGGACAAACTCCCATTAAACTGGCCTTTAAAAAGCTGGCTGGAAACAACGTGACCTTTACATTTCCACCCGTCCCCGTATCTAAACACGTTTTGCCCTGAACTCCAGTGTCAAAGAATGGGGCACAAAGTTTTTTAACTTGATGGAGCAAAACCTAGTTGACTAAAATTATGCTCAAGTTTAGTTTCAAAAGTTTCCACTGTCAAATATCCAAAAGGACTCATACCTGTCCCATGCGTCTGAAATCAGAGCCGGGATAAATCTTCAGAGGACACTGCCATCTCGCATACTCGCCCTGCACACTTACCCCCAACAGCAGGGGACAGCGCGCCCGAGCAGGGCGCCCATACCCCACGCTGTCCCAAGGCACGTTTCCACTCAGAAGAAACCAGTCCGTGACGATTAAAAAGGCATTTGGCAAAATTACATCTGGTTTCCTATATGGGTGCTGGCATGTTAAGTCAAGTGGAGGGCTGGTTTCCAGAGAAAACACTCGGGAGTAAAAGGTGCACAGCACATGAAATAATCACAGGAGAAGTGGGCACCTGGTCCCCCCTCAATCCCCCTTCCATCCTGCATCTTCTCTGGTTTACTGAGGACCACTCTGCGCACAGATGGCTTCCCAGGTGGCCCAGGGGGTAGCAAACCCGCCTGCCACATGAGATGCGAGACACAGGTTCACTTCCCAGGTTGGGAAGATCCCCTGGAGTAGGAAATAGCAACCCGCTCCATCATTCTTGCCTCAAAGTCCCATGGACAGAGGAGCCTGGTGGGCTACTCTCCACCGGGCCAAAAGCCAGACAGTACTGAGCAGGCATGCGAATCCGAGCACTGTAACTCCTGGTCCCAAGGAGTCCTTTCCTTTCACAAGGCAATCCAGGCAAGTGGACAGGCTCTAAGCATTTTATCATTTTTTAATGAGCTATTTATCTTTTAGAAAAATGACAACCCAATATTCAACATGCATTTTCAAAGCTAAAAGTAAATGGTAGTTCTGGGCAATCTTAGTTTTACACTGCTGCTTACTTCATAATGGTAAAGTATAAGGGAAATACATTATACTGAATCATCAGATGTTTATCAGTGGAAGAAAATTAACAGTGAACATTTTAGGGTTACTTTCAGCCTACAAACAATAGTTGAAAAAATTTAGCTTCCTACGAAGTGATCAGCCCATGTGTGGATTTTTCATGAACTGTTTCTTCCTCTTCGGCCAAACCAATCTCAGTGAGCTGTTCTACATTTTTACTGAGAGAGCTCTTAGGTAATTAACATTAATCCAACCGACTGCTGCTGTTTTAAAGGCCCGCTGCCTATCCTAGGGGACAGGTCGCTATCCTAGCACTCATCCTACATGCGAACACATTAAGTGACAAGGTCCTTAGCGTTTCACGCCGCTCCTTAGGGAGGCCAGAGGCAGTGAGGGAAGCCAGAGCCCCGCGTTAATTACGGCCCCATGACCCCCACTGCTCTCGGCTGGGGGCCTCGCGGCGCTGTCTGCCTCCGCCTCTCGCACCTGTCACAGCGCTCTCCAGCCTTCAAGGGCCAAGTCAAATAAATGCCAGCTCTATAAAAGAACCTGACCACATCACCAGCCTGGAACTCTTTTTCCTACCAAGACTCAGGGCACTTTGCCTGCTCTACCATTTTGCTTTTTACCATCCTCCTTGAGGGTACAGACCCAGTTACTTACCTGTGAACAATACCCCATACAAGCACCCTTTTAGTAGTAGTTATGTAACTCAGGATTTTACCTGCTGAGGTTTTAATTTTTGGGGGGTGGGGAGGAGGGCCAATAGTCATTTGCTGAATGAAATAAACTTGTGTTTCTTGTACAGACCCAACTCAATCCAGTAAATACTGACAAAAAAAAAAAAAAAAAAAAAAACCACCTAAATTTCTGCTATCAGATGAGCTGCTGCACTATTCATTTAAAACAATGATGCTGGAAATTCCCTGGTGGGCCGGCAGCTAGGACTCGGCACTTTCACTGCCAGGGCTCAGGTTTGATCCCCGGTCAAGAGACTATGATGTCACAAGCAATGCAGTACGGCCACATAATGGAGTAACGATGAATTTTACATCCTCATTAAGGACGGACCACAATCTAGACTCAGTATGCATTTCAGACTGTCTATTACAATCCCCACACGTAACTGAGAAATTTTCACCCCAGGTCACTAAAAAGTCAGTAGCCAAACCAGGACCTCTGCTTCCACCCACACTCTTATTACACCAAGGATTCAATGAGACCCCAGTAATCTTCTATGGAATGCTGCAACACACACATATACTAGTTTAAAAGGCAAACACTGTATTTTCACTGTCATTTGGCAGTAAGAGCCTATTTTTCTTCTCGCTGCTAAAAATCACTGCTGCTACCCACCCCCATGTATTCTCACAATGGAAGAAGATTTGGGAACCACAGGGTTAACCGCTTAACTGCTTGCTGTGTTACCTCAGGACACCTGACACCCCTGTCTTGATCTGTAGCCTGAATTGTTACCAGGTGCCTTGTGCGTAGCACATGCTCAACTAAGGGTTGATGATTGCTGCTCACAGTTCCTCTCCTTTCCACGCTTCCCCTGCTGAGGTTCAAGTGCAGACAGGCAGAACTCACTCTAAGGAGTTCCCCGGCAGCCTGCTGGTCAGGATTCCGGGCTTTCACTGCCAGGCCCACAAGCCTCGCAACATGGCCAATCTACCCAGCAGGCTTAGAGTGGGCCTCACCCCGCTTACCCTCCAGTTTCCCGGCCCATAACGCCTCCTTCTTGAGAAGCAAAAGGGTCAGTTCCAAATGAGCTCCCATTTCCAACCCCAGGAAGCAGTGTTTCCCTTCAGCCACAGTGAACTAAGTTTTTATGACACAAGCCACACTCAAGATGTGGCAGGGCGCAGGGCACGCCTGGCGCAGTCAAAATGCGACCTGAGAATGGCCACGTGAGCTGGACGGGGAGGTCCGCCTATTCCGATTCTGCACTCACCTCGGCTGTGAGTGCTTAACTCGTGGAACTAGTACCGAAACACTAAGTTACACAAACTTGTCTTCACTGAGGTAAATTTACCACATTTTTGAAACTAACAACGAAGCCAGTAAACTGCTTTGATTAAACCTTAACAGCACCTGCCCAACAGGAACAATGAGCCCCGATGGGGAGGAGCCAGGAACAGTCTAAACACATCTAGAATAAACAGCAGCCAAGGGCCCCCGTGGCTGAGGAGCAAGGGTGGGACCGCTCTCCTCACACAGCCCTGCTTCCTAGCTGCGCTATCTCCACTCATCGTCCCCAGGCCCACAGAGGGGCCCTCTGCCCTCAGAACGCACTCACCCATCACTGCGCTCCGCTAAGCCAGTTCCGAGTACCAACGTGGTACCGAGACACTTCAGCTTGAAGTAAAAATAAAACAAAGGAAGCAAGTGATACTGTGGACTACCTGCGCTCTGCCCAGAGGGATGCAGAAAAGAGACCCATGCCAAGAGCAGCTCTGGCTTCTCCTGGATTTCCTGCATGCTCCGGTTACTTACACCCACCTCTGCTTATCTGGAAAGGTTTAAATTAGCAGCTAAATATCTACAAATTAAGGATTAACATATGTATTATCTATAATTCCCACAACTTGGCAAGTTATGTATCCTTGTTCCCATTTCACTGATAAGAAAACTGAGGATCTGAGACCAAGTAACTTACCCAAAGCCACACAACTAGAAAGTTCAAGTCAGGATTTCAACTGTGAGCTGCAAGTCCTCTGCAGAGGTGTTTGTTAGGATTAAGTGATAAGGGTCATGAAAATGCTATCAGAAAAGTATACCAAATTGGATAAGTCAAAATAAAATAGAACTGGTATGTTTTTAAAAACCCATGCCCATGAAAGAATTTAAAGTCATCTTAGATTTTAACCTTCCTCAAGGCAGAATTTAGGAGTGGCAAAGACTGGCAACCTGATCTCTCTAGTTAACACCCTCATCTGGAATTAACAAGCCACTCCAAGTGAACACCATATTGCATTTCCAGTCCCCTTTAATAGAGCCCACCCACTCCAAAGTGAATGCTGGTGGCTACAATCTTTACTGAATTAGACCAGCGTCTTTCTAACATGAAAATGGTGCACACTTTGCTGGAATCTCTCAAGACCATGTCCTGACTGCAGCAGCATCTGACACTGCCAGCACATGAGCTCTAGTAAACCTGCCAGCAGAGAAAGGGTGCTCTCCACAGAGCAGGCCAGGAGGCCTTGGCACCAAGCTTTTGCTCTCCACTTACTGTCAGAAGGCTAGGAAAAGGAAAGAAGCCAACAATTTTTTAAAAAAGAAACTCTCATTCCTGCAGGCACGGGGGGAGGGAAGCAGTTCTCTCTCTCATGGTCAAGCATTTAGACAAGAGACCAATCCCCTCAAGTAGTTAAAACTGCGGTTCTCTTGTCTTTAAGCTTTCCATGTAGATGCCACATACTTTTAAGATTTCAAGATGAGTAAAAAGAATCCTCATTTATAGTGCCTTAAAAAAGATATTCTGCCTGTTCCAGATGTTCAAATATAAGTGTAATAAATGCCCCTTAAACTGCACATTTAAAATACCTAGTTTGTTGTCAACAGGAAAAGGACTGTGGACCTTCGGTTGCTAAGAAAAACTTAACCCAAGCTCTCTGTGACATGAGATAACTATATAAATATATACCTTTTTTTTTCAATTGTTGCCAAGAGTTACAACTTGGAAAAAACTTTAAGTTCTTTATTCAGCCCTTGGGAATATAATAAATTATCCCTTTTATATTTCAGTACCTAGAGCTCCTCCTAAACAAGAATCAGGCTCAACAAACTAAAACAGCATCAAACTATGAACGTGGCACTTCGTAGGTATTTGATTAAACCATGACCACAGTAATTTTTAAGTATTTGAAAGTAATTGCGTTGCAGAGAGAGAAAGTCTTAGAGGTAGGAACCTCTTATTCATGTCTTTAAGACCCTTAAAACCTTACATTCAACTAACAGGGGTTGAGCAAAAGAATAAAAACTTGTTAATTTATATTAAGGTTAATTCAGTGAGGCAGAAATTAACTTGTTAAGTTTTTCTCCAAAAGTGAGTCAAACAACAAGAAAAAAGGGGGGAAAATCGTCTTAAAAACTTGTCTTTTGGGGGTACAAGATAAGGACGAAAATCAATCCTTCTAAAAAGAAAGGGGGGGGGAGGCACGCTAATCCAGACCCTTGGCTTATTTACCTTATACTTTTCGTGGGTCCTTCTGAACAATGCCTGAAACATACTATCTGAAGTCACAGATGAAAACCAAGCAATGTTTTCTTTTCCTAGGACCCCCAGGACCAGATGCAGTCACTTCCTTTGGAAGTGTCCTGTGGCTGAGGCCATGTGGTTAACATGTGGCAACAAGCACAGCCTTATCCATAATAAAACCAACACCCGAACCCAAATGTGGGCCATTATGCCTTTACTGAGATAGGTTTTCACGTTTGGAAAAACCAAATGGAGGCTGGTTAACTCATCTTCTCGCCTCGTTTTTTAATTGCATTCATCTACCCGGGAGATGATGCAGAGGTTACTGCTGCTGCCACGATTTTGGAAGTTTGGCCGATTCATGTGTTTTGCCGATTAATGGGGTTTTTTCTAGAGGCCTCTCGAACTTAAAAGTCGTGCTGATTCAAGGAAAACGAGCCTTATCTGCCCTGCCCTTTCCCAAAGTGCAACCTAAGACCAGTAACTTAGCACGTCCATGACAATAAAAACCCAAGAATCCTGAAGCTGCCGTGGAGCACCGAGACGGAGTCCCGAAGCCGCACGGGCTCTCCGGCGGGGTGTCCCCCGCCCTGAGCGGACAGCTTCTCCGAGGCCCCTCCTGGGCCCAAAGAGCCCCTTGGCACGTGGCCCGCCAGGCCCGGCCCCGGCCGCGGGCCCCCGCCCTCCCCGCACGGCCCCCGCCCCGCACCTTCCCGCCAAGCCACCCCCGCCCCGCGGCCCGGAGCCCCCGCCTCAGTC
>SJYX01009850.1:0-14211 GCA_006410675.1 Oreotragus oreotragus
GAACATAGACTGGTGATTCATTTCTTACATGATAGTATACATATTTCAATGCTATTCTCCCAAATCTATCTTTTGTATAGAATTACAAAAGATATACTCATTTGTGTCTGGCTTCAGCATAATATCACCCAACATAACATACATGAGATTCACCTATATGGTTGCATGGCCCATTCATCCTCAATGATGGATATTATTCCATTGGGTAAATACAGCCAACTTCACACATTCTACTGTTGATGGATATTTAGGTGGTTTCCTGATTTTGGCTACTGCATAGCTACTGTACTGCTGTGATCATTCCTATAAATTATGTATACTTTTGATGAATGTGTGTGCCTTTCTGTTGTTTATATTCTTAGGAATGGAAATGCTGGAGTCTGAATTATGCAAATGCTGAAATTTAGTGAACTCTGCGTTTTCTGACAAGAAATATATAAAAATCCCAGTCACTCCACTCCATCCTTGCAAATGCTTTTACACACCCACACGTGCATGTGCATGCACGTGAGCCTCTGCCAAGATTTTGATCAGGACAGCACTGAATCTATAGATCAGTTTTGAGGAACTGACATCTCAATATTTCAGCTTTCAAATTATGAACATGGTGTATTTTCCCATTTGTTTAGGTCTCTTTAATTCTCTCAAAATGTCTTATAGAAATTAACATTAGTCCTGCATGTCTTTTATTAAATCTCCCTAGGTGTTTCACGCTGCAGGTAATAACAGTCCTGTGTATTAGGCAAGACACCCCTAAAAAGAATGAGAATTCACCCTTGAATTAGGGACTAGTGGGTTGTTTTCCACATGCCTGTTCACAACAGTGGGGGTGAGTGGAGGGAACCTCAAGAGGTCATGCACAAAGAGCAGTTATGCAGCCAAAGAGTAATGAGGGGAGGGGCTCCAAGACCCCCAAACAGACTTTTTCAGAAGAGCAGAGAGTGTGGTCCAGGGACCCAGCGGGCGACCTCAGTCCAAGGGAAACTGCTCCTACATCCCTCCCAAACCTTGTCTCCATTCTCTCTGTTTCACATGACTTTTAGCTTCAAACCAATGTCTCAGTTCAGCTCAGGATTTCATCAAAACTTGCCCTTTGAACTCCATCCTCACTGTGCACTGTCTCTGTCCTCCTCTTCAGGTTTTATTCTCACTGGGGACATTTCTGCCCAGAAAGCTCATCACTGACCTCTGCTGGCTCCCATCCCTGACTTGAGCGCTGAATTTCTGAACTGTCAATCTAACTGCCTTCTTAGGTCTCTGCTTCTACATCTGACAGTTGACCCCACAGGCAAAGGAATGAAACGGGACCACTTTCTCGCACTGGACAAAAATCAGCTTCAAATGGATCTTAAAGACTGGAATGGAAGGCCTGGAACCATAGGACCCCCAGAAGAGAACACAGGGAGTACACTCTTTGATATCAGTTTCAGCAGTGATATTTTTTGGATTTTACATCAAAAACAAAAATAAACAAGTGGGGCTACATCAAACTAAACAGCTTATGCACAGCAAAGCTGTGGTGCAAAAACCACCAACATAAGAAAAAAGCAACCTAATGGAAGGAAATATTTTCAAATCCTATATCTGATAAGGGGTTAATATCCAAAGTATATGGAGAACTCATATAACTCAATAGGTAAAAAAAACAAGCAATTTATGGCTCTTTCTATCAAAATTGTGAACATACCTTTCTGTAGCCTGCAATTCACAGGGGAGACCGGTTTACAAAATTTTCCAAAACAATTTTCCCAAATAAATAAATAAATCCTTTATAGCAGAGGAGGCTCCTTAATTATGGTGCATCTATGCAATGAAATAAAGAGTCGTCATCCAAAAGAATGGGTGAGAAGGAATACACTGTGAATAGACGGATGGATAGATTGTGAAGAACAGTGAGGTGAAAAACCAAAAAATAAAAAAGCAAGTTACAGAGTAGTATGTTTAGAATGAACTCTTTGAGTAAATAAAATAGTAACAGGATAGATAATAGATGGATAATAGGTCAATAGACAGACAGTAGACCTACGCATAAACATGCATAACTTTTTAAAGGAAAGATACACTAGAAATCTAACAACTTTTTTCCCTTAAGAGAGAAGAGCTGATAGTGGGAAAGGAAGGGAGAAAGACTTTATTTTCCATCCTATATGCCTCTGTGCTTTTAAATTTTTTCTTACTTTCAATTTTCAATTAATGCCAGCAAGTTCATCAAACCAATTAACTGTGTCCACTTTTTTTTCCTGTATCCCAGAAACTTCAGTAATTCTGAAAGAATCTACCAAGGAATTTGACCCTGGGGTAGTGAATTTCCAGAGGGTGGGATTCTGTGTCTCAGAACAAGTTTATTTTTCTCCCCTGGAATATTTTTTGTTCTGTTTTGTTTTCAGATACAGACTTACCCAAAATTATAGTCCTGGCCTTTGTGAGAGATGAATTTCACTGCATTCTTCCTCCTCACCTGGCAAGGAAGGAGGAAGCTGAGGGGTGGTCCAGACAAGCCCTCTCCCCATGGCCCACACACCTGCTCTCAGGCCCTGAGTGCACTTGGCCCCTTCGAAACAATAAACACACTCCTAATCCTTTTGTGACTGCACACGATTGAGCTTATGTCCACCAATGACGAGATTCTGTTATGTCCCCAGGGAAACTGAGCAGTGAGTCAGGCTTTCCCTGAAAAGATTTCTACTGTGGAGAGAAATGAATGCCCGCTGCAGGGGTCCAAACAGTAAACCAATACACCCAACAGGTGTTCAGTGGGTAGGGAGCTGGCCCTGGGACTGCTTCTTTCTCCAAGGACAACACAGGTCTATAATAATATCAGCCAGGGCCCACGTTCCCACAGCCATTGCCAAAATCTCCCATCCAGGACATGCGTATAAAGTGCACACCTTTTTAGCACTGTTCTGAGGCTGAATAAATCCCAGTGGGCAGTGGTTTGAGTGCAGAAGAGTTTCTGAGCTGCTCCTGCTGTTGGCATCCTGCCCCCCACAAACCACCCTCTAGGACTAGCCAGTGTGCTCTCTGCCTGTGTCAATCAGAGCCTGATGTGAACAGAAGACATAAGCCCCCCAGAGGGGCCCTCTCAGGTTAGAGCAAAACCCAAACTCACTTCCAGACCCAAAGCATCTTGACCTGACCCTCACCTACCTTTCTGACCTTGCCCCTGATCATCAAGCTTGGAGGCTCAGGCGCCTATAGTTCCAAGAGCTACTCCAGCCCCGAGTCTTAGGACCTGAAGCCCCTTCTGCCCAGAATTCCACTGCCAAGTCTCCAAGCCAACCTGGCTCCTTCAGGTCTAAACCCACTCCCTTGGAGAGCGTGTATGTGAATTGTTTCTTGCATCCCGCTGCATCCCACCACTAACTCTCCTGGTCTTCCTCATGACAGAGAACCTTCTGTAACCTTGCTTCCTATTTTGTTATTATCTGTGTCACCATACCAGAAAGCTTCATCCTATAGCACCAGCTCTTCAGCAGAGCCTAGCACATGGGAGGTGCTCAGTGACTCTTCTTTGGACAATGGATAGATGAATGGATAGAAGGATGGAAGCATGCATGCATAGATGGATATGTACAAGGATGGATGGAGGGAGGGATGAATGGATGGATGATGGATGGATGGATGGAGGGATGAATGGATGGATGATGGATGGATAAACGGATAGAAGCATGGAGGGATGGATGGAGGCATAGGTGGATGCACAGATGCATGGATGGAATTCACACATGAACAAATAAGTACCATCTATCTACCTAGTGCATTCAGACAAAAAGCTCCATTGTGACGTAGTCCTCAACTATCTAAGTGCTTGTACCCTGTACTTCACTCCAGTGGATCCACAAACCCACCACCATTTTCAAATGCAGTCCACACATGAACAGCAGTCCAGCCTTCTCTGGCCACTTTCTCCTGGGGAATTCACGATCTTTCCCATTGGCTAGTCCAGCTAGAAATCCTAAGGCATTTGAACATTGGTAACAGAAGCAATGTAACTATTTAACATTTTAGCTGTGATTAACAATTAAACACATATCATTCAGATAATCATGATTTAAGTTCTGGGTGTGCTCCTCAAGAGGTCATGAACATTAAGTGTCACAGAAAGTCCAAATCAAAATTTCAGAAATTATCATTCCTTGTAAAGAGAAATATTGTTTCTCGCACCTCACTCTTTTCGTCCAGAACAAACAGAAGCAAACAGACCTCATAAACTTTAAGTTTAATGCTACAGATTAGAGCAAGCATATTTGGAAGACACTTGAAAGTGAAAGTGTTGATCGCTCAGTGGTGTTCAACTCTGTGCGACCCCATGGACTATAGACAGCCAGGCTCCTCTGTCCATGGAATTCTCCAGGCAAGAATACTGGAGTGGATAGCCGTTCCATTCTCCAGGGGATCTTCCTGACACAGGGATCGAACCCAGGTCTCTGCATTGCAGGCAGATTCTTTACCATCTGAGCCACCAGGGGAGCCCAAGGAGACACTTGGTCTAACACTTTTTTTAATGTAGTAACACACACATATGTAACTTAGTACTCTTTTTAGATGACCAGTTTAACATATAATAATGTTATAGCTTATTTGGACAGTTATAAATTTGCTAATCTAATTTCATAATCCAATTCATCAGTTGCTCAGTCATGTCCGACTCTTTGAGACTCCATGGACTGCAGCACCCCAGGCTTCCCTGTCCATCACCAACTCCCGGAGTTTACTCAAACTCATGCCCATTGAGTCGGTGATGCCATCCAACTATCTCATCCTCTGCCGAACCCTTCTCTTCCTGCCTTCAATCTTTCTCAGCATCAGGGTCTTTTCAAATGACTCAGCTCTTCACATCAGGTGGCCAAAGTATTGGCATTTCAGCTTCAACATCAGTCCTTCCAGTGAACATTCAGGACTGATTTCCTTTAGGATGGATTGGTTGGATCTCCTTGCAGTCCAAGGGACTCTCAAGAGTCTTCTCCAACACCACAGTTCAAAAGCATCAATTCTTTGGCGTTCAGCTTTCTTTATAGTCCAGCTCTCACATCCAAACATGACTACAGGAAAAACCATAGCCTTGACTAGATGGACCTTTGTTGGCAAAATAATGTCTCTGCTTTTTAATATGCTGTCTAGGTTGGTCATAACTTTTCTTCCGAGGAGTAAGCGTCTTTATTCCATGGCGGCAATCACCATCTGCAGTGATTTTGGAGCCCCCCCAAACTAAAGTCTGACACTGTTTCCACTGTTTCCCCATCTATTTCCCATGAAGTGATGGGACCGGATGCCATGATCTTCATTTTCTGAATGTTGAGCNTCCAGTGAACATTCAGGACTGATTTCCTTTAGGATGGATTGGTTGGATCTCCTTGCAGTCCAAGGGACTCTCAAGAGTCTTCTCCAACACCACAGTTCAAAAGCATCAATTCTTTGGCGTTCAGCTTTCTTTATAGTCCAGCTCTCACATCCAAACATGACTACAGGAAAAACCATAGCCTTGACTAGATGGACCTTTGTTGGCAAAATAATGTCTCTGCTTTTTAATATGCTGTCTAGGTTGGTCATAACTTTTCTTCCGAGGAGTAAGCGTCTTTATTCCATGGCGGCAATCACCATCTGCAGTGATTTTGGAGCCCCCCCAAACTAAAGTCTGACACTGTTTCCACTGTTTCCCCATCTATTTCCCATGAAGTGATGGGACCGGATGCCATGATCTTCATTTTCTGAATGTTGAGCTTTAAGCCAACTTTTTCACTCTCGTCTTTCACTTTCATCAAGAGGCTCTTTAGTTCTTCTTCACTTTCTGCCATAAGGATGGTGTCATCTGCATATCTGAGGTTATTGATATTTCTCCCAGCCATCTTGATTCCAGCTTGTGCTTCATCCAGCCCAGCGTTTCTCATGATGTACTCCGCATATAAGTTAAATAAGCAGGGTGACAATATACAGCCTTGACGTGCTCCTTTTCCTATTTGGAACCAGTCTTTTGTCCCACATCCAGTTCTAACTGTTGCTTCCTGACCTCCGTATAGGTTTCTCAAGAGGCAGGTCAGGTGATCTGGTATTCCCGTCTCTTACAGAATTTTCCACAGTTTATTGTGATCCACACAAAGGCTTTGGTATAATCAATAAGGCAGAAATAGACATTTTTCTGGAACTCTCTTGCTTTTTCAATGATCCAACGGCAATTTGATCTCTGGTTCCTCCAATTCATAATTTCATAATCTAAAATCATTGCTATAAAATATGAAGGATCCAGTAAATCTAATAGATCTGATTCTGTATATTCAAAGTGAGCATCTTGGGACTTACCTGCCCTCACGTCATTGTGGGAAGAACAAAGAAGTGGCTATGAGATTTTGAACCTTGACCAGCTGGATTCAAACCCCTGAGTTATTCTGGGCTCTGGTGGGTTACTCTCCAGGATTCTTACTTCTTCCCTATAAAACAGGTAATGATGGCAGCTATCTGGCAGGACTGAGAGGAGGATGTTTAAATCATAGTGATACAAGTAAAGCACTTAAAAATAAACAAAACAAACAGATTTTAGCAAATGTGCAAGGGCACAGGCAGTCTGACTGCAAGGACATTTTTTAGATATTTATTTATTTATTTATTTGGCTGTGCCAGGTCTTAATTGTGGGATGTGGGATCTTGTCCCCTGACCAGGAATTGAACCGGGGACCCCCTGCATTGGGTGTGCAGAGTCTTAGCCACTGGACCACCAGGGAAGTTCCTGCAAGAACATTTTATACAGCAGTTTTGTGTAAGCACCCAGGTAGTTCAATTAAACTAGCAAAAGGAAACAAAAAGGCTTGGTTAACAATAGTAAGTAGATGGAATCCTAAGCAAACAAAATAAATCCCATTGCTTTCTTAACCTTTTGACTTTTATCCCATCAGAATTCTATGTACACTCTAGCCCAGGGATGGCCACCAGGCTCTTTTAGCAAACACTTTTCAGTGAGGGGTGATCCTCCGGAAAAAGGTTGAAAGAATTCCTAGGACTCATCTGGGGGCTTTGGGAAGATGCCCGGGCAGTTACTGAGGTCACTCCAGGAACAGGAGACGCCACTGCAGCTGCCACAGAGCCACTGCTCTTTGTCCTTGTAATTCCAAATGGCTCGCCAGGACCAGGAAATAGGCAGCCATGGGCTGGAACAGTGGAGCCAAGGGCCAGGCTGTGGTCTGGGAAGACGGACCAGAGGGGATGATCAGGGTGCCCACTGGCCACTTGCCTCACCTCCCTCCCTCTGCCTGAACCCTGAGCGAAGCCGCATCCCCGCCCACCTTAAGCAGGTCCTATTTCAAGGGAACCAAGGGGCAGGACCAGAGAGGAGCTGCTCCCCAGCCTCCTCCACAGGCACAGGTCCGGCTTCAGGACGCAGGTGAAAGAAAAGCCTGCAAGAAGTAGTCCTCGGGGCCAGCACACAGGAGCAGAGATCAAGGTTGGTGAGCCACCTGCCTGGGGTCCTTCCCCGTCAGCTCAGCCCCCGTGGAGGAGGACGAGCAAGCGGCCAGGAGGGTGATGCGCTGGCCGCTTGCACCAGCTCATACAGAAATAACATTTTTCTCAAAGACAGGGGCAGAAAATTACTTTCCACCCCTCATCCCAGACTTTCCTGAAGCCTCTGTCCCTGGATCCCAGGCGGCCTTCCTAGGGGTTCACCTGGGATCCCCTGAGCAAACTCCAGGTCTATCCCTCCCTGCAGGGGACCAGGCTGCCACCTCCACCCATCAAAGCAAGTCCCCAGGGAACATGGAGGTGTTTCCAGTGTGGGCTCAGATCAACCAGTAAGTTGGGCCAGACTCTTTGCCCAGGGTCTTACCCCAAACTCAGGTCCCTGCTGTTCACTGGAAGTGTTTTGAAAAGAACAGACAGACAAACTGACAGCAGATCCAGGGCCCAGGCGGGCAGTCCACCAGAGGCCTTCTCGGCTTTATTTGTGGCTGCAGGAAGGGGTCCCACACCCCAGGCCAAGAAAGGGCTGGGCAGTTGCAGACACAGAAGGTTGGGAGAGACCTTTGTGGGGCAATGGGGAGGATGGCCAGCAGGAGGGTGTCCCAGGATCCCCAAGCCTCAGCCCAAGGGGACGGATTGACCAAGGCCTCAGGAGAGAAGGAGGCTGAGGCAGTGGTTTAACAGCCATAACCAAGTCAGACTCCCATCATGTGAGTCCTCAGACCAGCACGGGAGGCCCCAGGTGAACAGGACGGGGCTCCTCCCATAGAAGCTCAAACTAGTTTGTTTCTGGATTTCTAGATTTCCAGAGCAAGGTTTGCTCAAGTTCCGCTATTTCTGTATGCCACTGAAATTGCTTTTTACTAAACTGAAAATGTGTAGATTATCTTTTAATTTAAGAAAGAATGTGGTTTTCTAGGTTAATGTTTTTCTCTTTTGACTAGAAGTTTACAAAGTTTAAAACATATCCAGAGAAGTCCTTTCTGCCAGTTTACAAGATAAAGAAGTTTTACTTTAAGCCAAAAATGATAGCTTAAGGAACTTCCAGTTCTACTGACAAAACCAGATTACTTGAAAACCCTCCCAATAGAAACAGCAGAAAGTTCTAGATGCAGATAACAAGCAGCCCTTTAAATGTGCAGCCACGTGTGGTGTGGGGAGAGGATGACCCTTCATGTGCTCGGTGACAGCTCTTGGTCCAGGTGTCGCCTGCACATCACTCCATTACGAAGGCACATTGTCCATCTGAAACCTCCGGGCTGAGTCTCTGAGTCTGTGGATAGCCTGTTTCTGCCCCTAGTTTATCCAGTGGTGGTCAGCATCCACTGATGGGGTTTTTTCTATCTCTCCTCCCCCATTTGTTAGCAGGCATTCTTCATAGAGGTCAGCTAAGAGTCTTCAAAAGCAGTCACAGAGCCGGAAGGAGCTCACTATCTGAATGAGCAAAGAGCTCCCATGTGTAAAGGGCTGTCGGTCATGAGTGAAGTTCGAGAAACTACAGGGCACCTGGGGAAAGGGCAAATGGAGCAGAGCCAGCTGAGTCCCACCTGCAAAGTTCTGAAGTCAGAAATGCCAGCAACATGTAATAGGTCCACTAAGATGTATAAGAATGAAGTCATAACCTGTGGGAAATAAGAAACAGACAAAATATCTATGAGTAAAAAATAATGACAATAATTGAAACTAAGAATGAGTTAAGTAACAGATTCAATACAATTCATACAATAGAGGCAGGCTGAAAAGAATGACATTGACTGTAGCCAGAGAGAGACTGAGGAAAGGCTAGGAGATCTGAGGACAGAAACTGAAGGTCAGACACGGAGCTGACTGGAGTTCCAAGGAAAGAACAGAGAGAAGAGGAAGAAGGGCTAAGAGTGTTCCATATCTACGACACTCGCGATCCTGAAACCAAAAGTGCAAGTTCCAAGAAAGGCAAAGAAAAACTTACACCAGCCTAGATGTCATCCTATAAATCCATAAACAACAAAGAGAAAATGCTGTTTTTAAAACTAAAGAAGAAAGACATTCTACTTAAAAAAAGAACTGAAAGCAAAATTCTCAATAACAGAAAGAGGCCAGAAAACAATGGGGTAATTAGGTTGACAATAAGAGGAGAGCAAAATGTATACCTGGCAACATATCTAAGAGCCATGTGGGTCCATCAGTAGGGGAACAATATACCCATACATATTGGCTCCCCAAGTGGCTCAGTGGTAAAGAACCTGCCTGCCAGTCCAAGAGGTGTGGGTTCAATCCCAGGGTCAGGAAGATCCCCTGAAGAAGGGAATGACAACCTATTCCAGTATTCTTGCCTGGAAAATCCCACAGACAGAGGAGACTAGCAGGCTACAGACTGCTGCTGCTGCTGCTAAGTCGCTTCAGTCATGTCCGACTCTGTGCGACCCCACAGACGGCACCCCATTGGGCTCCGCCATCCCTGGGATTCTCCAGGCAAGAACACTGGAGTGGGTTGCCATTTCCTTCTCCAATGCATGAAAGTGAAAAGTGAAAGTGAAGTCGCTCAGTCGTGTCTGACAGCGACCCCATGGACTGCAGCCTACCAGGCTCCTCCGTCCATGGGAGTTTCCAGGCAAGAGTACTGGAGTGGGGTGCCATTGCCTTCTCCGAGGCTACAGATTATGGAGTCACAAACAGTTGGATATGACTGAGTGACTAACACTTCTCAGACTGGCTTGCTTTGCTTGGCATATTCATCGAAGCTTCCTCCATGTCCTTTCATGGCTTGACAGCTCATTTCTTTTTGGTGCTGAGTAACAGTCCCGTGTGTGAATCCACCATGGCTTTTTATCCATTCCCTATAAGGGCTTGGATTCCAGGTCTGAGCACTTGTGAATAAAGTGCCATGGAGGTCCGTGTTCAGGTTCTGTATGGATACAAGCTTTCAACACATGCTCATGTGTCTTCTGTATCTTTGGTGGGGTGTGGCTTAGATCTTTTGCCCACTTTTTGATCATTGCCGGGAGCCGCCACAGGAGATCCCACCCATGACAAGTTCATGTGGAAGAGAACTGTTGGCTTCAGAACTCAAGGGGCTCCCTAGGCTTTTTCGAGCATCTACCCCAAAACCAGAATCTATCTGTTTTACTGTTTCATGACTTTAACCAACTCCCCTGACATTAACAGGGGGCTAACCCTGACCACCTTTCTCTGGAGAAAATCAACTTAGGGCTATAGCTAATAAGTCTCCTGGACATGAAAGGAATATTTCAAATCAAACCCCCTCTGTTAGTATTCTAGCTTGCTTGGCAGGTATATCCAGACTCTTGCAGCTATGCATGCAATTATTTACAGCCTCCTAACTGTGAGAAGCATGGAAAGCCTAAAACATTGAGCCTCTGAAAGAGTTAAAAGTTATTAGAGTAGTGCTGGTGTAGGATTTCATTATTGGGCCAATGCTTGTTGCTAAGTTCCCGTATCTCTCATCCACTGTGCACCTGGGAATGCATTAGTTAACATAGTGAGAATGTAAGAAAAACAAGTGTAGCCTTGAATTTAACCATATCAGACTTTCGAGCTAATTGGTTCTTTCTTGTAACTCACTGCACCTTTGCTCTGTGAAAAACGTAACTCAGTTTGGCATTTTTCTGAGGCTGACATAGATTAGAAATATAAAGAAAAAACACTTTGAGGGAAAATAAGTTTTCTGGTTGAGCAGCCTTTATCAAAAGAGGGTCATAAAATGTTCACAGGCCTCCAAGGCCAGAAGATACTGTACACAACATCATTTGTGGAAAAGGTATGCAGAAATATCCTGGTTTCGATAAGGGCAAAACTGCTGGAATGTTGGGCTGACTCTGTATGACCTTGCATCTTTCATTTCTCTCTATGTATAAAAAAAGTATATAAATACCGTTTAAAAATAAAGCTATGGACCTCACTCATCAAAGCAGCTTGACCTCCTCGTGTCAATCATTTTCCTCCTCTTACTCTCTCTTTCAGGCTGATTCCCATCTGGAGTACAGAGATCCGCCATGTCTACTTATTTGCCTGGGTTTCTAAGACCTGAACGGGAAGGCGCCCTGCACCTTCACTCCCTCGGGAGAAAGGGAGGGCACCTGCGGCCTCACGTAGATGGTGCAAATCTTTTGTCTTGAGACTTTATTGATTTTTCTGTATAAACCAAGGAACAGCAGCCTCTTTTCTTCTCTTCTCTATTTTCTTATCTACAACATTCTTATCTGTCTCTCTCTATATCAATCACAATAGCCGACGCCGTTTCTCCTTCGGGTTTCCCTGGATCCTGCGGGGGCTGGATCCTGGTGGATCATGTTGTTTGTTTTCTTTCTGTTATGTTTTAGGAGTTCCCTGCATAGTTTGGATAACAGAACTTTATCAGATATGCCTTATGCAAATATTCTTCCTAAGCTTGTGGCTTGTATTTCGTTCCCTAATAATCATTATATTTTAAGACAGAATATTCTATACTGGCTATCCCTTTAGTCCACCAAATCCAGCTGGGTGTAAATGGAAAAAATGAGCAAGATAAAAATAAAAATATTGGCAGAAAAACAAAACAACAAAATATGCTAATGGATACTGTCATTCAAAAAATAGCTTCTATTTGTAAATAGACTGAAAAAATTAAAAATCCATTTGAACTCAGAAAGTTGACTTTATTCTTTAGCAAGCCAGATTTTTCCATGGTAGACATCCCAAGGTCTTGGGGCACAGAGTAACAGAAAGATAGCAGGTATGGAAACAATCACACAATAGTTTGGTAGTCTGTTGCCTGCAACCATCTTTTGAAAATTATTTTTTAAAATTTCCTAATTTCTTCCTAATGAAGAAGATTGTTGGTTTTATATTTGGGGGAAGATGTGAAGAATCAGCTTTTTTTTTTTTTACTTTATTTTACTTTACAGTACTGTATTGGTTTGGCTTACATTGACATGAATCCGCCACAGGTGTACGTGAACTCCCAAACATGGCTTTAAATAAAGCATTCTGTTCTTTCCAATTTATACATTTTAAATAATGAAGTAATTTTAAATGTTCAAGGTCCCACAGTTNTTTTTTTTTTACTTTATTTTACTTTACAGTACTGTATTGGTTTGGCTTACATTGACATGAATCCGCCACAGGTGTACGTGAACTCCCAAACATGGCTTTAAATAAAGCATTCTGTTCTTTCCAATTTATACATTTTAAATAATGAAGTAATTTTAAATGTTCAAGGTCCCACAGTTTTTACTTCTCTCGCTTCTTAGGTTAACATTAAACATAATAATGAATTTCCAACACATCTCGCCTAAGTTTCTCGGAGAATCTTAAATTTTAAGAAAAGGAATGACTGTTCAAAGCTTTAGAAATGACATAACCACCCTCTTTCTTTTATGTACCAGTGAAATAGTCTCACCGACAAAGATGTCTTTGGAGGAAATGAAAGATCTCCACCTGGAGGAGAAATACCTGCAACCAGAAACCAAGGAAGTGAACGGAATCCTCATGACCAAGATGATAAGCGATAACTGGGACAAAATCTGGAATTTTCAAGCCAAGCCTGATGACCTTCTCATTGCAACCTACGCAAAAGCAGGTAGATTGAAGAAAGTTGAGGTGGGGGGCTTCAGCAGAGCCAGGATGTCTGGGGGTTCCTCAGATTTTAAAATTGCAGGTTTTCACAAGGGCCCGACCCTGGCTTCCCAGGTGGCGCTAGTGGTAAAGAACCCACCTGCCAATGCGGGAGATAAAGGAGATGTGGGTCCAGTCCCCGGGTCAGGAAGATCCCCTGCAGGAGGGCAGGGCAACCCACTCCAGTATTCTTGCCTGGAGAATCCCATGGACAGAAGAGCCTGGGGGGCTACAATCCAGGGGTTGCGGAGTTGGACACAACTAAAGTGACTTAGCACACAGTTCCTGAAAAAATGAAAACCACTCTTATTGATGCACTCCAAACNGGAAGATCCCCTGCAGGAGGGCAGGGCAACCCACTCCAGTATTCTTGCCTGGAGAATCCCATGGACAGAAGAGCCTGGGGGGCTACAATCCAGGGGTTGCGGAGTTGGACACAACTAAAGTGACTTAGCACACAGTTCCTGAAAAAATGAAAACCACTCTTATTGATGCACTCCAAACCCCCAGAGTCCACGAGCCTCCTTTTTATTTCGGTCGCTGATAGGGGAAGAGAAGGCCAGCCTTCAACAGAATCACATGAAAGCACAGAGTCTTAGGAACAGAGGCAGCTCCTAGGGGAAGGCTGTCCTCCTCTCCAGGCTCTCCTGCACGTGGAGATGGAGCTGGAACTGAGCGTTTTGCCCCAATGGGAAAAGTGCAAGTGGTGTTAGTCCAAACCTGCATGAGTACAGAGGGAAGGAATGGGGGTGGGGGCAGGCGGAGCGACACTTACAGAGTCCTACAAAAAGGAGAGAAGTCTGTGGGGAGAACCAGAAGGAAAAAAGCAGAGAGGCCAGGCTCTGCAGCTGGAGGAGCAGAGACCTCAGAACCTGGAGGGCTGGATGGAGGGTGAGATGCAAGCCCCTCAGTTATGTATGTATCGTTCAAACAGTAGGGCCAAGGAAGGCAGAGAATTTTTCAGCTGTAGCCAGCCTGGGAATGTCTCTCAGTGGTCAGGAGACGGTGCAAGAGGAGTCTGAGATACTCAGAACCAGGAAGACTGCCCCCGTGGTTCCTAACTAGCCATGTCGCCGTGCGTGTCTCTCCTCCGTAGCTCAGGACGCCTTCCCTAGCCTCACACTGCTCCTACCACACAGCATTGCCTGCTCAGAAAACTAGATGGTGGGAGGG
>SJYX01009851.1:11564-34067 GCA_006410675.1 Oreotragus oreotragus
TTTTTTTTTTTTCCCTTTGAGTCTTAATGAGAATCATTATGTTAATAGTAATAATAATATAGAGGAGGTGGTACTTTTGGTTAGGAATAGCAGCTAAATATTCAGGAGATTTTAAATTTTGGTGGAAATTACTATGAAATTACAACTAATTCAGTTTCCTAAGTAATGGGAGAAAGATTAAAAAGAAAAGAATGTTAATTTTAGAAAACTGGTATAAGCTTAAGGTGCTTTTTAGGAAGTATCTGTTTAGAAGGTAGAATTAAATTAATTTCAAGAAGACTAGATAAATTCAGTGAATTTCAAGAAAATGTTCTCTAGACCAAAAAAATATGGGGTCAGGTATAAATTACATTAGTATCCTCATGTACCTACTGTTATCTCCATTTTGAAACAGATGAGAATAAGTAATTACAACATGCTTTTAAGAAACACTGGACACAAGCAGATTCATTGGCGATGGTGAGAAGTGACAGTAGGCTAAACCCGTCACTGTAGCAGGAGATAGGAACGGGCGAGGTAGCAGGTACAACCTAGACGTCAAGTTACCTGGAGCTTCTTAGTGTTGGGAAAATTAAAAAGCCCCTAAGTAGTTTTAAGGGTCCCCCCAGTGGCCCTTTTATGTTTTGAAAAATAATAATCAGTTAACTGTGGTGAGTGGCATTTCCGATGGATGAGTAAAAAGTAAAAAGTAGAATGGCAAATAAATCCTTAAGTGTTCCTAATACGAGGGTTTGGTGGACTGTATCTTAAAGTTGAAATACATGATTTAGAGCTGCTGACATTAATTTTTGAGGAAAGCAGTAAAAATCCCTGGAGATTGGAAAAAAGGAGATTATAATACCCATTCTTCTAAAATTTATTTTAGTAAAGGGAAATAATGGAAGGAAATGTTACGAGAGAGGTGAACTCTGTATGTGGAGAGATATTAAAATGTATCCAGATAGAAGCAGATTAGTATAGTGAAAGGAGCGTTGGTTGTAATTTTTGAGATCCTGAATCTCTAGCTTTGTGACCTTGGGCCAGCTTCCTAGGCTGTAATATTCACATCTGTGAAATGATGAGCATGGCCTGAATAATTGCTGTGGTGTCTTCCATGTCTAAGGTTCAATGACTGGGTGAACTGAAAGGACCTACGTGTCAACATCTACTTAGAAACTCAGGATTCATATGTTATACCTTATAACATTTGAAATAATATGTAGAGACAGAGGTTTATTTTTTTCCCCCAGTAGTGGGCTATATACTTAGCAGTCTATGAGTACAGGTTGCATATGTTTTTAAGTCATTAATAGTTGAGAAGGCTTAAAATTCCTTTGTATTAGAAAACTACTGATATGAGAGTATTGCATGCTGTGAAGTAAAGGCACATGGAGTCTGTTCTTTTGTTGTAGTAATTTATAATGTCTGTTTAATGATGTAATTTAGGGGAAGTAACTCACATTTATGTAAATATTTAATCATAATTCCAGGTGTTCTAAGCAGGCTATCATGATTACTCAGTGACATTTTATTTCATAATGAGATTAGAAAACAGGTGTTTGGGCCATACTTACTACTATTTCATACTTAGATAAATACTTTTCTGAAAATTTCAGTTGGGCCAATCCCTGGGCTGCAAATGCTGCTTTTTGCCTCTGGACTATGTGAATTATTTGGATCAGGTCAGTCAGATATATTTATTGTGAGCAGTCTTACTGTGGGCTATGTGGAACATATAAGAAGAATCAACTGATGTTTTTTTCTGCTTTCCTCAAATCTAATTCAAGAGGCAGTGCATGAATCTACTAAAGAAAATTTACAAAGCAGTGTATTAGTGCGAATTTAAATGTGTGGTGATTGCTACATAGCAGAGATTTATCTAGAGTTTGTGGAGAAAGATGTTTGAATTGTGGTTTTTGAAGATGAGGAATATGGAGAGGCAAAGATGGTAAGCAGAAGGTATCGTTCAATTGCAAGTAGAGAGTTGGTATTCTCAGGAAATTTTAAAATTCTCTTCTATCACAGGTGAACTGGAGACTATAGCTGAGGGCCTTGTATCTGTAAGGACTTGAAGTAAAATGTGTGCTGTGAAAAAACAGTACAGAGAGATTCATAGCTGGGTGAACCTTTGTTTGGGTGATTTATTGTTGTTAGATACATGAAGAAGAGCTGTATACTAAGAATATACGCCTTAGGGCACTGCTGCTTATGGTGTGTCATGTGACCGCAGCTAGGAAGTAAGTTAAAACGTTAAAAGTAAATGTTTAGAAACTTGTAACAGTTTGATAATACCACAACATCCAAATATATCATCATTTTCTAGTAGTTCACTTGTATTTTATGAATAATGTATAGGACCATGATGCATAGGAAATTTTTTAAAAAACATGATCCTTCACAACTGATATTTGAGAAGCACTGATTTTTAAAAAATTTTCTACATTATGAACATATAAATAGGAAAAGTACCATTATTTGAAAATGTATACGGTTATTATTGGCCAGGAGTGATGGCAGAAGAAATTGAATTATGGGTGTGTGCTCAGTGGGAGGAGATAAGCCCCCCCAAAACACAGGAGCTGGAATTTTGTTGAAAATGGGAGGTAATATGTTAGACACCAGTGCATGAGGAAACCGTAACAACAAGGTGGATAGATCAAGCTGAGAACTGGTATGATAGAAAAGGACCTGAGAGCCACTGTGAATCACAAATGTCATCTGGACAGCGGTAAAATTTTCTGTCAGAAATCCTCAGGGACAGTCTCTTTAAAATAAAGTTTGATGTAAAGAATACAGATATTTGTAAATGACGTGATGACATCTGCTAACTATTCTTACTAAGCTGTGTGACCACCGATGATTGAGATAAAAGTTCCTGCAGAATTTGTGTCTGGCAATTTTGGCTTCCCGCTGTATAACACTCATGGTACTTTGCCCTCTTTTACAGTCATCTAGTCATTTTTGTATTTAGCTTTCTTCCCTTCCCAAATTAAAGCAAAAAAGCTCTGGTGCTTGTCATTTACATTTCTTTTGTTTTAATTGTACTTTAGTACGACATTTCAGTCAATGTGCAGCTTTTACCTGGGCGTTAGTATTTTATCGAAGTTTCTAGTAGTGGGATAACAGTTTCACTTTTGTAAGTTTTTTAGGTTTTAACACCAAGTTAAATTCTGTGGGATTAGAGGACAGAGACTTGTGAATATCATATTTATTTCTTCTGTTCCTGATTGTAAAGCTTTTTGTTAGGATGAGGGAGGCAGGATCAGAGGAGGCCTGCGTATCTGCTCCTGGCTTATTTGTGAGGAGACGAGGCCGGGGTTGGTCTAGCTCTGGGTGATTCCCCCGATCTCAGTGTGGCGCCTCCTCCCCACTGTTCTCAGTTTCAAGAGCATCTTTCCCTCTGTCCGTCATCTTTGTTACAAAGTTTTCTGAGATGTATATTTTGTGATTTCTGATTACTTTGACATTTAAAAGTTTTTGTGTACATTTCTGTTCTAATATTCTTCGAAAGGTGACTTTTATGTTGCATACTTTTACATAGGGAACCAAACAGGACTGACAAACTGGCAAGAGCTAAAATGAATTTGGAGAAATCTATAGGATTGTGGCATAGACAATCTGGGATATAAATCCTTCCTTAATCCTTCAGATGGTTAGACTCATTGAACACAAACCAAGTATTGATCTTGGGTGGGGTAGGGTAGGGGGGAAGATGAGATAATGGAGAAGACATCAAACAGTAAATCTTAATGGGTAACACAATACAAAGCGTCATCTGTGAAACCATTTCTAAACATTTAATATATTCTTAGATGTTGTTTTACTTAGTATTTCGATTTCCAGGTGAGCCACATTGGGATCTTTTCCCCATGAGTGTTGTACAGGAATGTTCATACGGAAAATTGTGTTCAGAATTCCAAATTAACACTCTCTGAGCTATTCTGTTACGGAGTCGACTGATCCTCTTTTCACCTCCTCTTGCTATGCTGTGGAAGTGTGCTCAAGTTTTAGACTTAGGGATATGTATGGTATACTTGTTGGAGTTCAGAGGAGCATCCTGGTTCCTGTTTGTAGCTTGCTCAGAGCTCATGCTGAGTTTTTATTTCTCTCTAAGAGCAAGCTGTTAGGAATAGTAATAACTCAGTAGCGTTGAACAATGGTCAAGGTATAATCGAAGTTGTATGCCAGGCAGTTTGAATTGAATCCTCTGATCTACACTGATTGGCTCTTTAAGCTTACTTAAACCTTTTTGTGTCTTCATTTGCAAAATGAGAAACATATTATACCTAATACCTGGTTTGTTGAGTTGTTATGAGGACTAAATGAGAAATGCCCCATAAACGGTAGCTGTTATTGGTAAAAGATGATGTTAGCCAAACCTTTCTAGTTTTGTTTGGAAATTGTTTCCTGTTGTTAAATGAGTGAATATCTGTTCCTGCTCACGCTAGATCAGACTGTGTTAGTTATCCTTTGGAAAGGCCTTCTCTTATAGTTGCTCTGAGAACGTTCATCTTTTCTTTGAAATATTCAGATCCCTCCTCCTCCAACATTTGAATTTTTGACTCCTCCTCACATGACTGTTAGCTTCTCAAACATATCTGTCAAATTTGGTGAAAGTACATCTGGGATTTCCTCAGTGATGCCTTGGCAGACAGAAACTTGATTTTATTTATGTTGACAGTGGTTTTCTATATTTGTTTCAGGTAATATGGTAATTCTTTTATAAAATTAAATGTTTTATAATTTCATTATCTCATTTAGTCACACCAACAGTTCTTTGAGAGACATTGTTTTTTCCATTTCACAGATTAGAAAATGGGAGATTTAGAGAAATCAAGTAATTTACTTGGACTACTATAGATAATATTTAATTACATTCAGAGAAAAACAAAAATCTAGGGCAAAATAAGCACTGAGTCTTCTATAAGGTGAAAAATGAAGAAGTAGTGGAGAGAGAGACCACTGGTAACATGCAGAGGAGGAGATTATAACATTGATTGACCTATGCCTGTCTGTTTTTTGATTTATGTGATTATCTCAGTGTAAGTTTTTTACACAGTGTAAATTTCTAGGGAATAATACAAAATCAAGCTTTTAATAATTGATAGATAACTTTTCAGAAATGCTGCACAAATTTGTATTTCCATTTCATGGGTGCTGATTTTTCAGTAGCCTTGAAAACAGATGTAGAAATCTTTCATTGTCATTTTATAGTCAAAAGCCCCTCACTGTTAACATTTGATTACTGGTCCTGTTGAGCTTCTCCTTTTGCTTTTTGACCTTGGATTTTTGTGTGTGTGTGTCCTTTGCTTATTTTGGACTCCCCCGGTGGCTGAGACAGTAAAGAGTCTGCCTTCAATGTGGTAGACCCGGGTTCAGTCCCTGGGTTGGGAAGATCTCCTGGAGAAGGAAATGGCAACCGACTCCAGTATTCTTACATGGAAAATCCCATGGACGGAAGAGCCTGGTAGGCTACAGTCCATGGGGCTGCAAAGAGTTGGACACGACTGAGCGACTTCACTTTCACTTTTCATTTTCAACTTGCTCATTTTTCTGTTGGGCTATCCTTAAATTTGTTGTAAACTCTTTGTTTATTAGATACTTAAGCATTTATGCTCTTAGTTCTGAAATGTCATACTTAATGTTATTAAGTACATTAAAAAAGAATGAAACATTAAGCTCATTTTTGTTAAAATAACATGGTAATTCCCTGTCTGATAAATATTGAAAGGATTGTAATTGTTTTTATGGAATGTGAATCCACTAACATTTTTATTGCTAAAGACCTATAGTATTCAGCTTCCCTTAGCAAACAGTTATGTTTTCTCTCTTATCTGCATATGAATCCTCAGACTTAATATGTGCCATTCATCCTATTGTTTAACTCCAGTCAGTCTATTCTTTTCTTAAAATGATGGATTAGATTAGAAACTTGTTTATAAAAATGATAGTTCCTGTCAAAAATGACTCAACTTTGAGTTAACTTTCTTTCCCTCATAAATCAAGAGTCATCCAGGATAACTTCCAGAATTGTGTTTAGATAGAGGTGTGCCTTGGATAGAGCAGAGTAAATTGGTTGTAACAAGCTAGGCGTTCAGCCACATATTTTCTGAACTTTATTTTAATGGATGCTTCTGTACAGTGACAGCTTCTTTTGTTAAAGAGTTTTCAAAATTGATGATTTCAAGGGAATTTTGTTCTATTGATTAAAAAAAAAATCTTATGTGAGTTTTTGTTTTGGAGGCTTTTTTTTTAAGATGTGTCTGGTTGGTTGGTGTTTATCTCACTACTGTATTTAAACACATGAACTGAAGCAGCATGGCTTTTGTATGCAGTGTTTAATGCTGTTGTTGCTGCTCAGGTGCCAAGTTGTGTCCAACTCTTTCCAACCCCATGGACTGCAGGCTTCCCTGTCCTTCACCATCTCCCGGAGTGTGCTCAAACTCATGTCCAATGCTTTCGATGATAATCATTATTTAGCTTTACCTTTTGGGATTTTGAGTTGATTCTTACCTAATAATGACAGTTTAGTAAAACCATGCTGCATTTGCCACTGTATTTGGAAACTAGTGATCATTCTGAGATATTCTTGTTGACTTCTTGACACTCTACTTTGGGCATTGTATTTACGAAGCATTGTAGCTGATGCTAAGGGTTTGGCACTACTGATGGTTCATCCCTGTTTTCTTAGGAAGTAGGGGTCAGGAATAAATGAGTAAAGGTCAGTTTAGAATTCTCAACATGCTCATTCTCACAAACATGCTAGCCTAATTTTAAAGGTGAATTTAACCAAAACTATGTAAGTTTTCCCAGCTCTACTTAATTCTCAAGATTTGTTTTCCTTGCGTTTTGAAAGTGGGGAGGGTAGAGTGGCTTAATAAAGTCTCTGCAGCTATTGTTTCTCATTGATCCCATCCATGCCAATTAGATTCAAAGAAAGATTAATTTAGGAATTTGGTCATTTTAGGAGTAGCTGGAATAATGTTAATATTGTAATGTTAACATTATGTTATAATGTTAAAGAATGTTATAGAATGTAGAATAAGTTTTTTTGGATTGAGGCAGAATACCATAGTTGAGTACAAGCTCTGCAGCTCGACCTTAGGACCTTATGTTAGTTTTGAGATGATAGGCAAATTATTTTAGCCTCTTCTAAGCCCTCCTTCTCATCTCTAAAGTTGGTATTATAATAGTGCCTATCTCACAGAATTTTGAATATTACATAATATTAATGCTATGAGGTGCTTACCATAGTGCATTGTGCTTGTTAGATGGTAGTTGTTTTAGTCTTAGGCTGCTTACAGTCTTGGAGTTTAGAAACATCTATTTGTCTGTTTCTCAGTGTTGGATTACTTTTGATTAACCACTACTTAAAGTTCAGTCATGGTAAAGGGCCTTGCTGAAGATGTTCTGCTTTATTTCAAGATTGAATTTAAGTAAGGGGACACATAAATCAAAAGGGAACCTTTTGCTGATAAGCAAATAGGCATTTTAGCATGATGATTGCTTTTGATAAGAGACTAAAGTTCATATAAAATTTTTTATGGTCATTACAGGTGATAGTTTATTGTAGAAATAACTTATGATTTAAAACAATATTACTTACACTTAAAAATTTTAACAACATTGGCATGGTATTTTATTTCTTTACATCTTGTTTTCTGGTTCTATTCTAAAGCAAAAGAATAAAAGAAGTTGTAGTTTGGTGTTCCAGATCTTTAGAAATTGAATGTGGTCTTAACTGATCTCATTTTTGGTGGCATATAACTACATTGTAACATTGAATTTTAAAAACAGAAGTAATGACTGCTTTTAGGCTTTCTTAAATTTAGGTAAATAATATTTCAGACTTCTTCTCCCAAGATCTTACTCAGTAGAGCTTAAAAAATATGTTTCTGTGTGTCTGTGTAACTCCTGCTGTGCTACATTTGATATGATTTGGATTATTTTTTACCTAGCAGTGTCCTCTGTTTTCATCTTATCAACCTGTGTATGATTTCTGTATTGACTGCACAAGTTAAAGGGTTTTTTTCATTTACAGATGTTTACCTGCCCATGAGTCTTTAATAATGACCCACTTTCTATAGACCTAGTCACCATCCCATCCTATAACTGGCTTTATTTAAACAATGAAAACGGAAGGGACCTAATATATTTCTGTGAAAAGCCTACAGTTACTGATAATGACTGGCAGGACAAAATGCAACATGATCTTTGAGGTTGACTTGGTTTTGCTTTTGATTTTTAAATCTTTTACTCATGGAGAAAATTGATTTGAGTTCAATTTATAATCATTTATAGTTTTAGCTTTACTGTTCTAAATTAATTAGGGGTAGAAGCCTTTAAAGTCCAGGTGTGTTAACACACCGGATTAACTAATAAGTTAAGTAGAAGTAGTTCCCTTTGTCTATATGGAAATTAGCTAATTTAAAATATTCAAATAGTTTTAATCAGTTAGTCTATTTTTTCCCAGTGGGTTTAGATTTACCACTGATAGTTAATGTAAATATAATCATATGTTTAGTTCTCATAATAACAAATATGCTAAGCCACCAGGATATTTAATTAATTGAGAGAAGACCTTTGTAGTTAGGTTTTTTTTTTTTTCCCCTTCAATAACTTTATTCTTTATAAAGCATGTAAATAAATAAAACTGTTCAACTTTTAAAGAATTACCACGTTTAAGAAGAAAGTCTGTTGCTATCACCATTCTAGACTATGGGAATTCATTCCATTCCTTCATCTTCCATTTGTAGTGGCAGAGTGGAAAGTGAATTGAAATTAAGTTGGTTTGTGACCTGACTGCAAGGGATAGACACATAGAGATATAAACACAGACCCCCAAACATGGAGTGCTGGGCACCAGAAAAGTGTCAGAGCAGAGTTTACTGAGTCCTGCACTCAGGCACATCTTTCCCTGAGGACATGTGCCAAGGCCCTGGCTGGGGATCCACGGTCTCCACTTCAGAAATTTGTTCTTTTGTACAAAGGGCTAAACCTGAGTTATCAAAATAGCGAACTGGAGGAGGTGCTGGCAAAGACTTTGCACGTGTTAGTTGCTTAGTCATGTTCGACTCTTTGTGACCCCAAGGACTGTAGCCCACCAGGCTCCTCTGTCCATGGGATTCTCCAGGCAAGAATACCAGAGTGGGTTGCCATTTCTTTCTCCAGGCAAAGACTTTGATCGCTTATCAAAAAACCAATATTTCAGTGACTCCTTTGGTACAGGATCTTGGACATTTGGTTCCTTGCATTGAGAAGAGATACGGTGTCTCCTTTTAGAGAGTGTCCCAGTCACTTTAGGAGACTTTGGAGAATTCTCACGAGTTACTTGTGAACCTCTCTCTTAACTGCTCTCCTTTCATGTCTTGACCTCACTTAACAGCTCATTCTTTTGCTTTACTAGCTGTTCATTTTGCTGCTTTAACTTAGAAACTTCCTTCTCTAGCTGTGTGTATTCACTTTTCAGAATAAGAGCTTTAGTGCTTTGTACAATGCCACTGCCACCTCCACAGGTTAAGGGTTTATTTGAAGGCTGAGTATCAGTATGTTCTGATACCATTGAGGTATCTTGGGCCTGTTGATGTCTTCTAAGATTTTTCTCTCCATAGCCTTATAAGTTCTTTTTGATACTCTACAGTGGCTTTTGTTGAAACAATTTCCTTTTCAAACTCCTTGACATTTTTCGTCTTCTCCAGGTCTATTTTCACCAGTTTCATTTTGAGATCTTCAGTTTCTTCTTTATAAGGCTTAGCTCTTAAAGCAGCTTTGTCCTGAAGTACTTGGATCTTTTGTTTTTTTCAAGGCATTCATTTGATTCATTAACTTGCCGTTGAAATTTTGCTATTATGTCATCAGTCATCTCGAGTTCTTTCTGCATCATCGTAATCTTGCCCTCTGTATGTATGCAGAGCACTTTCTGTAGCTTCCTGGAGTGATATTTCCAGCTCTTGAATCTTCTCTGTGGCTTGCTGTGTAGCTCTCGATGTGACTTGAGGTTGTCTTGTGTAGTAGGATTAACAAGGCACCAGAGGTCAGGAAGAGCTTCAGAGTTTGGTAGCTTTTACATAGTTTTTCATTGTTGTCTTTCATTGATTTCAGATCATGCTCCCATTCTTTGGCTATGGTAGTGTTTCTTTATTTAAACTCTGTTAATTCATTCATTATAGCAATTATTTTGTTATTCACTTGGCAAATACTATCATTTTCTTTCTGGATGACATTTTTAAACTTTTCTATATCGAAATGAGCATTTCAGCCACTCTTCCAAAAACTGAGTCATTTCTTTTCTGTTACTTAGTACTTGCTGAAATTCAGTCTTTATGCTATGGAAATCACTTTCTGAGAAATCCTTGAGAATTTCTTCAATATGTAGATCAACGCTCTGGCTCAATTTGAGGTCCCTTCATTCTCTAGGTGATAACGCCATAATCTTGTTGAAGGTGCTATATTTCCACTAGCAGTTCATTTTGCTTTTCCACTTCATCAGTAAAAGCCATTTCAAATTTATTGATGGATTCATGTTTTTCTTCCTTTGTCCTTGCAACAGAGTTTAGCACTTACTGAAGCTTCATCACGACTCTATGAAATTCTGTGGAACACCTCTGGTTTGCAGTAAGAAGTTTCTGGATTTGTTGGATTTGTGGATATGGGAATGAGAAGTTTGCTTTTACTCTAATTGAAAGCTCTTTTTGGGTTTCAGTTTCATTCTTTAAGTCAAGAGACAATCTGTTTAAACATTCATAGTGATTATCCATCTCTGAGAATCTCTTCAGAAGCTCTTTTATCCTAAAGCACTTTTCTCTCAGGCTTCTTGTAAGGTGTTGGTTTCCATCACATAGGAACTTTTTTTCATATTTTACCTCTTTGGGTTCTGTTGATCCTTTTTCTGTAGTTCATCTTTTGATTTATTTAAATCCTTTTGAATATTTGAAATCTGAGATATTTTTCTGAAACTATTTGTGAATTTATCAATAGTTTCTTGGTGTTCTTTCAAATGCATACAAAAAGTTTTTAGTTTTTCATGTTTCCAGTTCTCTAACTATGGTTCCTTGCAGGTCTGCCTTGAGTAGGTCTTTCTCCAGTTTGAGAGTCTCTTCCATTCTCCTTCAGTTCAGTTCAGTCCAGTCCAGTCGGTCAGTCGTGTCTGACTCTTTGCGACCCCATGAATTGCAGCATGCCAGGCCTCCCTGTCCATCACCAACTCCCGGAGTTCACTCAGACTCACGTCCATCGAGTCCGTGATGCCATCCCGCCATCTCATCCTCGGTCGTCCCCTTCTCCTCCTGCCCCCAATCCCTCCCAGCATCAGAGTCTTTTCCAGTGAGTCAACTCTTTGCATGAGGTGGCCAAAATACTGGAGTTTCAGCTTTAGCATCATTCCTTCCAAAGAACACCTAGGACTGATGTCCTTTAGAATGGACTGGTTGGATCTCCTTGCAGTCCAAGGGACTCTCATGAGTCTTCTCCAACATCACAGTTCAAAAGCATCACTTCTTTGGTGCTCAGCTTTCTTCACAGTCCAACTCTCACATCCATACATTACCACTGGAAAAACCATAACCTTGACTAACGGACCTTTGTTGGCAAGGTAATGTCTCTGCTTTTGAATATGCATCACCATCTGCAGTGATTTTGGAGCCCCCCAAAATAAAATCTGATGCTGTTACCCCATCTATTTCCCATGAAGTGGTGTGACCAGATACCATGATCTTAGTTTTCTGAATGTTGAGCTTTAAGCCAGCTTTTTCACTCTCCTCTTTCACTTTTCATCAAGAGGCTTTTTAGTTCCTCTTCACTTTCTGCCATAAGGGTGGTGTCATCTGCATATCTGAGGTTATTGATATTTCTCCCCCCAGTCTTGATTCCAGCTTGTGCTTCTTCTAGCCCAGCGTTTCTCATGATGTACTCTGCATGTAAGTTAAATAAGCAGGGTGACAATATACAGCCTTGACGTACTCCTTTTCCTATTTGGAACCAGTCTGTTGTTCCAGTCCAGTTCTAACCGTTGCTTCCTGACCTGCATATAGAGGTTATCTCTTCATTTCATTACAGATATCATTTCTTCAAGGTTTTTATGAAGCTTCTGAGCCAAATATAAGTTCTCCATTTCTATTTTATTCATGGTTAAGCTCTGGGCCTTAAATTCTTTCTTCAGTTGCTCAGTGTCACACATTTTTTCCTGTGTTTCACTAATTTCTTCTTTTAACTTAAAAAGTTGCTGTTCGTTTGCTTTCAGTTCTTGGACCTTTTCTTGCATTTGAGTTTTCTAAATCCACTTGCATATTTGCTATTTCTTCTGTCTTCTCAGAGACAATCCCTCTGAGTTTATCAATAATTTCCTGGTGCTCCTTTAGATGCACCTGAGCTATTCTTAGTTCCTCTTGTTTTTCCAGGTCTTTAGCTTTTGTTTCTCTGAGGCTTTCCCTGAGTTGATCTCACTCCGTTTTGAGGGTTCCCTCCATTCTTCTTAGGTCCTCTCTTTCCTTAGTAACAGATTTTATTTCTCCAATATTTTCATGAAGTTTCTGAGTCAACCTTAACTTCTCTGTTTTTGTACTTTCCAGGACTGAATTCTGGGTCTCTAATTGCTTATTCGGTTGCTCTGTTTGATACATATTGTCCCTGAGATCATTTTTTACCTTAAGAAGTTGATGTTCTTTCTCCTGAAGTTCTTGAATTTGTGCTTTTAAGGCAGTATTTGTGTGTTCTAAATTCATTTGGTTATTTGATATATCATCTATCTTCTCTGAAACAATTCCTCTGAGTTTATCTATAGTTTCTTGGTGCTCCTTCAGATTCGTTTGGGCAATTCTTAGTTCCTCTCATCTTTTCAGGTCTCTACTTGTGGTTTCTCTTAGGTTTTCCTTGAGCTGGTCTATCTCTACTTTGAGAGTCTCCTCCGTATTCCTAAGGTCATCTCTTTCTTTTGTAACAGATCTTATTTCTGTAAGATTTTCATGGAGTCTCTGAGTTAACTTTATGTTTCCCCATTCTGTATTTTGTAGAGTTGACTTTTGGGCCTCAAGTTGCTTCTTCAAGTTTTCCATTTCACGTATTTTTTCCCGAGTCTCACTGACATCTCTCATCTCAAGACATTGATGTTCTTTCTGAAATTCTTGAATCTTTGCCTGTAAGTCAGCATCTGAATTCCCTAAGACTCTCTGGATATTTGTTCCTTGATCTGTCTTCTCTGAACTACTCCTTGCATTAATGGTTTCTTGGTACTCCTTCAGAAGCATGTAAGTAGCTTTCTGCTTTGATTTTCAGTTCTTCAGCTACAGTTTCTTTAGTGTTTTCTTTGAGTTGGTGTCTTTCCTTTTGAAGTGCCTCCTGTAGCCTTTCCAGTTCATCTCTTTCCTTAATTATGGTTTTTAATTCTTCTTGACTTGCCTGAAGTTTTTCAGTCAGCTTGAGCCTCTCACTTTCTATTCTTTGTAGTGATGAATCTTTGGCTTTGAGGTGTTCCTTTAACTGTTCCAGTTCACTCCTTTTTTTCCAGAATCTCACTGATTTCGTTGATGGTAATAAACTGTTTCTCATAAAGTTCTTGCATCTTTTTCTGTAATTCATCATTTGGTGTTTTTAATTCCTGTTGAATGCGTGATATTTTAAAGTTTCTCTTTCTGGTAGATCCACTCTCAGTTTACCAGTAATTTCCACTTGTTCTTTCAGGTGACAGTGAGCAACTCGTTCCTCTTCGGTTTCTAGTTATTAGCTGCAGTTTCTCTTGGAGTTGGTTCTTTTCCGATTGAAGAAACTTTTGTAGCCTCTGCAGGGCAGCTCTCTCCTTAGCCACAGTTTTCACTTCATCATGACTTTCTTCAAGTCTTTCAGACAATTTGAACTTTTCCATTTCTAGCTTTAGTAGTGCTGAGTCTTTGAATTGCTCCTTCAATTGCTCCATCTCATTCATTATTTTCTTAGTCTCACTGTCTTTTTCTTTCATATTGAAGGACTGTTCTTGTTTGTCTTGAGATGCTTGGATCTTTTCCTTTAGCTTTTCTTGAACTTCTGCTAGTTTTTCACAGGTCCTAGAAAGCTCTTCTTTCTTAATGGTATGGTTCTTTTCTTGTACAACAATATCCTGTTGTTTTTTAAGTATGTTTCCAAGAATTCTTAATTCTTCCTGGTTTTCAATGGTCATTTCCACGTTTTCTCTTAGGTCAAGTCTTCAGTTGTTCCTTTTCTGCTGTAATACTTTCTAACATTTGTTGCAGTTCATCTTTCTCTGTTTTCAGTTAGCTCATTATCCTCAGTATCTACAATCAGAGCTTGGGTTTTTTTGGTTTCCAGATTTTGGCTTTTATCTGTGCCAACCATCTTTTACTGAAATTCATTCCTAGTTTCTCCGAAGTTTTCCTCTCTATATATGCAAATTCTTGCAAGTTTCCTCAGAAATTTTCATTTTTAGAATGTTAATTTGTTTCTTGGTGTTGTTTTGAAGATGCCAGGAGCATTTCGTAGTTGCTCCTGGGTGTCTGTATTCATATTTATAGTATCCTGAATGTCATTTTTGAGTTGGTCCCTCTCGATTTGTAGGCTCTCTTGGAGTTATTTTTGATCATCTTTTTCTTAGGTTAAGGTTTTTACTTCTACTAAGGTTTGTTGAAGTTTCTCAGTGTTTTCTCCTTTTCTACAGTGTGCAGCCTAGAATCTCTACTTTCTAATTGTTCCTTCAGCTCTTCCACTTCTTTTAATCTTTCTTGATTCTCAGTTGTTTTCTTGCTGAATTTCTTGGGTTTTGTGAGAGAGCTCTGTCTTCAAAGCCTCCAAATCTAAACCAAGTTCTTAAGCTTCTTTAGAGAGATTTCCTATTTCTTGATTCAGTTTTGCTTTCTCTTCAAGGACCTTCTTATTATACTTTTGCTCAGATTCAGTATGATGATTTTTAACATCTTGGAATTCCTGAACAGTGCTTTCGCAACTCAACTGGGAAGTTAGTAGGTCATCTTTAGTGTTCCCAATTCCGTCAAGTAAACCTTGAATTCTACTTTTCTTATCAACTACTTCAGAAGACAATTTGTCTTTTCCTAATGTTACTATATAGAGCTCTTCAGATTTATCATGTATCTCTTTCCTTAGCATTTCTATTTCTGAAGGTCAGGATTTCAGTTCTGACAGCAAATTAACTTCATTATGCAAAGCTTCATTTTCTTCAACTACTTTATTCAGTTCTTTCTGCAGATAGGTTATTTTTCTTTCCAATTCCATATTAGAGAGCAAATCTTTTGAACTTTGCCATCTATAAGGGAGGTGAGTTTTGTTATTTCACTGAAACCATCTATAAGGGAGGTGAGTTTTGTTATTTCCCTAAGAGAAGATTGTAATTCTTTCTCCAGATCAACTTGAATTTTCTGTTTCACCTCCAGCTGACTGATATAACTGCATATGATTTTCCATCTGCTTGCATGTACTTGAAAATTCTTTTATTTTCTCTTTCAGCTTTAGATTTTCACTTCTAAGGAAGGCTGATTCTCTTTTGGCATCAAGAGCTACAGTTTTGACATCAAGCAGAGTCTTTCATTTGTTTTAGATCTTCAGTGTTTTCCAATGAGTATGACAAGTCCATTTTCATACTTTCTGACTTCTGAGAGTCTTTGTATTCCTGTAGCATCTTAATCTGGTCTTCCTTTTCTCTAAGCAGCTCTACTTTTGAACTTAGTTTGTTTTCTTGATCTTTTTCTGCTTTTTTTTCTAGAGCTTCAGATTCATCCAAATCATTCTTTTCTCTTAATTTCAATTCCATTTCTTCCTTTTCTCTTAATTGTTCATAGTCTAATACCAGGTCATCATAGTGAGCACAAAGTGAATTTACTTTCTAAGTTTTCTTGACTTAGTAGCTTTGTTGCTGGATTCCATTCTATCTCAGTTAATGTATCAAGAGTGTTATTGAAAATATCAGACTGAACAGAGAGATTCATCAGTTTCTTCTAAACTTACAGCAGCCTTATGTGTTTTTGTTGTTAAGTTCATTGGCATATTAAATTTATTTATGTAGTTTGAGTCCTTCATTTTGTTAATTTTCCCAATGTACCAAGGGACTCTTTGGGTTTTTTTAGCCTTTAATTCTTGTGATACTAGGGAAGAAGAGGTCACCAGCATCCGTGTTAGGTTTTGAATTTTCTCAATTTGGACTTTTTGAAGTAGGTCTTTTTCTTTCAAGAGTTGGGCCAGTTGGTTTTTTTCCTTAGCCTGGGCTTGAGTCTCTAAAGAAACCTCCTCTAATTTGCTTTTTAAGATGCATTATTTCTTTTCTATATCTTTTCAGGAGAGCTTCATCACTTGATACCTTGTTAACATAAGGAGTATTCTTTATGTATTTGGCAGTGCTGGCAAACTGGAGAGTAATAAGGGTTTCATCAGAAGACACCAGAGTAATCGTGCGATAACATGTGTTTTTGCATTTCCTCCCAAGGAATTCTGGAGAATTCGTGTTAATTTGCTATCTTGATAATTTATGAAACCATCAACTTGTCCATTGCTAAGTTTCTTGATCACTTGTCCCAAAATAAATAAGCTTTGATTTATATTATAGCCTTCCTTGAGTTGCAGACCTTCAGCACTTGTTTGAGCAGCCATTTCAGCTGCCTGCAAGATCAACAAAATTCAAATGGGACACTTTGACAGATCCTTCAAAATTAGAAGGTTCACCTTTCTACTTTCCAAAATCATCCTAAAAATGGTATGAGAACAGACTACTTCTTTGATTCAGTTTTGTAATTCCACAATGCCTGTTCTTTTCTCCTTTTGTGATCCACTTCAAAGCCATTTCTAATGTATAGACGACTTCTATGAGGTTGGCCACATACACATTCCTGTTGAAGTCTTCCCAAATTATTAAAGGCTTCATTTTTTGAGTGTCACAATGTAAGTCTGTAATGGTTTCATTGTATATCTCCATGTAAGACACATGTAAGAGAAATTCCCTACAGGAAACTTCTTAATTTTCTGGGAAGTGTCATGAATTGCTCTGAGTGTTACTCCCAAATACTCTTGTGAACCCATCATAGTATATGTTTTTCCTGAAGCAGTCTTCCCATAGGCAAATATAGTACCATTTTAGCCTTGGATGGCAGAATGTATGATTAACAGCACAATTTTCTTCATACACATTTTTAGTAGTTTCATTACTATGAAAGACACATCAAAATTAAAGGATTTACTCCCATCAACTTGATAAATTATATTATTGTCAGTTTTCCAGTAAACTTGAGTATCTTTTCCAAGCGCTTCTTCTCTGCTGTTGAGCAGTCGAACCTGGCATGCAGACAGCTACGGCTCCTTGGATCCCAGGGAATAGAGAAGACGTTTTAAAAGAGAAATGAAAGTTGGTTTTCAAGTAAATACACAGTAAATTTTAGACCAGAGGTTTTTGTTAGTGGATTTCAGACTCGGGAGAGGCACGAGGTAGGTTGCTGAGTTGTTAATGCATGCAAAAGTCAATGAGCTAATAATTCCTTAAATATTGTCTGAAGGGAGATAATATTTCATACATGTGTACTACTGTTTTCCAAGTACGTGAACATGTTCTGAGTAATAAAATCTAAATTATTGAAAAGGGTCATTCATCGTAACTTTAGGTAAATCATCCTTCATTGTTTCCGAGTATAAATAGTGAAAGCACAGTTATTCTTTTTTTGGGATTCTTAAAATTCAGAGCATTGGAAACTTTGTCCTAGGATAACATTGATTTCTCTCGTTTATTATTATTTAATTTGTTTCTCTAGCAATTAGATGGTGATATGTAATATAGATTATGATATATAATAACAAGACCTGTATAGTGTCATAGAGATGATGCTGTTTTGCAGTTTTACCTAAAGAATTGTGCTCTGAAAATTGGTTTGTAAACACATTTTCTATACAAGCAGTGGTATTTATAGATTTTTCTTTTGCTAGACTGTAAAATTTTTAGGGGTGGGGTAAGAGATCTTATCATTGTGTTTCTAGGGAGGGCAAAAATATTTATGCTGCAATGTTAATGAATGAAAAAAAGATGTGTGCATTTAAGTTTTTGAAATAAAACAGTTCTAAAAATTAGCTTTTATTGTTGTTTCTTTTTACGTAGTCTGGAGACTTTTTTATTAGGAATGAGAGTGAACTTCCCTTAGTCCTAAACCACTGGACCAGGACCAGAAGTTTTGAAGGGCCAGGGCTTTGTGGGTTATCAGTACTGGCCTTGAAGGCTCTGAGTATTTAGGGCAAGGTAGGAGTTGGGATGTTAATTAACTATTTGAACTCCTATCCTTTTTTTGGGGGGGTGGCCCGAATTTCTTTTTTACTACGAGCTGTTGTTACTTATCCATGTCTTTCCCTGACAGTCTGCAGAACTTTATTATTGGAAAGGTGGTCACCACACTAGTAACAGTACTAGGAGTCCCAGGAGCTTTTTAGAAATGCACAGTCTCACGCTTCACTCCAGGCCTTCTGAGTTAGAATCTTCATTCTGACAAGATCCCCAGAATATTCCTTCCCTGGTGGCTCAGCTGGTAAAAAAAAAAAGAAAAAAGAAAAAGAAAAAGTGTACAGGCATCAAGACTTCCATGTGTGATATAAATAATCCCCCTTGTCATAATTCCTTCTCCCCTAATGAGAACACACACACAGTCATCTCTTTTTAGACAGAATTATATTGTATTAATATTCTCTAATTATTAGCTATCTCTCAAATCATCAAAGTTTGTATTTCTGGCTTGTTTTTTAATAGCTACATTTCAATTTTTTTTTTTTTTTAAATTTATGAGGGCCACAGTTTACTCAAAAGAGCATAATATACATTCTGGAAAATCTGGAAAGCTACTTTATTTTACCATTCTGTATGTTATTCCATTCTTCAGTTTCTAATCCTTAATTGTGACCTAGTGAACCTAAAGGAGTTTCATTCTCAACAAAAATACCAACTTATTCATACCCTAAAGTGTTCTTCTCCCACTTTTACTTTGCTTCTCTTCCTGACTAATAATATAGTATGTAATATCATCCAATTTATCAGAATTTTAACTTTTCCTTAGGTGATAGGTTGTAGCTTTTAGTGTGCATCTTGCATTCTGCTAAATTTAAATCTTAGTATTTATTGTTTTGATATTCGTAGGCTGAGTTGTTTTCTTTTGTTTTTCTCATGTTCATCGGAAATGTACTTTTTATACATGTTAACTTATATATTGACATTATATCCTTGAAAACTTGACAAACTAATATAGGTTCTAATCATTTTTAAGGAGTGTGTATTTCTGAAGATTTTTTAAAATGTAAGATCACAACATTTGTGAATAGAGAGTTTCACATCCCCACTTCATTGTTCTCAATCAACATGCCATTTCTTCCTTCCTTTTGACAAATAACTCATGGAAACCTCTAGTGAAATGTTGGGAGACAATGTTGCAAATGGAATACTGCTTTTATTCTTAGTCTTTGGAGAAAATATTTAGTCTTTCACCAACATGATTGATGACAGCTGTTTTTTTTGTTTGTTTGTTTTGTTTTTTGTAGATGTCCTTTATTAAGCTGAGGAAATGCTATTTAATTCCTAATTTTGTTGATGACATACTAAAATTTCAATTTTTAAAAATACATTTTCTATGTCTCTTAAGATCATCATGTCATTGAATTCTGTTAATATGGTATATTACATGGATTATTTTTATATAGGCAAACTTCTTTATATTCCTCATATAAAACATATTTGTCAAGGTATGTAACTCTTTTTATATGTACTAATTTTTTAATTTAAATATAGTTGATTTCCATTATTATATTAGTTTTCAGGCATACAACATACTAATTCAATATTTTTATACATTGTACTCTGTTTAAAGTTATTGCAAAGTAACAGCTATGTGTCACTTTCTGTACAATATACTTTTGTTGTTTCTATATTTATACAGAATAGTTTGAATTTTTGTTAGTATTCTGTGAAAAAAATAATTACACAAGGTGTATTAATTTGTAATTCTTTCCTGTGCATATGTGTTTTTTTCATTCAGTTATGTTTGACTCTGTGTGACCCCATGGACTGTAGCTCACCAGTCTCGTCTTGTTCACTGAATTCTCAAGGGAAGAATACTAGAGTAGGTTGCCATATCCTCTCCAGAGGATCTTCCAGCCCAGGGATTGAACCTGGGTCTCCTGCATTGCAGGCAGGTTCTTTGCCGTCTGAGCCACTAAGAATGTGTTTTTTTCTGGTTTGATATCAAAAAGATGCTGAATAATAAAATAGGTTGGAGAGTGCTCATTTATCTTCTACTTTTGAAAGAGTTTCTGAAGAATTACAGTTTTTTTAAAACAATGTTTGGATGACTTCACCACTAAAACCATATAGTCCTGAACTTTTCTTTTTTGTAACTTTTGCAATTACNAAAGATGATGCTGTGAAAGTGTGGCAATCAACATGCCAGCAAATTTGGAAAACTCAGTATTGGCCCTGTCTCTTATACACATCTCTAAAACCATATAGTCCTGAACTTTTCTTTTTTGTAACTTTTGCAATTACTAATTCAATCTTTTAATATCTTCTAAGCATTTAAAATTTCGCAATTATTTCTGAGTTTTGGTAACATGTCTTTCTGAGAATTTTTCATTTTACTTAGATCATCTAATCTATATTTAATATAATCTTTCCTGTAAAATGCTTTATGTCTCATAGAAAATCTCTTATTCTTGATTTTACTAAATTTTATTTATCATTTTTATAGTCATTCTAAATAAAGTTTTGTCAATATTATTTTTCAAATAACAAAATGCTAGTTTTCTTGGATTTCCTGTATTATTTTTATTCACTCTTTTCAGATTGCTTTCCAGTTTTCATTGTGATATTTTACTTGACATTTTTTTTTAATTTAGAAGTGGATTTTCAGTTTTCTTGATCTTTTCAAAGTATCAACTTTTCATATTTTTATTTTCTCTATTGTATTTCTATGCTTTCATTTATTCATTTTACTTCTCATTATTATTTTATTTGATTGATAATAATAATAATAATCATTATTCCAAATAATCTCTTTATTTTAGATCCATAAAGAAAAATATTAGGTCATTAATTTTGGGATCCTTTTTCTGTTTTAAGGTAGGCATTTACATCTATATCAAAACATTTTCCCTCCAAGTATTATTCTGTCTCCATCCCACATGTTTGTATATTTGTGATTTGTTTTTCATTCAATTTAAAGCATTTTCTGCTTCCATTTGTTATTTTATTTGGACACATTTCTTACTTAGAACTGTTTTGGCAATTTGTACAAATTTTTGTTTGTGCATAGCCCAGTTTATCCTTAATAATTATTAATCTCATTACATTATAGCTAAAGAACGTGTTTTTATGTTCCCTTAAAGAACATAAATTCACTAAATTTATGAATTATTGTCTGGCTTGGAATACAATCTGGCCTGAAGAATGTTTTAAGTGTTCTTGAGAACAATTTATATTCTGTGGGTGTGGAGTGTTTGATAAGGTGTTTATTAGGCCTGGTTTTTCAAGTTTTCTATTATATATATATGTGTGTGTGTGTGTGTGTGTGTGTGTGTGGTATAAAATTTCCATTTACAAGTTTGTCCATTATTGAAGGTCAGGTATTGGTGTCGCTAATGATTTTTCTTGACTTATGTATTTCTTTATTCAGTTCTGTCATTTTTTTTAATCTTCATATATTTTAAGACTCTGTTGTTAGCTTCATATGTGTTTATAGTTTAACTTCACATTGCACTGATATTTTTTACAATTATAGACATTAAATATTATTACCTTTACTTACAATTATTGTCTTAAAATCTAATTTATCTGATAGTTACTCCTGTTTTAAGTACCATTTATATTGCACATCTTTCCCAATTTGTATCAGACTTATTGTGCCATTAAATCTAAGTTGTGTCTCTAGCATATAATATATAACTTGTTTCCTTAATTTCTCTTTCTATTTTCTCATTATTAGTATAGGAATGCAAGGGATTTCTGTGTCTCGATTTTACATCCTGCAACTTTAGTCACTGATTAGCTCTAGTAATTTTCTGCTGGAGTCTGTAGGATTTTCTATGTAGAGGATCATGTCATCTGCAAACAGTGAGAGTTTTACTTCTTCTTTTCCATTTGGATTCCTTTTATTTCTTTTTCTGCTCTGATTGCTGTGGCCAAAACTTCCAAAACTATGTGGAATAGTAATGGTGAAAGTGGACACCATTGTCTTGTGTCTGACTTTAGGAGAAATGCTTTCAATTTTTCATCATTGAGGATAATGTTTGCTGTGGGTTTGTCATATATGGCTTTTATTATGTTGAGGTATGTTCCTTCTATTCCTGCTTTCTGGAGAGGTTTTATCATAAATGGATGTTGAATTTTGTCAAAGGATTTTTCTGCATCTATTGAGATAATTATATGGCTTTAATTTTTCAGTTTGTTAATGTGGTGTATTATGTTGATTGATTTGTGGATATTGAAGAACCCTTGCATCCCTAGGATAAAGCCCATTTGGTCATGGTGTATGATCTTCTTAATGTGTTGTTGGATTCTGATTGCTAGAATTTTGTTAAGGA
>SJYX01009852.1:0-26274 GCA_006410675.1 Oreotragus oreotragus
AAAAAAAAAAAAAAAAAAAAGCTGCAATTAACATAAGCCAAGTCAGCAACAAAATCTCTCTTGAAAATGGAAATGTAAGAATTTGACTTACGGAATGAGAGAAGGATGTGAGAAAGATAGTGGAAAAGGAAGAGAGGGCATGGCCCATGATTGACAAAAACTGTCAAGAAACGGTACCTAAATTTAGGATTCTCCAAAATACTCCAAGATAACTCCTAGGTCTCCCTATCTTCTCCTTTTTGAGACTGTGTTGAAAAAATGAAGGCAGAGGAAAGTTCCTCTATTGCATACTCAGCCTCTCATTTGCTGGTACTTTCCTTCATGCAAAAGAACAAAAAGTGAAGTGAAGTCGCTCAGTCGTGTCCGACTCTTTGCGACCCCATGGACTGCAGCCTACTAGGGTCTTCTGTCCATGGGATTTTCCAGGCAATAGTCCTGGAGTGGATTGCCATTTCCTTCTCCAGGGGATCTTCCCAGCCCAGGGATTGAACCCGGGTCTCCTGAATTGTAGACAGACGCTTTACCATCTGAGCCACCAGGGAAGTCCAAAAGAACAAAACCCCCTTTCAAAAAAAACCATACTGTCTTATTAATAGAAATATTAAAAACTTCAATTTGAATGAGATAGCAAAAAAGGAAATATTATATAGTCTTTCGGGTCTCCTGAATTGTAGACAGACGCTTTACCATCTGAGCCACCAGGGAAGTCCAAAAGAACAAAACCCCCTTTCAAAAAAAACCATACTGTCTTATTAATAGAAATATTAAAAACTTCAATTTGAATGAGATAGCAAAAAAGGAAATATTATATAGTCTTTTATTTTCAAAAGTCATAATTTTTCTCCAACAGATAATTATGATTTCTCCAGATGACTCTTATTAGTAATCACTGCATTATGCTGTATCACCTTACTTCCAAATGAACCAACTTTAAGAAAGGTCATACACTGAAAAAAATAGTGTCATTGAATACAAATGAGTTTGAGTAATAGAAAGAATTGATCTAGTTGTGAGAAAAATCCAACAACTGCTACACACTCCTAAGCCACTGTCTACATGTATTATGCTAGGTAGAATTTCTATAAACCTTAGTTAAGTTGGGATTTGCCTCATGTTCTCTGTTTTAAGAAAAAGTGAGTCATTGTAAGCAAAACAGGAAGTACTTCAAAAACAAAAGCTCCCAAGCAAAATAAACAATTCATATGAACAGTAACATACTAGCTTTAGAAAGCTGGGGTTCTGACATCAGAAAATATGTTTATGTTTACAAGGAAAAGAACATGAAAGAGAATTATGGACATTCTGATCAGGGGAGACCAAGCCATCAGAATGCAGCGAGGTTTCCTCGAATAGAGCTCAGACACACAGAAGAACCGCAAACAGCACACATGAAAAAGAAAAATATCTGATAAATGATAGCCAGGCCCCACAACTCCCGATAACATGACATTCTGCTTATTAAAAACATCAGTCTTGGAAGACTCCAGGCACAGTAATTTTGAAAATATACACAAGTAAATTAAAACCAGGCTTATGATTCTTCCTGTTGTAAGGCCCTCACCCATATTCCTCTGCAAAGCTGATGTGAAATTTAAAATGCAATGAAAAAAAAAATCAACTTGAACATTGCTGATTTTAAGCAAGAATCCCAAGTTTTCTATTTTTAAATCAGAATGTAGGTGGAGAGACTTTCTGCACGTGAAGAGGGTATATATTTTTCTAGGAAAATTCCTTCTACAATAAACAGAGAAAATGCTATATCCACAACTAGGAAGTATATGCAAGAGTTATATTTATTAAATTATCTAATCCACTTGACAGCAGAGGTTTTTGGACATGCTTTATGGCCATGCTCTTCCTTACTGGACACGGTCCTTTAGTTTTTGGAGGTAGCACACAATAGTGCCAAGAGGATGGAATGAAGAGCCAGGAGACACAAACTCTAAAACTAAACACTATGTGTCTCACTTGCTCTCAGTTCTTTCATTTGTAAAACTGCAAAAAAATATTAGCCATCCCTGAACGTTAATGGGAGAATCAAAGTTCCAAATGAGATAAATGTCAAAGTTTTTTAAAAACTGTAAAGCCCTATTTGTGCCTCCTTTTATTCTCTCTGGACAAACACTGTGGTGGGACCCACAGGGGCCATGTAACACTGCAGAGTCAAAGAGCAGAGTCAGTAGCTCCTCAGTATCTTGATTCCCATTGCAGTAACCTAGCCCATTGCTCTATGCCTGGGTGAAGTAAACGACCACACCTGTACAGTGACCACTGGACAGGCCCAGAGAACAAAACACACTACCCTCACACTCTAGTTAAAACCTGGAACTCAAGCTCAGTGCTTTTGTCTTTTAGCTTCAGTTCAGTTCAGTTCAGTCGCTCAGTCGTGTCTGACTCTTTGCGACCCCACAAATCTCAGCACGCCAGGCCTCCCTGTCCATCACCATCTCCCGGAGTTCACTCAGACTCACATCCATCGAGTCCGTGATGCCATCCAGCCATTTCATCCTCGGTCGTCCCCTTCTCCTCCTGCGCCCAATCCCTCCCAGCATCAGAGTCTTTTCCAATGAGTCAACTCTTTGCATGAGCTGGCCAAAGTACTGGAGTTTCAGCTTTAGCATCATTCCTTCCAAAGAAATCCCAGGGTTGATCTCCTTCAGAATGGACTGGTTAGATCTCCCTGCAGTCCAAGGGACTCTCAAGAGTCTTCTCCAACACTACAGTTCAAAAGCATCAATTCTTCGGTGCTCAGCCTTCTTCACAGTCCAACTCTCACATCCATACATGACCACAGGAAAAACCATAGCCTTGACTAGACGGACCTTAGTCGGCAAAGTAATGTCTGTGCTTTTCAATATGCTATCTAGGTTGGTCATAACNCTTTCTTTATAGTCCAACTCTCACATCCATACATGACTACTGGAAAAACCATAGCTTTGACTAGAGGACGTTTGTTGGCAAAGTAATGTCTCTGCTCTTCAACATGCTGTCTAGGCTGGCCATAACTTTCCTTCCAAGGAGTAAGAGCCTTTTATTCCTTATGAAATTCCTTATTTAAAAAATTGTAAATAACTTATTGAAGATCAGTTATTATTATAAAAGTCTACATAAATCAAGATACTTCTAAAAACAATTACAGAAAATAATCATTGATATTGAAGTCCAAAAGACATTTGCTAGGAGTGGGAAGAGATCTATCTAATACTTTATATCAGAACAATCCTTGATAAATCCATGCATCTTCAGATATAGTTACCTCAGTCAGTAATGACTCCTAGACAATATATTGATGATGGATGTATTTAGTAGTTGCTTTTTGGGGACTTCCCTTGTGGCTCAGCTGGTAAAGAATCCACCTGTAATGCAGGAGCCTTGGGTTTGATCCCTGGGTTGGGAAGATCCCCTGGAGAAAGGAAAGGCTACCCACTCCAGCATTCTGGCCTGGAGAATTCCATGGACTGCNATCAAGAGGCTTTTTAGTTCCTCTTCACTTTCTGCCATAAGGGTAGTGTCATCTGCATATCTGAGGTTATTGGTATTTCTCCCAGCAATCTTGATTCCAGCTTGTGTTTCTTCCAGTCCAGCATTTCTCATGATGTTTTGGGGCACTTGCACTAACGCAAATACCTTCCGCAGGTTAACGTATTTAGTTTGTACCAGTCAATAACATCTTGGTATTAATGACTTTGTACCTATTCCTGAGACTAGTTTTGATAATAACTATAAGAAAATTATAAAGATGTATCGTCTTCCCAACCACCCCTCCCTACTACTCAGGATACATGGCACACAGGGCCACTACCCAGTCTGTTCTTAAGAAAATTAATTTAAGAAAATAGTAACACTCTTTAGCAATTTAGTATAACATGGTGCCCATGGGCTGGTAGGCAGGGGCCGGGTTGGGTGGGGGAGGGCTAGGAGGGCTGGAGGATTGTTCTCCGGTCTCCTCTGTCTTCTAAACTCTCTCTTTGCTGCAGACTTCGGCTTTTCAGTGAGGGGGGAAATATTGATTTATTTATGTATGTATGTATGTATATAATGTCCATGGAGAGAATGTCTATATGTTTTAAAAGAAGTCTAAGGAATTCCCCAGCAGTCCAGTGGTTAGGACTCCATGCTTCCATTGCAGGGGTCATAGATTTGATCCCCAGTCAGGGAACTAACGTCCTGCACTGTGTGGCATGGCCAATAATTTTTTAAAATTAATGAAGTCCAAGAGAGAACAAACACAAATGAATTAAATGCTAATGACGGGATTTTAGACAGTGGGTCTGGATGAAAAATTTGACATGGGCTGTATGGTGGGTAGCTAACCTACTTCTAAATGGAAACTGGACTAGTAGTAGGATTTTGTCATCTCTGACTACACGATGAATGAATTTAAGGGAAGAATTAGAATGAAAGGTTGGGTGTTCACTTGGAAGCACCCTCCCCAGACTCAATTCTGGTAGGAATCATCAGCAAAAATCCTGACTATTTTTAACGGCTAGGAGGATGCTTAAGGAAATGTCAGTCTCTGAGATTACCCCAAGTCTCCTCTGCATAAATAATAACATCACTGCCGACAGATTCTTGGCTCAACTGATCTTCTTTTAAACATGCATACTAGTCAAAATGAAATACTTATTAGAGAAAGATTGGAAAGGATGAAACTGGAAATGATCACTCAAAATAAAGAAAAAAAATCAGCCTCATTAATAAGGGGGGAAATCTGGGCATTCTGAGCTAGCCAGATACCAAAAATTATGTAGGAATAAATAGCAAAGCAGCAGTACTGTTGGTATGATGTCTGAGTGTAGAGTAACTCAAGGAAACCACTGGAAAAGCTGATGCCAGCACCCAAGCACATGCTCAGAAGACTCGAAGGTACTGGACCGTCCCACTGGGTGAACAGTGTTACATCAAGTGGAAACATTTCCTCTGGCTTCTGATCAGTGTGTGCCCTGAAACCCCAGGACTTGCTGGTGCTCATTATTTTTATTCTAACTCTTTTGCTGCAAATGCTATCCTCATTCACATGAATGCTTGATCTTGCTAAATCATCCTAAGCTATCTGCAGCAATTATCCCATGATTAAATTTCTAAAGTTAATTGTTAAGTTAAAAAAAAAAGACTCTTTTATTAGTTTAACATTTTTCTGCTTTTTCATTTTACCAGGTGTCCTTTTAGTCCTTAAGTTTAGAAAACATAAATAAAAGCGTCCAATTATCCTCTTTAACCTCTATCATTTTATAGGTCTTCTCAGATTTCTGCTTTCTTTTCTCCCGACTAGAAATTCCTCACCATTCATCTGTGGGTTCTATCTTCCTATACAAGCTGTAATTATTTTACTTGAACTTGTCTAATTTATTTCTGATCTGGCTCAGTCATTTTTGAAATAAAAATGGAAAGAAGCTTTTCAAAATTAGGACATGCCCTTTGTAAAAATGAACATAAATTTATTACAATATTTTCTATAACCCTTTTAACCAGAATGGTTTCTTATTACCTATTTGGCTACCACTACTCTTAAAGATGTACTCTTTGAACTGTTCTTGATGATGTCTACATACTTTTCCAATATGGTTTCGAAAAAATTCAATACCCATGGGGATATTATTAAAATTATTCCTTTCTCAGACTCATTAGACTCAAAGAATTTCAAGATAAATTTCTATCTTAGGTGTGACCCTCTACTTAGTTAAGTAAAATGTGTAGGTACTTCTAGATTTCCACAATTGTGGATTTTGAGTGATCCACTATTTCTTTCCCATCGGCACTAGATAATTATAATTAGAGATAAAGCCCTCGACTTCTTTTGAAGAAAAGAAGTGATTTAGCATGCATGCATGCATCCTTTCTCAGGTGGCCCTAATGGTAAAGAATCTGCCTGCCAATGCAGGAGACATCGGATGCAGTCACTGTGTTGGGAAGATTCCCTGGAGGAGGTCATGGCAGCCCCTTTCAGTATTCCTGCCTGATAAATTCCACGGACAGAAAAGCCTGACAGGCTATGGCCCACAGCATTGTGCAGAGTGGACACGACTGAAGCAACTTAACATGCACATCTTTCTGATATCCTCCTCCACTGATAAAGCCTGCTTAGGCAGCCCCATTTTGCACACATGACTGAATGACAGAATGTGTTAGTCGGTCAGTTGTGTCCAGCTCTTTGCTACCTGATGGACTGTAGCCCCCCAGGCTCCTCTGTCCACAGAATGCTCCAGGGAAGCATACTGGAATGGGTTGCCATTTCCTTCTCCATGGAATCTTCCTGACGGAGGGATCGAACCTGGGTTTCCTGCATTGCAGGAAGATTCTTTTCTGTCTATGCTACCAGAGAAGCAGCCCTACGTAACTACTAAAGGCACTTCCCAGATGGCTCAGATGGTAAAGAATTTGCCTGCAACGCAGGAGACCCAGGTTTAATCCCTGGGTCGGGAAGATCCCCTGCAGAAGGGAATGGCAGCCCATTCAGTATTCTGAATTTCATAGACAGAGGAGCGGGTAGCAAAGAGCTGGACACAGCTGACCGACTAACACTAACTCCCGGTAATTAGCACAGACACATGCGCCAACCTAGGGGCAGCCAACCCTTAGGCTCACCAGTGCTAATCAAACAGAGATGAACTAGGGCAATCAGACTCTCACATCTGGGCATTTGAATTAGGAAATATAAAAAGGATTAAGCAGTTAAGAGCAGCAACTAAAGTTAAAAATTTGTGCAGAAAAAGAGAAACCGTTGGGTAGAGGAGGAACCAAAAAGGTATAACTCAAGTTATGAGAAGGTCAGAGTTACAAGAAGAAACAATTGCAGATAAGTAGCAACTCTGACATAGAGAAATGATAAAGTGGGAGATAAGGAGATTTTTTCTCTCTAGTAATTAGACAAAGAAACAAACCCATGGAGAGTTGTTGAATCATACTGCCAGCAGTAAAGTGATGAGCCATGAACTCCTGTGGCTGAGGATTCTAGAGTTGCCTTGAAATGACCACTGAATTCCTATCTCCATGACTCCCTGTCATAGATTTTGATGAGAGTCAAACTTGTACTGGGCTTCCCTGGTGGCTCAGAGGTTAAAGCGTCTGCCTCCAATGCGGGAGACCTGGGTTCGATCCCTNTTTTTAAAATTAATGAAGTCCAAGAGAGAACAAACACAAATGAATTAAATGCTAATGACGGGATTTTAGACAGTGGGTCTGGATGAAAAATTTGACATGGGCTGTATGGTGGGTAGCTAACCTACTTCTAAATGGAAACTGGACTAGTAGTAGGATTTTGTCATCTCTGACTACACGATGAATGAATTTAAGGGAAGAATTAGAATGAAAGGTTGGGTGTTCACTTGGAAGCACCCTCCCCAGACTCAATTCTGGTAGGAATCATCAGCAAAAATCCTGACTATTTTTAACGGCTAGGAGGATGCTTAAGGAAATGTCAGTCTCTGAGATTACCCCAAGTCTCCTCTGCATAAATAATAACATCACTGCCGACAGATTCTTGGCTCAACTGATCTTCTTTTAAACATGCATACTAGTCAAAATGAAATACTTATTAGAGAAAGATTGGAAAGGATGAAACTGGAAATGATCACTCAAAATAAAGAAAAAAAATCAGCCTCATTAATAAGGGGGGAAATCTGGGCATTCTGAGCTAGCCAGATACCAAAAATTATGTAGGAATAAATAGCAAAGCAGCAGTACTGTTGGTATGATGTCTGAGTGTAGAGTAACTCAAGGAAACCACTGGAAAAGCTGATGCCAGCACCCAAGCACATGCTCAGAAGACTCGAAGGTACTGGACCGTCCCACTGGGTGAACAGTGTTACATCAAGTGGAAACATTTCCTCTGGCTTCTGATCAGTGTGTGCCCTGAAACCCCAGGACTTGCTGGTGCTCATTATTTTTATTCTAACTCTTTTGCTGCAAATGCTATCCTCATTCACATGAATGCTTGATCTTGCTAAATCATCCTAAGCTATCTGCAGCAATTATCCCATGATTAAATTTCTAAAGTTAATTGTTAAGTTAAAAAAAAAAGACTCTTTTATTAGTTTAACATTTTTCTGCTTTTTCATTTTACCAGGTGTCCTTTTAGTCCTTAAGTTTAGAAAACATAAATAAAAGCGTCCAATTATCCTCTTTAACCTCTATCATTTTATAGGTCTTCTCAGATTTCTGCTTTCTTTTCTCCCGACTAGAAATTCCTCACCATTCATCTGTGGGTTCTATCTTCCTATACAAGCTGTAATTATTTTACTTGAACTTGTCTAATTTATTTCTGATCTGGCTCAGTCATTTTTGAAATAAAAATGGAAAGAAGCTTTTCAAAATTAGGACATGCCCTTTGTAAAAATGAACATAAATTTATTACAATATTTTCTATAACCCTTTTAACCAGAATGGTTTCTTATTACCTATTTGGCTACCACTACTCTTAAAGATGTACTCTTTGAACTGTTCTTGATGATGTCTACATACTTTTCCAATATGGTTTCGAAAAAATTCAATACCCATGGGGATATTATTAAAATTATTCCTTTCTCAGACTCATTAGACTCAAAGAATTTCAAGATAAATTTCTATCTTAGGTGTGACCCTCTACTTAGTTAAGTAAAATGTGTAGGTACTTCTAGATTTCCACAATTGTGGATTTTGAGTGATCCACTATTTCTTTCCCATCGGCACTAGATAATTATAATTAGAGATAAAGCCCTCGACTTCTTTTGAAGAAAAGAAGTGATTTAGCATGCATGCATGCATCCTTTCTCAGGTGGCCCTAATGGTAAAGAATCTGCCTGCCAATGCAGGAGACATCGGATGCAGTCACTGTGTTGGGAAGATTCCCTGGAGGAGGTCATGGCAGCCCCTTTCAGTATTCCTGCCTGATAAATTCCACGGACAGAAAAGCCTGACAGGCTATGGCCCACAGCATTGTGCAGAGTGGACACGACTGAAGCAACTTAACATGCACATCTTTCTGATATCCTCCTCCACTGATAAAGCCTGCTTAGGCAGCCCCATTTTGCACACATGACTGAATGACAGAATGTGTTAGTCGGTCAGTTGTGTCCAGCTCTTTGCTACCTGATGGACTGTAGCCCCCCAGGCTCCTCTGTCCACAGAATGCTCCAGGGAAGCATACTGGAATGGGTTGCCATTTCCTTCTCCATGGAATCTTCCTGACGGAGGGATCGAACCTGGGTTTCCTGCATTGCAGGAAGATTCTTTTCTGTCTATGCTACCAGAGAAGCAGCCCTACGTAACTACTAAAGGCACTTCCCAGATGGCTCAGATGGTAAAGAATTTGCCTGCAACGCAGGAGACCCAGGTTTAATCCCTGGGTCGGGAAGATCCCCTGCAGAAGGGAATGGCAGCCCATTCAGTATTCTGAATTTCATAGACAGAGGAGCGGGTAGCAAAGAGCTGGACACAGCTGACCGACTAACACTAACTCCCGGTAATTAGCACAGACACATGCGCCAACCTAGGGGCAGCCAACCCTTAGGCTCACCAGTGCTAATCAAACAGAGATGAACTAGGGCAATCAGACTCTCACATCTGGGCATTTGAATTAGGAAATATAAAAAGGATTAAGCAGTTAAGAGCAGCAACTAAAGTTAAAAATTTGTGCAGAAAAAGAGAAACCGTTGGGTAGAGGAGGAACCAAAAAGGTATAACTCAAGTTATGAGAAGGTCAGAGTTACAAGAAGAAACAATTGCAGATAAGTAGCAACTCTGACATAGAGAAATGATAAAGTGGGAGATAAGGAGATTTTTTCTCTCTAGTAATTAGACAAAGAAACAAACCCATGGAGAGTTGTTGAATCATACTGCCAGCAGTAAAGTGATGAGCCATGAACTCCTGTGGCTGAGGATTCTAGAGTTGCCTTGAAATGACCACTGAATTCCTATCTCCATGACTCCCTGTCATAGATTTTGATGAGAGTCAAACTTGTACTGGGCTTCCCTGGTGGCTCAGAGGTTAAAGCGTCTGCCTCCAATGCGGGAGACCTGGGTTCGATCCCTGGGTCGGGAAGATCCCCTGGAGACGGAAATGGCTATCCACTCCAGTATTCTTGCCTGGAGAATCCTGTGGACAGAGAAGCCTAGTAGGTTACAGTCCACAGGGTCGCAAAGAGTCGGACACCTCTGAGCGACTTCACCTTCACCTTCACCTTCAAACTTGTACTGGTATTTATCCAATAACTCCATTACTTGAGCTGGCTTGAGTGAGTCTCATCCTAGAAACTCTGAAAGCCTAATCATGAGCATCATTCTCATCCATATTTTAGCTCAGATCATCTTCCACTGGGCTTCCCTGATAGCTCAGTTGGTAAAGCTCAGTTGGTCACCTGCAATGCAGGAGACCCTGGTTCAATTCCTGGGTCAGGAAGATCCGCTGGAGAAGGGATAGGCTACCCACTCCAGTATTCTTGGGCTTCCCTGTTGGCTCAGCTGGTAAAGAATCCGCCTGCAATGTGGGAGACCTGGGTTCGATACCTGGGTTGGGAAGATCCCTTGGAGAAGGGAAAGGCTACCCACTCTAGTATTCTGGCCTGGAAAATTCCATGGACTGTATAGTCCATGGAGTCCCAAAGAGTTGGACACAACTGAGCGACTTTCACTTTCACATCTCCCATTGCAAGCATTTTCTCCAGTTTCTGACACCTGTCCTTGCCTTGTGCTCCCAGCCTGAAATCCCATGATGTCTTCGACATACCTCTCTGAGAAGATCTACATCACTGCATGTTACACAGTCTCCTTTCCTAGACAGTGAGCCTATAGGAGGCAGAGACCGCCTTGTTCCAGAGGTACGAGATAGTTGGTACTTGATAAACATCTGTAAGCTAAATAAATAAGTGAATGACTCTGTAATCTATACTATAATATTTATTCTCTCCTCAAGATCACTAATGAATATATTAAACTTGGAAGTGAACATTGGAGATATAAAACAAACCAATTGAAAATGGGCTCGAATAGATATTTCATAAATGAGGACATCCAAATGGCACTAAGCACATGAAAAGGTGCCTAACGTCAATAGTGATGAGGGAGATGCTAACTGAAGCCACAATAAAATACCACAAGGCAGTGATCTAAATAGCCAAAATTAAAATGGTCAATGACATCAAACATTCCCAAGGATGCCGAGCAACCAGAATTTTCATACCTTGTTGATTAGAGTATAAACTGATACAAGAGTAGTTTAAATACCTACCTACCTACATACATACATGTACATATACACATATATATTTATTAATCATGGTATACTCATGTCACAGAACATTATAAAGCAATTAAGAATAGGAATACAGATATAAGCAATAACATGGCTGACTCTCACAGATATAATATTGAGAAAAAGAAGCCAGGAACAGCCAACTTTGTCATATATTATTCCTTTTAAATAAAGTTAAAGAATGGGCAAAACTGATTTGTGTATAGACATCAAAATCATGGCAACCTCAAGGTAGGGGATTACCAAGTGCTGAAAATGTTCTATAACTTGGTCTGAGCAGAGGTTACAAGGAAGCATACAAATATAAAAATTCATTGAGCTATATATATTTATATATATATTTAACATTTGAGCACTAAACTGTATGTGTGTTATAACTCAGTAAAAAAAGGAGAAAAGTGAGCACTGGGAAGCAGAAAATACACTTTCCTAGAAATGTATTCTTCTCTTGTTTGCTTTGTAGATTTACTACATATATTAATATTTAAACCTTGTATAGTATGCTGCTGCTAAGTCGCTTCAGTCATGTCTGACTCTGTGCAACCCCACAGGCAGCCCACCAGGCTCCGCCATCCCTGGGATTCTCCAGGCAAGAACGCTGGAGTGGGTTGCCATTTCCTTCTCCAATGCAGGAGAGTGAAAAGTGAAAGTGAAATTGCTCAGTCTTGTCCGACTCTTCGCGACCCCATGGACTACAGCCTACCAGGCTCCTCCATCCATGGGATTTTCCAGGCAAGAGTGGGTTGCCATTGCCTTCTCCTTGTATAGCATGTTTTGCTCAGTAATAGCACCAACGCTTATAGCCAATAGCATGGTGTATTCGAGAGATTTGGGGTTAGAAGACAGGGTTCCCCTAGATACATAAACTGACCAAGTGAATGAATCCAAACTTCATTTTTTTCTGCTCTTACTTCTCTGCCCTAATGAGAGAAGGTAACAAACAAGTAAGATATACAGAGGTGACAGAAGCAGAGAGTTAGAAGAGGGGCCCAGGTGGAAAAAAAAAAAGTGGCAAGTGCCTAGACTCTGAGGCAGAAATGTTGGTGGCATGTCTGAAGAGAAGGCCAGAGGCCCTGGATCAGATTGAATTGAGGGACAGCACAGAGGGGATGAGATCAGAAGGGTGGAGGGTATGGGCAGGTGACACAGGGTCTTACAGACCAAATGCAGGGACTTTGACATTCATGAGAAGCCACAGGGAGGTTTTAATAAACCTATAACATGATCTGGTTTAGGATTTTAAAGTTTTTTAGACAGTCCTTCTACCTATTTCATTAAGAGCAGGCTGTAGTAGGCACAAGGATAGAAGAATGAAGATAAATTAAGGAGGCTATTACAATAATCCAGTTAAGAAATAATGGACAAAAATTCTAACTGCAGAGGTGGAGAAAAGCGGTCACATTCTGGCTATGTTTTGAAATTAAAGGCTTCAGAATATGCTAGTTGATTGAATGTGGGGTTTGAGAAAGAAAGTAATCAGGAATAATGCCCAGGTTTTTTAGTAACCCTGGGAGGATGGAATTTCCATTTACTAGGATGAGGAAAACTGTGGGAAAGGCAGCTTTAGGAGGGAAGATTAGAACTTCACTTCTGGACATGGCACGTTTGAGATGCCTGTCACAGATCCAAGTGAAGATATTGAATAGGCAGCTGGATATCCAAGGCTGAGCTTAGGAGACTGATCAGGAATGAAGGTATATATTTGAGAATTGTATACAATCGAGAAAATCACTGCAGATGGTGATTGCAGCCATGAAGTTAAAAGACACTTACTCCTTGGAAGGAAAGTTATGACTAACTTAGATAGTATATTGAAAAGCAGAGATATTACTTTGCCAACAAAGGTCCGTCTAGTCAAGGCTATGGTTTTTCCAGTGGTCATGTATGGATGTGAGAGTTGGACTGTGAAGAAAGCTGAGCGCCGAAGAATTGATGCTTTTGAACTGTGGTGTTGGAGAAGACTCTTGAGAGTCCAACCAGTCCATCCTAAAGGAGATCAGTCCTGGGTGTTCTTTGGAAGGACTGATGCTGAAGCTGAAACTCCAGTACTTTGGCCACCTCATGCGAAGAGTTGACTCATTGGAAAAGACTCTGATGCTGGGAGGGATTGGGGGCAGGAGGAGAAGGGGACGATAGAGGATGAGATGGCTGGATGGCATTACTGACTTGATGGACATGAGTTTTAGTGAACTCCGGGAGTTGGTGATGGACAGGGAGGCCTCACATGCTGTGATTCATGGGGTCGCAAAGAGTTGGACACGACTGAGCAACTGAACTGAACTGAGAAGTATATAAATACAGCATATATCCATTATATAATACAGAGTAGGATATATAGATCAGCATTTACATTTAAATTTTTTAAAAAGATAACACTGGAGGAGGTCACGCAAGAGTGAAAATAGAGAAATTTTCCAAAGATTATAGAAAATAATATGCTTAAAATATCTATACAGTAAGTGTAGACGTCTGGGGAGTTGACACACTTCCCAACACCCTTTAAAAAATCAGGAATTGTAACCTGATGGATCAGGTTCCAGGACACTGATGGATTATTTATACTAGTGTTCAAGGTCACTGTGTGTGTTAAACACTGCATGCATGGAGGTGGCAGGTTATTTTTCCCCCCTGCTTCATCTGATCAAGTAGCTAGAGCAACAAGAGGACAGCCCCCTTGAGGTCATCATCTCCCTCTCCTCTCTGACCAAGTGTGCTTGGAGTCTCTTGTCCTTCTTTATCTCAGTGAAGTGGCTGTAAGATTTAGATTTGGGCTTAGAAGGAAAGAGAAATTTCCTTCTCTACCTCCCATACTATCTCCTTGGGTCTTGTCTCTAAACCCCTAAAATCCAGTCCATTTTAACAGCAAATTGACATAGAATTTTGGGAGCAGACCCAGATAATAATAAAGTGGCACTTTGATTTTCTAGACTTTCCATTAGACCTTGTACATCTATCCATCCCACTTTAGGAACTTCAAGGGGAGTGGTGGATGTAGGTTCAGGTAGGATTTTAGCATTCCTGGATCCCAGGCCATAATGTCATCAAACCAGTAGTAACCCCTATCAGTAGGCACTTAATATCTATTCATCCTTTTCCTTTAACATTCCAGTAATTCCTATTACATAGACATTGACCTACACATCAAAGAGAAAGCTTGCTCATAAGTGGAAAACTTACTATTCCTTTAGTCCTTCATTGTTAGAGCAATCCCATTTCCAACTCCCTCCGGGGCCGCACACCAGAGACAAGAGGGAGGGAGCAGAGTGATGGGCACAAGTGAAAAAATTATAGGAAAAATAGGGAGGTGAATAGAGACAGGCTGCCAGCTTGTCTGATAAACACTTCTAGTTACTTACACACACGTTCATATGTGCTAAGTTGCTCCAGGCAAGAACACTGGAGTGGGCTGCGGTGCCCTCCTCCAGGGATCAAACTTCCTGACCCAGGGATCAAACTCACATCTCTTATGTCTCCTGCATTGTCAGCTGGGTTCTTTACCACTAGTGCCACCTGAAATGTGATCAAATCTTGAAAAACAGGTGCAATGACGGGGGAGGGGGCTTAAGGGAGACTCTGAAGCATGCTTCTTTTAGGAAAAGGCTCCCATCATGTGCCATGATGGTGTGGGCATGGACAGTGAGCAGAGGGAGGGCAAACCCTTGCTGTTCTTGCCCTCCTCTTTCAGGCTGCAACTCCCAGCATAGGTATCATGCCACCTTCTGAGGTTGTCCCACCAACCACTAAACTGCCTTCATTCCGTGCAAGCAGAATACACCAAGGTCCTCACCAGGGTCTGCTGCAGAGCTACCTGGGCCATTTTCAGAACTGGTTCAATTTTCTATTGTTCTCTAGAGTCATCAAGTCTACATTTTTATCCTCCGTGGGCTACCAGAAAGCAAACTAGTTTAATATGTCCTTTCTAAATAGGCGAATAAAAATCTGCTCGATGCTGAGAATACAAAATAATGAAGAGATGATCCTGCAGTCCCACTCCTGGGCATATAACTGGAGAAAATGTTCGCTTGAAAAGATTCACGCACCCCAGTATTCACTGCAGCACTCTTTACAATAGCCAAGACATACAAACAACCTAAATGTCCATTGACAGAAGAACATTTAGAAGAAGAGATAATACATTTATACACTGGAACACTGCTCAGTCATAAAAAAATAATAAAATTACGCCATTTGCAGCAGCATGGCTAGACCTAGAGATTAGTCTACTAAGTGAAAAAGTCAAAAAGAGAAAGACAAGTGCCGCATGATACAAGGGAACTTATCTGCAGACTTGGAGATGTAGAGAACAGTCTTGTGGTTGCCAAGGGGAAACGGAGATTGCAGAGCGATGGATTGGGAATTTGGGATTAGCGGCTGCAGACTAGTATACAGAGGGTAGATAGACAAAGTCCTCCTGTGTAGCACAGGGAACTATATTCAATCAATACCCTGTGATAAAACACAGTGGAAAAGAATATTTTGCCGTACAGCAGAAATTAATATGACATTGTAAATCAACTACACTTCAATAAAAATAAAGAAAAAAAGAGATAATGAATCCAAGTTTTGCTTTTTATGAAAAAATTTGAATGTTGGTCAAAATGTCAATATTTTTCATCCAAGATTTAGGGAGCTGGATGAGGCTGTTTCCTTGTCTTTTCTATAAAAAAGTGGTTTACTTGTGAAATAATGGAGTTTTAAGTCATATTTATTAATTTTAAAAACTAAAAATTTAGCACGTGGAAACCCCTATATGACCAAAAGTTATCTTGCAATTAGAAAGAACATTTCAATTATTTAAACTTAGAATTTTGCACAGATGAGTATTCAGTTATTCCAGGGTCCTTTTAAATAAATTCTATTTAGATTTCTATCATCAGATGCCATAGTTAAAAACATCTTAGGCAAAAATTCCCGGTATAAGTAGCATTCTTTAAATGCAACTTAAGATAGTGTATTTGAAAAGCATTAATAAACACAGTGCACTCACAAAGAATTCTTTAATTTTACTACTTGCTGTCAGCTCTTTGCTTGTTGATCAAACGCATGGTGAAGGGCCTTAGACACAGTTTATAAAGAGTGTTTAAGAGTGTCCAGCTGATTGATGGTCCATTTTGCCTTTGATATTTAAGATCTTTGCTTCTTTGTCAACACAGAGAACATTTTCCAGTCACGTTAGAATGTGTCAGAACTCAGCTAAAAGTAACATTTTAGATCAAATTCAACAAATAACAAGAATCTTTTGTTTTGCTAAAAATAGAGGTGCCCAGAACTGTTCCAATAAATTTTATAAAAATCTTCAGATATAAACTTGATTTCAGAATACAGTCTGTTCCTAAGCTTAAGCATCTGATTTGTTTTGCTTGTTCTACTGGAGAAACAAAATTCCCCCTGGCAATCAGCGTTGATACCTTCCTAAATTATTTTTTTTTCTTAATTTTTCCTGTGAAGGGAAACTATTTTAATTGACATTTATCACAAAACAGGATAAGAATCATTTCAGTTCTAAAAATTTGGAAGAAACATTTCCCATCTGTTTCAATAACCCAACTGGCTAATTACATTGCCAAGAATAATTTGTCAGAAACAGAAAGACCATTCTTTGGAGAAAAATGCTTACTGCTTTATCTTACATTACATACTGATTGATGAGCAATTTATAGAAAATGCATGATTCGAACTTATGCTGTGAGTTTATTTCACAAATTAGAGTCCAGAAAGAATCTCAGAATTCTGGTCAATAATTGACATTGCTTTAAAAACAGGGGATAGAGTCTCTTGGTTAGGTCAAATTATATCAGAGAAGTTGCATATATTAATATTAGCCATATTCTGCTTTTAAAGTGTAGCCCACTGGAGTATGAATGGATAGTCCTAAAAAGGAGGAGACAAATACCAGAGGTGTGTCTAATAAGATGACCACTCTTTGTAGTAAAGTATAGGCACTGATCCTAGACAGTATTTGGATCCCAGCTTGAGTACTCACTTACTTGGCAAGTTATTTAAATTCTGGGTGCTTTGGATTCCTCATCTGTAAAATGGGTATATTTCTAACATTTTATTTCATTTATTTTTTTATTGGTGTTTAATTGCTTTATATTTTTGTGTTTCCTTCTGCTATACAGCAGCGTGAATTGGCCATATGTGTGCATATATCCCTTCCCTCCTGAAACGCCCTCCACTCCCCCCATAGCCCTCTAGGTCACCACAGAGCACGAAGCTGAGCCCCCTGTGCTACACAGCAGCTTCCTGTTAGCTATCTATTTTACACACAGCAGTGTGTATATATGCCAATCCTACCCTCCCAACTCTTCTCACCCTCCCCTTCCCCTTGCTGCATCCATATGTTCGTTCTCTACGTCTGCATCTCTGTTCCCTGCAAATAGGTTCATCAGTATCATTTTTCTAGATTCCCTATATATATGTTAATATACAGTATTTATTTTTCTCTTTCTGACTCACTTCACTCTATATGACAGACTCTAGGTTCATCCATATCACTACAAATGACCCCAATTTCATTTCCTTTTATGGCTGAGTAATATTAAAATGGGCACATTAACAATAATAGTAACTATCTCACAGAGTTGTTGAAAATTAAATTGGCTAACACGCTTAAACTCAGTGAATATTAAGTACTCATATTAATAATATTATTACTATTACTGCTATCATTCATATCATTTTTATATTCTTTTACGTGTTAACAGTTTTCTGGTCTCCCAAATCCCCAAGAAAAGCAAATTCTCCCTGGAAAAGTTCACCTCTTAAGCTTTAATTATCCGTGTGGTTCTCAACTTTGGCTGCACATTAGAAACGCCTAAAAAGTGGCAAGGGGTGGAGGAAGGAGGGAAGGAGGAGAAGGGATACTCAGGACCCGCAGGAAGAGATTCTAAATTAAAGGGGCTTAGATAGGGCCCTGGCACTCATTAAAAAAATTTTTCCTAAGAGTTTCCTATGTACAATCAGAGTTGAGAGCCACTGCTGGATCTTAGCAGGGAAGCTCAATGTATGCAAGGGACAAACCCTAGGATCAAGCACACTAACACCAGTAAGGCAGACAGAAAAGTGCTGACGTCCAGGAGAGTGAGAGAAATTGCAGGGAGGACTTTTTGCCCAGAAGGTTATGCTGTTTGCATTGCTTACATATCAGAGCTTGTTCTAGTATAATTATTTCTTTTTTTAAACAAAATTACTAATTTATTTATTTGGCTGTGTTGAGTCAGTTGTGGCATGGGGGCATCTCTCTGGTGGGATCTTAGTTTCCCAACCAGGGACGGAACTGTGTCCCCTGCATTGGAACGTGGATTCTTAATCCCTGGACCACCAAGGAAGTCCCCATAATTATTTCTTGATATGGCCGTAAGATTAAACTTAATAACCGAGTCTCCTGGTGACCTCTGGCTTTTCCTTTCCTTCCAACCAAGCATCTTGCTGTTATCTTTTTGTGCCCTCCATTTAAAAAGCACCAGGTCCTTCTTTGGACATTTGATTTATAAATTCCAACAAGGAGCCTCATTTCTTCAGTGATAACTTAAATTTCAGACAGATGGAGTATAGTTACGATGATGAATAGCTTCAGCTCAAGGGACTTTTAGCCACTAAATGGATGTGCTTGTTCTTTCGAAGGAATGAGAGGCTCAGAACCTTGAGGATGAACTAGGTTATTGTTCCTGTTTTGTAATAGCTTCAATAGCTCACTTTACCCAAATGAAAAGAAAGACTGGAGGGGAAGGTGATAAGCACTGATACTCACATTCAAAGAGTCAGAGAAATGGGCCAAGTGGAAGAAGCAGGAAGACAGTCTTGTGTTTATGAAGTTCTAAAAACCTGAAATTGTGAGTGATGTAATCATTTCATTTCTGTCTCTACTCCACAACATTCATTTTCGAAAACTTTCAAAAAGTAATGAAAGGTACAAAAAGGATGTTAAAAATGACTTACAATTCCAACACTTTTTTCCTTGCTTTATTTTTAAAATTATAATAATACCCTCCTCCATTTCTCCAAAGATAAACCCTTCCCCAAATGTTTTATATTTATGTGTTTCATAAAGACATCTTAGTACGCTTATGTTTCAGAAACGTGATAAGCTCTTCAAGGGAATTAGCTCACTTAGCCCCCATGATAACCCTCAAAGATGGATATTATTAATATCCCCTAACATCCATTTTAAGGGTGAGGAAACAGAACCTTGGAGAAGTCACATTACCCAAATTTATTTCTCATTTATTCATTCACTCAGCAAATATTTATCGAGTCCCTATTATGTGCCAAGTACTATATGCCACATACCCTAGACATAAGGGGTGTAAGAGTGAATCAGCTAGCTAGCCATGTCCATCATCCAACTCCTACCTCCCTTACTGCTATCATCCAAGCCTGAACAACCATTACCTCTCACCTGGATTGTTACAATAGCTGCTAGCCGGTTTTCCCACCTCCACTCTTGTTCCCCCACTGTGTACTCTAAACACAAGGAAACCTCAGGTTCAGAACCGTAAATGTTTGTGCTTGGTGCCCAACATAAAAAGCACAGCCTTATGTCTCAATAGTTGACTTTTCAATGAAGTTAAAAGCACTGTTTAATGCCATGGAGCAGGAACAGAAGATTAAATTTAATGCCCAAGAACTGAGTGAATGTTATAATGATGGTACAGATAGTTCCGAGAACTTTCTACTGAAACGAACTGACACTATGCAAGAGGTGCAGGTTGAATCGCAGTTTGCTTCTAATATTTTGAGATAAGCCAAGGCTGGTGAGCATACAGCAGAGGTTTAGGTCCGTCAGCTGTGAAGTCTTTTAGCTCTGATAACTTTCTTTTACTGTTTTCTTTCTATAGAGGATTTTTTCAGTTGCTGACTATAATAAAAATACTTTTAAGAAATATACTGTAAATAGACAGCACAAGAGAAATTGGGTATTCTACTTTTCTGCTGAATTTTTATTTCTTCTAGAAACCAGATTAACATATATAGAAACAAGCTGTTCAAAAAAAAAAAAAAAATACTATCCCTATTTCCCTACTGTACTATCAAAGCATAGTATTTCTCATTTTTCTTGATACCTGTAGAGTTTTTTAAATTTACTTTTACTTGGAAGATAATTTGCTTTACAATATTGTGTTGGTTTCTGCCATATGAATCAGCTATAGATATACATATGTCCCTTCCCTCTAGAACCTCCAGATGTGTATAAGAGACAGGGCATGGACAGTTCTAGATTGTCACAGAGCACTGGGTGTGGTGCCTTAGAGCAAATTCCCACAGGCTCTCTGTTTTACATATGGTAATGCATATGTGTGAATCAATTCCTTCCGCCCTCTCCTTCCCTGACTGTGTCCAGAAGTCTGTTCTCTGTGTCTGCAGGGCAGCGATGTACCTCTCTAGTTTTTGTCCCCAGGGTCACTCTTAAAACTATACAAATTCTGTTTAAAGAAGAATTAGGTCACTCATATAGTTGAGCTAAGTTGCTGCCACATTCTTTCTAGGAATCTCTCTAAATAGGAACTACCCGATATGCTAAAATAACAGCTTCATAGGGCTGGAGGGGACCTTAGCGATTAGCTGGTTCAGCCTCTGCATCTCAGTGGTGGCTACATCGTCTGAGTGGTTGGCCTTAGTAGTTAGTTTTAAGAGCTGCTGCCTTTCATTCATCAGAAATATGTGTTGGATACTTCCGCTGTATTACCTCTAATTTACCTGACAATTCTGCAAAGAAGGAATGAATACAAATGACCTGGCTTTGAGTCCTATAACACGGGGACAAGACTAGCACAACTTCCTAGGTTTATAGCAAGGATTAACTGAAGTGATGTATGTAAGTTGCTCAGCATCGTGCCTAGCTATTTTCATCATTGTTGCCTGTGTTTCAGTTAAAGAAATCGAGGCTCAGAAAGGTTAAATAACTTTGTCACATCATTTGTGTGCTTCAGTTTCTTACACATCCATCTCAGCTAGTGCCTAGGACAATGTTGCACAAAATCGCCTAGAATACAGGACAAAAATCAAGCGTCCAGGGCCCTTCCCAATCAGCCACTCAATCGGACACTCTGGAAGTCGAGAACAGGAACATCCATTTTAAAAGTCTGGTAGGTGCTTCTGTGCATTAGAGTTAAGAGCTAGTGAATGCTCTGCTTTCCAAACTCACCAAGGGCTCTAGTCGAAGTTTCTCCCTCTATGAAATGGGAATACCATTACTGCTCCTCAAACTGGTTGAGAGGATTAAACTAGGAAAATGTTTTGTAGACTGTACCAGCATGATTGTTTCTCTCTATCTCAACCAGGCCCTTGCCAAATAGGAAAGGACAGGGTCCAACAACTTCAGTTAAACAGTACCATCACAGACACAGCCCATGCTGGGCCCAATCAAATGCCCAGTGAAACTGTACTTCATTTGTTTTTCTCTCATTATTTAACCTTTGCTCTATCAACACTTTTCTGAAGACTTGATGTCAGGGACTTCCTTGGCAGTCCAGTGGTTAAGACTCTGAATTTCCAATGCAGTGGTGCAGATTTGATCCCTAGTTAGGGAACTAAGATCTCACATGAGATGCAGCCAAAAAAAAAAAAAAAAAAGACGATGTCATTTCTTTCTATTCCCCATTACCGTGGTCTTCCCAGATAAAATCAGACATTGCTACAATTGGCATTGTCACCCTCCTTATTTAACTTATATACAGAGTACATCATGTGAAATCCTGGGCTGGATGAATCACAAGCTGGAGTCAAGGTGGCCAAGGGAAATATAAACAACTTCTTGATGAGGGTGGAATGAGGAGAGTGGAAAACTGGCTTAAAATTCAATACTAAAATAACTAAGATCATGGCATCCAGTCCCATCACTTCTTGGCAAATATAAGGGAAAAAAATGGAAACAGTAGCAGATTTTGTTTTCTTGGGCTCCAAAATCACTGTGGATGGTGACTGCAGTCACAAAATTAAAAATGCTTGCTCCTTGGAAGGAAAGCTATGACAAACCTAGACAGTGTATTCAAAAGCGGAGACATCACTTTGGCAACAAAGGTCCATATAGTCAAAGCTATGGTTTTTCCAATAGTCAAGCACAGATGTGAGAGTTGGACCATAAAGGAGGCTGAGCACCAAAGAATTGATGCTTTTGAATTGTGATGCTAGAGAAGACTCTCACAGGTCCTTTTGATTGCAAGGAAATCAAACCAGTCAATTCTAAGGGAAATCAACTCTGATTTCCTTTGGAAGGATCGATGCTGAAGCTGAAGCTCTAATACTTTGGCCACCTGATGTGAAGAGTCAATTCACTGGAAAAGACCCTGATGCTGGGAAAGATCGAGGGCAGGAGAAGAGGGTGTCAGAGGATGAGATGGTTGAATAGCACCACCGACTCAACAGACATGAATTTCAGCAAACTGTGGGAGATAGTGAAGGACAGGGGAGCCTGGCCAGTCCATGGTGTCACAAAGAGTTGGACACAACCTAACCACGGAACAACAAAAGGAGCTGCTGTTAAGTACCATCCTTCAGCATGTTCTTTCCTTGCCTGTTCCATTAGTCTGTGGGCAATGAGAAAGCCTGCATTTTGCTTTGTCCTCCAAGTTTATATCTTGAACTATTAAAGAGTGTCTGACATTTTCTTTCCCAGGTTTATGATTATGAGTATATTCAAACCAGCCCACTTGACTAATCTCCCTCTCAATAGAGTCGCTTTTAGAGGAGGGATCATGAGCAGCAGGCAAAGAGAAGAGAAAATGTTCAGAAGCCACAAGTGTAAGGAATGACATGTGGACCGGGGGAAGGACAGGACTAGACTGCCAGGAGGACGTAGGTGCTCCCAACAGCTTGAGTTGTCTTCTTCCTTCTCCCCCACGAAGCTTGCCTCTCCATGGAAACTCCTCACAAAGAATATGGAAATATTTTTAGCTGGAAGAATGTGGATTTTCATCTGCTTAAAAAAAGATGTGTAGGCCACATTGGCTCTGGATATCTGCTCTCTTAGACCCACATACTATAAACTCCGGGGAGGTTTGTTGTTTTCACTTAACTAGTTCTTACTTTGCTCTGTTCTTGTGAGTCTTGTGGAATTACCAACGCTGGTTGAATTCTCTCTCTCAGAAGCCAGAGTGTACAGGCTGAGTCAATGCAGGTTTTGGCCTGGGATTCTCTTCAAAATTTGAAGCCAGGAGAAAAACAGTCTTGTGCTTTTGGTCACAGATGTGGAAAGATATAGTGTTGGTTGTCATCACCATCATGGATAAAAGCCTGTTTACAGCAAGAGAGAATATAAAGCCTTGGGGAATTCAAGAGAACTGGAAGTGAGAGAGACACCTGCTTTCCCGCAGTTACCCTTCTGATAAGCTTTCTTTGACCTGAACTAGCCTGAACTCAGAGAAAGCAATGGCCCCCCACTCCAGTACTCTTGCCTAGAAAAATCCCATGGACGGAGGAGGCTGGTGGGCTGCAGTCCATGGGGTCCCTACGAGTCGGACACAACTGAGTGACTTCACTTTCACTTTTCACTTTCATGCATTGGAGAAGGAAATGACAACCCACTCCAGTGTTCTTGCCTGGAGAATCCCAGGGACAGGGGAGCCTTGTGGGCTGCTGTTTATGGGGTCGCACAGAGTCGGACACGACTGAAGTGACTTAGCAGCAGCAGCAGCAGCAGCCTGAATTAGCCAAAGGGTTCTCACTGCCCCGGCCTGGGTCTCTCCTGTCTCCTCACACTGCACCTGAAATACCCAACATTCCTCATTTCCAGATTCCAGATTTACAGTAAGTCTTTTCTGTCTGTTTCTCATCTTGATGAACCATCCATTGGGGAAATGGCATGAAAAGGCTAGTAAACTAATCCCCTCGAGGTAGCTCATGGCTAATCCTGGCTTAATGCGCGGCTTTTTCCAGGTTATGTCACTACTGGGCAATTGAAAATTGTGGGCTTCCTGGGTGGCTCACACGGTATGGAATCTGCCTGCAATGCAAGAGACCTGGGTTTGATCCCTGGGTCAGGAAGATCTCCTGGTGAAGGGAATGTCTACCCACTCCAGTATTCTTTCCTGGAGAATTCCATGGACAGAGGAGCCCGGCGAGCTGTAGTCCATGGTGTTGCAAAGACTCAGGCACCACTGAGTGACTAACACTCACACACACTGGTTATAATAACAACTGCACCAACAACAGTAATTATTATTTATTGAGTGGAGGTACTGTGCTAGGCACATATGTGTATTAAAACATTTAAAACTTATCACGACCTTACTATCTCTATTAGGGATGTAAGGAAGCAGGAGAGTAAAGAGAGGAGACTCTTAAAGCAAAGGAATAATTTTCAACAACGTAATTTCAGGGATTGTAGCTACTCCTTGTGTGCCTGCTTAGTACAGTCTTGTCCAGCTCTTTGTGACCCTGTGGACTGTAGCCTGCCAGACTCCTCTCTCCATTTGATTCTCCAGGCGAGAATACTGGAGTGAGTTGCCATGCCTTCCTCCAGGGGATCTTCTTGACCCAGGGATCAAACCCACGTCTCTTACATCTCCTGCACTGGCAAGCAGGTTCTCTACCACCTGGGAAGCCTGTAGCTACTGCGTGAAAGTGAAGTTGCTCAGTCGTGTCCGACTCTTTGCGACCCATGGACTGTAGCCCACCAAACTCCTCCGTCCATGGGATTCTCCAGGCAAGAATACTGGGGTGGATTGCCATTTCCTTCTCCAGGGGATCTTCCCGACCCAGGGGTTGAACCCAGGTATCCCACACTGCAGGCAGACGCTTTAACCTCCGTGTCACCAGGGAAGCCCCTAGCTACTGCTTACTCATCCTTAAAACTATGTCACTACCCATATTCTACAGCTCCCATGGATAGCTGGTTGGGGTACAGGGAAGGCGGGCCTAAGCAGGGAATCCCATCTTTTTCTTTTGATTTGGAGATTTGGTGGCTAAGAGAGGCTAAATTTCAGCGTTTGCCATGCTGAAAGGAAGGCTATGTACTATCTGTTTAAAGCAAGCAGGGTGCAGGCTGGAAGCCAAGGAACCCTGGCCAAAGAGACCAGAGCGAGAGAATATTTATTATCAACTATCACCCACACAGCGAACACATGATTGAAAACTCCCCAGAGGAAAGGGATCAATGACATTGAGAATATGGTTCAGAAAGATGAGCCAGGGTTTTCTAGCCAAGCCCCTTGCAAGACCGAATCTCGCCAAGTCTAGTAACAGGACAAGCTCTGCCCCAGAGTTTCTTCACCCGCAGTTGCTTCTCCCCCTCCTTTCCTACATGAGATTTAGCCTGGGCTTCCCTGGTGGCTCAGAGGTTAAAGCGTCCGCCTCCAATGCGGGAGACCCGGGTTCGATCCCTGGGTCGGGAAGATCCCCTGGAGAAAGAAATGGCAATCCACTCCAGTATTCTTGCCTGGAGAATCCCATGGATGGAGAAACCTAGTAGGTTACAGTCCACGCGGTCACAGAGAGTCGGACACGACTGAGCGACTTCACCTTCACCTACCATATATCAAGACAAGATTCCTCCCCTTGAGGAAGTTATAATTCATAGGAAAATCAGGCAAGAAAGCTAGCAATAACAATAAAGTATGCATCCCCATGGAAAAGAAATGCAAAAAAGCAAAATGGCTGTCTGGAGAAGCCTTACAAATAGCACTGAAAAGAAGAGAGGTGAAAGGCAAAGGAGAAAAGAAAAGATATAAGCATCTGAATGCAGAGTTCCAAAGAATAGCAAGAAGAGATAAGAAAGCCTTCTTTAGCAATCAGTGCAAAGAGATAGAGGAAAACAACAGAATGGGAAAGACTAGAGATCTCTTCAAGAGAACTGGAGATACCAAGGGAACATTTCATGCAAAGATGGGCTCGATAAAGGATAGAAATGGTATGGACCTAACAGAAGCAGAAGATATTAAGAAGAGGTGGCAAGAATACACAGAAGAACTGTACAGAAAAGATCTTCACGACCCAGATAATCATGAGGATGTGATCACTAATCTAGAGCCAGACATCTTGGAATGTGAAGTCAAGTGGGCCTTAGAAAGCATCACTAAGAACAAAGCTAGTGGAGGTGATGGAATTCC
>SJYX01009852.1:28615-47917 GCA_006410675.1 Oreotragus oreotragus
TCATGTATGGATGTGAAAGTTGGACTGTGAAGAAAGCTGAGCGCCGAAGAATCGATGCTTTTGAACTGTGGTGTTGGAGAAGACTCTTGAGAGTCCCTTGGACTGCAAGGAGATCCAACCAGTCCATTCTGAAGGAGATCAACCCTGGGATTTCTTTGGAAGGAATGATGCTAAAGCTGAAACTCCAGTACTTTGGCCACCTCATGCGAAGAGTTGACTCATTGGAAAAGACTCTGATGCTGGGAGGGATTAGGGGCAGGAGGAGAAGGGGACGACCGAGGATGAGATGGCTGGATGGCATCACGGACTTGATGGACATGAGTCTGAGTAAACTCCGGGAGATGGTGATGGACAGGGAGGCCTGGCATGCTGCGATTCATGGGGTCGCAAAGAGTCGGACACAACTGAGCAACTGAACTGAACTGAACTGAATGAAGTGTGTGGTGACTGCATATAAAGAACATAGGTTTAAGAAATTTTGAGCCAAATCGATTTAGCGCAGAATCATTATTCTGCCTTCTATTGATATGATCATGGACAAGTTATTTACCTGCATGTGCCTGCATTTCCTCATTTGTGACAGGAGGATAATCGTCATTTCTATTGGATAGGGTTGTTGGAATGATTAAATGAGGTCTATAATCTATGTAGGGCTTCCCTGGTGGCTCAGATGGTAAAGAATCTGCCTGTAGTGCAGGAAATACAGGTTCGATCCCTGGGTCAGGAAGATCCCCTGGAAAAGGAAATGACTACTCATGCCAATATTCTTGCCTGGAGAATTCCATGGACACAGGAGCCTAGCAGGCTACAGTCTCTGGGGTCACAAAGAGCTGGACACGATTGAACTGCTAAACGCCTCACATAATCCGTGTAGGACACTTGGCATATCTGAACTGCTAAATGCCTCACATAATCCGTGTAGGACACTTGGCATATCTGGCAAATCCTGAGTATTCAATAAATGGTTCTACTACTTCTCTACAGGTGTTTGTCCTGAAGAGGCAAGCTAGTAAAGCAGCCCTTCGTTGCTTCTGATTTTATTCAACAAGTATTATTAAGAGCCTATTAAGAGTATGGTATCTGGTAGGTTGTTCTTGTTGACTCACTCAGTCATGTTCGACTCTTTGAGACCCCATGGCGTGCAGCACAGCAGACTTCCGTGCCCCTCACCATCTCCCAGAGCTTGCTCAGACTATGAGTCCACTGAGTCAGTGATGCCATCCAACCATCTCGTCCTCTGTAGGTAATTTAGGAAAAATCAACCATCTCGTCCTCTGTAGGTAATTTAGGAAAAATCAAACAATATAAGACTCAGTCTCGATCATCAAACACTTTGCACACTAGCAAATGAACAGTTTGGATACATAAGAAACTGTGCATTTAAGTACTAAGAAGTGTGATTCTACTAATAAATGTCCTTGGAGAAATAGAGTGGTCAGAAAATGTTTCATGGAAGAGGTGGGCCTGGAAATGGACTTTGAATGAGAGAGAAGATGTGATCAGCAGAGGAAGATATTCAAAGCGGGGGTGGGTGGGGCGGATCGCTTAAATACTATTGGGAATCCGTAGGTCAGAAGCTCAGAAAGGTCCCATAGGTCCTGTTTACCATATTGGGGAGTGGAACTTGATCCTGAATTCAATGAGTAGCCATGAAAGTCTGTACAGTGGGAGAAAGGCACAATTTGAGTGCAGGTTGAGGAATATAAATTGCTCCATGCAAATAGGATAGATTGCTGGGGATCAGCTTCAAGGGAGTGGAGGAGGGGAGACTAATTTGATAACAACAATTGTCCATAGTTGGGGCAACAGAACCTGAATAAGACTGTAGTTAGTGAGGAAGACAAGGAAGCTGACTAAAAAATATTTTTAAACTGTTTTTCTTTTAAATTGTGAAAAAAATATACATAACATAAAATTGACCTTCCTAATCATTTTCAAGCATACAGTTCAGTAGCCTTAAATACTTTCCTATTGTTGTGTAATCCATCTCCTACTTTATCAACTTGAAAAATACATTCTACTTTCTGCATAACAGATATTTTTATATTGTTTAGAACCGTTGATTTCAAGAGCAAAAGAACTTAAACTAACATGCAAAGGGGGTAGAAAGGGATGTATTAAAGATTTTTACAAGCAGATCATGATGCTCCCAGAAGCGAATGCGTCTGGGCCTCTGAACCAGCTAGAATCTAACCAGAAAGGTATCAGGCTTCTCTGAACTCATGTCTGTTTCTCTGTGCTACTTCATTCTCTCTATGCAGGCTGACTTCTTCCTCAGCATCTCTCTCCCCTTCTTAGCATCTGCTGTTCCTCCAGCTCTGAGTTTATGTTTCAGTTCTACCTTCATGCAGAGACTAAATGGCTATTTCTGAATCTCAATTCAAAATCCAAGAGAGAGAATTTGATTGGTCCAGTTAGTGGCCATTGTGCATCAGTGTTCCAATCAGTTATTGCCTCCAGATCCCACTCCAGTACTCTTGCCTGGAAACTCCCATGGACGGAGGAGCCTGGTGGGCTGCAGTCCATGGGGTTGCTGAGTCAGACACGACTGAGCGACTTCACTTTCACTTTTCACTTTCATGCATTGGAGAAGGAAAGGGCAACCCACTCCAGTGTTCTTGCCTGGAGAATCGCAGGGATGGCGGAGCCCAGTGGGTTGCCATCTGTGGGGTCGCACAGAGTCGGACACGACTGAAGCAACTTAGCAGCAGCAGCAGCAGCAAGGCTGATTTCAAGAGAGAACGGTGGTCTTTGGAAACTGGCAGATATTCAAAAAGGAATTTCAGAGAAAGGATTAAGATGGCTTGGTGACAGATGGTTGGAATCCTGTGGCACAGGAGTGGCTGAGGAGATCAGGGAGGAGTTAGGAGATAGGGGGGCTGCCTTAAGGAGCTCACAACCTAATTGGGAAGATGAGTTACTCAAGGAGCCTTCAACTCAGAGTGGACTGCAAAGAATTCTGCTGTTTTCTAAAGTAGCCACTGTGGCAGCCACCTTCCAGAAAAGCTGCCATAATCTCATAAATTTAAGAAGATATCATAGGAAAGGAGGCTATTAATATCATTTACATTCTGTGGTGAAAAACGGAAGGGAGACCTTTTCCTCTAGGGTCATTCATTGCAGAGGAGAGCTGACAGACCTCGAGTTATAGCCTATGTGTGTTAGTTGCTCAGACGTGCCTGACTCTTTGCGACCCCATGGACTGCAACCCACCAGGCTCCTCTGTCCCTGGGATTTTCCAGGCAAGGATACTGGAGTGCGTTGCCATTTCCTTCTCCAGGGGATCTTCATGACCCAGGGATTGAATCTGGGTCTCCTGCACTGCAGGCAGATTCTTTACTGACTGAGCTTCCAGGGAAGCCCATGAGAGTTATTTGTCCTGATTTATGAAACCACCTCCAAGGTCAGGGTAGTTCCAGTTTTTTTTTTTTTTTTTTGGTAGCCAAGCTCCCAGGATATTTCTGCAAAGACGATTTGTTTCTACTACTGAGGATTAAAAAGACAAAAAATAGAAAGCATCGTTCAGAGAGAGCTCAAAATTAAAAATAAAATTCAAATCAAATCAGCCTCTGAAACATCCTGAAAACCTCCCACCAATGATTCCAGACTTTGTTATCAGGAGATCAGTGACTCCAGCTGTACACAAAATGCAATAAGCAATTAAATACAGGATGCAAAAGGAAAAAATGATTTAGTCACGAAGCTACTGGAGCCTTCCTTTCTTCAAAATATTTAAACTCTAGCTTCTTTAAATTTAATTTCACTTAAAAATTTCAAGAGACTAGTTGACTTCTCTGAGATTATATATTCTGTTTTAGATGAAAGCTGAGCAGTTCAGTGAATTGTATTTCAACTCATTTCTCTAGACATCAGTTACCAGAAACCTTTTTAATGAAAGCTTTGAGGACTGTCTGTCCATTATGCTGCCAAGGAGCCTGAGTCAGCAAGCTCATTCAGATTTAAAATTTTAACTGGCCCTCTTCCAATCTTTAATCAAAAGCTAATGTACTTTTCCAACCTAAGTCTTTTGCATTCACTGTCTATGGAGGATACTGGATAAAACATTATTGGGAAACAGCTGGTTCAGTCTGTAAACTGCCATCACCACTATTTTGCAGAAATATTGTGTGTGTGTGTGCTTCAAGAAATGACCTATAGAAGGTCCTTAATGTCATCCAGCATTAATGTACCTTTGTAAAGTCAGTTTTGCCACAAACACATTTTCCAGTACAGAAAATGGACTAGGAGCATTTTCTTCTTGCCTGTCTTCCAGAACTTAGGGACAGAATAAGCAATTGAATGAATCTGAGTAATGGAAGAGATGATGGAGATTCTGCAGAAATCTAAATGCCTTCCCTAGATCTTTGACATAAGGCTGAGTATATCCTAGAAGGCAAGCTGAACTTTTATTTACAAATTTTGAACTGTATTGCCATATACCTGAGACTCAAATAATAAAAAATAAAAGGAAGTTGAACACTTAATTCCATGTATTTAAGTTGATCCCAAATGAGAGAAAAATGAGCACTGTCAGGGGCTGGGAAAACATGTAATGAATTAGAAAAGGTAACTACTATTAATGGATAGAACTCTGGCAGAATGACTTCCCCAAGGATGGAAGAGATATTTTCACAGAGGGATTTGTTTATTCTCTTTCATTCACTGACAGATTAAAATATAATCCAGAGTGCTTTTAAAAGCAAGCCAAAGGCACTTATTTCAGTGCTAGATGAGATTTTATGGCAAAGCCACCAGTCTATGTAAATACAACAGGTCAGAGAGGTTATCACTGAACACTGGAATCAAGATAGTTCTCATAATAGACTCTCAATGACCTGATTAAAGAAATACTGTCTTTCAGGCAGTTTCTTTTGTCTTATTTTTGTATCAGGGAAAGTCAGTCTGTTCATTTAACTGTATAGATTCTTTTTTTCCTGAGCTGATGATGCCTTTGTTACATGTGAGCATAGAAATGGATAAATCAGTCTATCTCAGCAACCCCATGAATTCTTGACATGTGTAGAGAGAAAATCTTGGTATCAGAGTGCTCAATAGCCTTTGCATGTCAGCCAAGAGCCATAACACATATAAAACATTTACTCTTGAGAAACACAGCTCTCATTAATACATGTGTATTAGCAAAGCCAAGTGCTGCATGAGAGAGAATTGTGTGTGAATGACTTATAGGAAAATTGTACAAATTATCAGTGGATTCAGAATAATTATGCAATAAAATGGGGGAACTTGTAAAAACGAGGTTTATCTGAAGAGCTCGGCTTTCTCATTTCACTCCTATAATCCATCACAGGTCCTGCAGCTCGAACACTGAACGCTTTCTGGGACTGTCAGGATTACTTACTACTCCAAGTGATGGTTTTGAGGATCCAGGCACTCCTTTTCCTGTGGAGAGTCAGCAGATACCACAGCTGACTTCTGAAGGAAGGAAGGCTGGCCAAACAGAAGAGATTGGCTTCACTTCTGAAGCTGTGTTGCATGAGACCAACCCCATGGATATGACAGACACAGGAGTGTTAATTTCCAGGGCTGTGCCCTAAGCAAACCTTTTGGAGAATACCTTATGTGCCCAATTTAGCCCTCCCTATAGTTCGGGGGCAGACAGTAAAGAAGCTGCCTGCAATGCAGGAGCCCTGGGTTCAATCCCTGGGTTGGAAAGATCCTCTGGAGAAGGGAATGGCTACCCGCTCCAGTATTCTTGCCTGGAGAATTCCATGGACAGAGGAACCTGGCGGGCTACAGTTCATGGGGTTGCAGAGAGTTGGACACGACTGAGTGACAGACACTTACAGTTCAGGGGCAGTCTGGCTGGTGTTGCTTTAAGTGGGGTCATGTTTCAGTTTCAAAGTGTGAATCACTTTTACTACACATCAAGAACAATCGGATTTTAGAATGTCTACTGTGAGCTAGGTTTTTCCCTATCCAGGAATGCTTGACTTAAGCTAGACCTAAGCGTGCTCCCCAACTGGGAGCATGGCCCAGCTGGAGCAGGGGGAGACTAGCCCCATTTGCTACAGTTCATTTGGTTTAAGGTAATCTGAAGACCACCCTCCAGGATCAAAACAAAAGTGAAGTTAGGCAGTTCATGCCAACAAGTCATCAGTCCCAGGGGTCAGGAAATGAGGGAGCTCGCTAATATAAAGCAACAGGGAAAGGGCAGAACCATATGAGGAGCCCAGCGTGGGAACCACTTTGTAGAAGCTTTTTACAGGCAACATATCAACCCACTGCAGTATTCCTGCCTGGAGAATCTCATGGACAGAGAAGCCTGGTGGGCTACAGTCCATAGGGTCGCAAAGAGCTGGACACGACTGAAGCGACTTAGCATGCACACAGGCATAGCCTCAGGCAAGGCAGTGAGTGAGCTGTTCAAGGCCAGCAGGAGGCTCAAGATACAAGAACAGCACTCACAACCCTGTGTTCTTCCCCCTGTGTGCTACTTTGTTGGAAGTTTTTGCACAATTTAAGAAGATACCAAAAGCACCATTTTAAAAATGGTATGGTGGCCCTTACCCTTGTCTGCTCACCCCCAACCCTAGCATACACCCCTTCCTCTAAGAAGCCTCCACTATCACCCTACTAGCTCTGGAGCAGGTGGGCAATCCACCCTGGATTAATCTGAGTATCCCAGTCTTTTGTCCCTGAGGCTCGGGTTGGTTGGAACTGAGTATCTGTCACTTGCAACCAGAGAGTTCTGAATAATATACACGATAGTCTAGTTTTCACTTTTTCTTTATCTCATACCAAGAAAGATGGGCTTTCCATAAACACACACCAGAGTACTCAATATTTATACTGCTATGATTAAATAATAATTTTGCCTACGTCTGGCTCCTAAACTCTAGCAGTTTACTCCCTGCAGAGAGTCCAGAGTGGGTCCATAGTGTGAATAGAAGATGATCAAAAATAGCCCCCACAGTTCAATTTAGTTCAGTTGCTCAGTTGTGTCCCACTCTTTGTGACCCCATGGATGGCAGCACGCCATGCTTCCCTGTCCATCACCAACTCCCAGAGCTTGCTCAAACTCATATCCATTGAGTTGGTGATGCCATCCAACTATCTCATCCTCTGTCGACCCCTTCTCCTCTCTCCTTCAATCTTTCCCAGCATCAGGGTCTTTTCCAGTGAGTCAGTTCTTCACATCAGGTGGCCAAAATATTGGAGTTTCAGCTTCAGGATCAGTCCTTCCAATGAATATTTAGGACTGATTTCCTTTAGGACTGACTGGTTGGATCTCCTTTCAGTCCAAGGGATTCTCAAGAGTCTTCTCCAACACCACAATTCAAAAGCATCAATTCTTTGGCACTCAGCTTTCTTTATAGTCCAACTCTCACATCCATACATGACTACTGGAAAAACAATAGCTTTGACTAGACAGACTTTTGTTGGCAAAGTAATGTCTCTGCTTTTGAATATGCTGTTCATAGCTTTTATTCTAAGGAGCAAGCGTCTTTTAATTTCATGGCTGCAATCACCATCTGCAGTGATTTTGGAGCCCCCAAAAAACAGTCTGTCACTGTTTCCACTGTTTCCCCACCTATTTGCCATGAAGGGATGGGACCAGATACCATGATCTTAGTCTTCTGAATGTTGAGTTCTAAGCCAATGTTTTCACTCTCCACTTTCACTTTCATCAAGAAGCTCATTAGTTCTTCTTCACTTTCTGCCATAATGGTAGTGTTATCTGCATATCTGAGATTATTGATATTTCTCCCGAAACCTCGATTCCAGCTTTGCTTCATACAGCCTGGCATTTCACACAATGTACTCTGCATATACATTAAATATAGACAGACTTGATGTACTTCTTTCCTGATTTGGAACCAGTCTGTTGTTCCATGTCCAGTTCTAACTGTTGCTTCTTGACCTGCATACGATTTCTCAGGAGGCAAGCTCTGCTACCTGCCAGTGGGCCTTGGAAAACTGAGGGCCTGATACCAGGGCAGGATTACATTTTCCTCTCTGGGTCTCCTTTAGCTGCTGCAGGGATGGAACCAGAGTTTCAGGTAAAGCTAATTATTTCTCTGGTACTCTGTGGAGATGTTTGATGTGAGTGGGGAACAGCTGGAGATAAGGAAGGAGAAAATGCAACAATCAAATCAATCAATGTCTGTTGTACACTTCGTTTGTCAAAGGTACTGCCAGGTGCTATGCAACACCTACGGATGGATGGAACATGGACCAACACCCTTGAGAAGACCACATTCTATCCGGGGAGAAAAGACATGCACACAAACATACACTCAACAAGAAAAGCTGCATACATTCAGGAGCAACTTAGGTCAATACAGACCGGTGTTTTATTAGTCTTTTGGTTGCAAGAAGACTCTGGCTAACTTAAGCCAAAATAGGAATACGGTGGAAGGGCTGGTCATTGAACGGGAGAAAGGGTTGAGCAACAGACCTCTGGATGGACAGGAACTAGGGTGGCCCCAGACGACCTCCTTAGTGGCCATCGCAGTGGTGAAGGTGAAGAGAAGGGTCTCACTGGTAGGAGGCAGTAAGAAGGAAAAGGGAGCAAGGAGAGAGACATTTAGAAGTTCTCCTGTCCTGTAAATCTGGTAGAATACATATGTATCACTCTTGGAGACTTGAAAGAGACAGTTGATCAGATATAGCCTGACTCAGGGAGCTAAGAAACTGGAAAAAGATTTGTGTATATTAAGGGCAAAAATGTCACAGCAGCATCTCAGCCATAACTAAGATTTCTTTGGACCCGGATAAGAGACTAGCTGGGGATTTTAATCACTTAAGAACTAAGACTAACATTCTAAAACTGACTGCCTGAAAAGTACTTCTGTACTGAGAAATCTGAGCCAGTCATTAGCATGCAGAAGGGAACGTTTGGCCTGGTGGCTTTATTGAGCTCTATTGACGGGACTAGGGATCCATGACACTGAATCACAAAACCCCAATCAGCTCTTGTGATTGATCAGCTGTACTGCCCCTTCCACGGGCTTCTGCTGCCCAGAGAAGGCTGGCACACGCTTGGACCTGAAGGGGACCCCACAGAGAAAGCAGGAGGCCCAAATGCTGTCCGGGAGTTACATCAGAGAGTGAACAACACAAGTATCCTGACAGTGGTCTGTATTTCATAGGAGAAGGAACACATTTTTATTTTTATTTTTTTAAGGAACAATTTGAAGGCCACATGGTAGGGAGTTAGGGAGTGGGTGTGGAATTATAAAGTTGACAAAATCATATGCAGCCACCACAGATGGCTCCCTTCAGCTCAGCCACGTGGGAGGCAGAGAGAGTTAAGGAAAGATACCCTCTGATCCTTGTTTTCCTATTACTAATAAGGATGTGATTCTTCACTGCTAAGAGGGAAACTTTCTTCTCCCAAACCTCAGATTTCCATATTCCCATAGAGACACCCAGGAGGTAAAGATGGGGAGGAACTTTTGCCCCTTTTGTCTCCACACCCACCCACTGGCTTTGTTCAGACTGAGCGATGCAATGTTGACTCAGTAAGGAGGACCTGACCAGCTGTGGCTGAGGGCCATCCATACTCTGCTCTTTGGAGTAGCCCATCCTTGGCCAGTTTTCTCCTCCATCACTAAGCAGGAAGACACTGCCCTGGGAGAGAGACACAAAGTGTCCAGATCTGTCAATGACAGGTCAGTAGGTCTGTGTCCTTATTCAGTTATAAAGTGTTAGGGAGCCTGCTGCGGTCACACTTACACCATCCCCCAATCCAGATGATAGCTCATTTTCATCTGTTAGACTTGTGCAGGTATCGCAACTGCTTCAAAACGCAAGGCAGAAAAAGAGGAGTGGGTATCCCAAGGCCCCAGTACTCTTCATGATCTCCTGCAGAGGTCTGAGAGATTTCTCCATGGTGTTCACTACTGTAAGCAACCGTGCTAATATTTTACATTTGCAGAGAACTTTCCCACATAATCTCTATGTGTTTCACAAAATCCTATGAGGTAAGTAGAGAAGATATGACTCTCAGTTTTGTATGTTAGAAAACTAAGATTCACAGAAGTTGAGTGAATTCCCCAAGGCTATTCAATTACTATCTGGTGGAATCAGGAGTCCAACCTGGTTTTCTGACCCAGGTTCTATAGAAAGAGATGGTTGAGATTCAGTTTTATAGTGGAGTTAAAAGTCACATGGATTTGGATTCTGGCCCTAGTACAACCTGTGGGAGAGTTAATCAGTTCTCTATATCTTCCTTTCCTTATCTATAAGATAGGGATAATAGTAATATCATTTTGAGAAGTACATGGAATAATGCAAAGCCACTTGCAAAGTGTATATCAAACACTCAGTAAGTGTCCATCTTTTTTACAGATTTAAGTTCGTTAAAAAGGCAACCTGTTTACCATCCTATGTTTGGTTCAGATCAACCTATAAATGCCTGTTTTGTCATACTGCTTTACAATAAAATTGTTTAAATGTTAAACTGAAAGCACTCGATGTTCCTACATCAAGTGCTTTCAACATATTATCTATTACAAGGTCCTTCTGAACAGAGAAATGGATTATTGTAGTGTTTTTCAATAGTACTTTCAGTAACATATACAAAATGTAAATTGGTATAATCCTCTTAAGAAACATTTAAGTAATTTATATTAATAATCAGAAAAATGTTCATATCTTTTGACTAAGTAATTCCACCTCTAGGAGATTACTTAAAATATGTAAAAAGCCACTGGACACACATACAAGCTTGCATACAAAGATGTTTATCAGAGAAGTATTCGAAATAGTAAAAATAACTAAAGATGCCTAGCAACAAGTTTACCATTTGGAATTCCTTGGTTGTAAGAACAGAAAACAACTCTAACAATCTTCAGCAGAAAAGAATATTGAGAAGTTTGGGTAGTTTCTCAAATCAATGGCATCAGGAAGGGTAGGAACCAGGGTAACTCCAGGAATCTAAGTTAGCAGATGATGTTTCTCAGGGATGCTGTGATTAGGATGACCTAACTTCGACCGACTGTATAACACAGGGAACTCTACTCGGTGCTCCAAGGTGACCTAAATGCGAGGGAAATCCAGAAGAGAGGCGATATGTGTACACATGTAGGTGACTCACTTTGCTGTACAGCAGAAACCAGCACAGCACTGTAAAGCAACTGTGTAATGTAGATGTACAGGTCACTCAGCCGTGCCTGACTCTTCAGGGCCCCACGGACTGCAGTCCGTCAGGCTCCTCTGTCCATGGAACTCTCCAGGCAAGAACGCTGGAGTGGGTTGCCATTTCCTTCTCCAGGGGATCTTTCTGACCCAGGGACTGAACCCAGGCCTCCTGCATTGTGGGTAGATTACTGTCTGAGCCACCAGGGAAGCCCTATACTCCAATATAAAGCAACTATACTCCAGTAAAAATTAATTTTAAAAGACATGTAACACCTCCTCAAAAAGTAAGTCCTAAAACACGAAAAGAAAAATACATGACCCAATGTCAGTCAGAATTTTTGATTTAAAAATTCAAAGTTTATATAAATAAGGAGAATAACAAAAATACATTTCAAGTTGTTGGCTCATCAAGGAAACTTTGAGTGGGGTGATATTTTGCTCAGTACTATCTGGAGAACATATCTAACCAGCCTGCCTTGAGTCATCTGCTTATCTCTTAGTGAGGCTAAATGAGGAATGAAAATATTGTGATCAACAAAATCTTATCCATGGGCTTCCCTGGTGGCTCAGTGGTAAAGAATCTGCCTGCCAGTGCAGGAGACTCGGGTTCGATCCCTGTTCTGGGAAGATTCTCACAGGCTTCGGAGCAACTAAGCCTGTGTGCCCCAGCTACTGAGCCTGTGCTTTAGGGCCTGAGAGTTGCAACTACTGAGCCCGTGAACTGCCACAAAGTCTGCAATCCTAGAGCCCACACTCCACAGCAAGAGAAGCCTCTACAATGAGAAGCCTGCACAGCAGAACTAGAAAGCAGCCCCTGCTCTGCAGACCAGGGAAAAGCCCACACGGCGGCCAAGACCCAGCCCAGAAAATAGACATGAATAAATAAATAAACATAGGAAAAGAATCTTATCCAGAGGGCGAGTGGCATTTCCAGAGAGGAAAGAGAGACACTGAGAAGAAAGAAGGGATGTTCACTCTTGTGGCAGAATGACCCAATAAATTGGTATATCCCATTCGGAGAGTACTTTCTTACATTAAAAAATGATGTTTATAGAGATGATATTAAATACTTATAATGTAACATTAAAGAAAAAGTCAGGCTATTCAATTGTATGGGAGTGTCCTATAACTATGAAGGAAAAATGATACTAGAAAAGGACTGGAAGGAAACTCAAGCAGATCCTTGGGTTTCTGAGGGATTTAGGCCCACCAGATAGGAGTGCCTGCCTTATGGACTGAAGCCAGAGGGAGGTCTAGGTCTTAGAGTCCGTTTAGTTCTGAATGAGGGGTCTGGAGGTAGCAGAAGGGGCTAGACCCACCAGAGGGAAAGGAGGAGCTTTATCCATCAATAAGCCAACCAGGTCCTAGGGATTGAACTGCAACAATTACCAAAAGTCAAGAGCTGAGATCAGGTTGGAGGAGAGAGAGTGGGAGGGTCAACGGCTTTGGTCTGATCAGGACCAGGTTACCTAGACACTCCTCTTGTGAGACAGGGGCTGCACACTAACCAACCCTTATGCCTGAGGAAAGGGGCTTCCCTCATAGCTCAGCTGGTAAAGAGTCTGCCTGCAATGCAGGAGACCCGGGTTTGATTCCTGGGCTGGGAAGATCCCGTGGAGAAGGAAATGGCAACCCACTCCAGTATTCTTGCATGGAGAATCCCATGAATGGAAGAGCCTGGCAGGTTACAGTCTGTGGGGTCGCAAGAGTCGGACACGACTGAGTAACTAAAGCGCGTGTGCGTGCGCACACACACACACACGCACACACACACACACACACACACACACACCTGAGGAAAAGGCATAGATTTGAAGGGGATGGTTGGGGAGAGAGAAAGTGAGTGATCTTTTGCTCCCTCCTTCTTTCAAATCTTTTGTGGGGATTTAAAAATTTCATATAAGGACTTCCTTCGTGGTCCAGTGGCTAAGACTCTGTGCTCCCAATGGAGGGGACCCAGGTTCAATCCCTGATCAGGGAACTAGATCCTGCATGCCACAAATAGGACCCGACTTGGCACAGCCCAGTAAATAAATGTAAATATTTTTAAAAATTAAAAATTTATGCAAATAAAGAGAATGAAAAAAACAATTACAATTTTTAATTGTTGGTTTACTCTATTTATTTTCTTCTTAAAGGCAGGACCTCTATTAGCCTGGTAAAGGATGTTTTAAATTTGGAATGGGAGAAGTCTATTAAACTAAACTGCTGTTAATACCCTTGACTTGTAATATTTTACTTTTTTGACTTAAAGTTATCTAGCTTTATCTGAATCTCAAAAGGCAATCTTTCTCTTCTTCTATAACTTAATGATCCAAGAGGAAATTTTGCTTATACTTAAATGTAATGACTTCACGATTGTTTCTCCCGTAGGTTCAGTAATATATTTGCTTTTATAACTCTCCAAAGATTCAGGAATGAAAACATTGCCTAGAGCTTTCTTTAAAATTTCTACAATTTGTCCCTTGATAATATGCGGACAAGGAAACTGTGAATAACAAATTACCTTTCCCAAAAGGAAGGGCCTTTTTGCAAAACAACGTAAAAAAAAGAGGGGCCTTCAGAATTTTGTATGTCTGGGTGGGGATATGGCCCTCCTTTTTCATCTCTACATAATAATAATTTTAAAAAGGACATTGGTCCTGGTGTCATGCAAAGAAACATCTCAGCTTCTGGAAGGGGAAAAAAAATCTGTGGAGAAAAATAAATTTATGGAACAGTTTTCGAGGACATTGAAAAAGAAGTAAATATATATATATGGTTTTATAACTGCTGATATGAACATTTTGAAATACATATTCTTTAGAGCAGGAAGAAAAACACCTGTATTTTACAGAAAGACTGTCAGCCTTATTGTACAGAGCTATTTAATGTTTCCTTGAGGAAAGATGGGCCCTAAGTCAAACGAGCTTCTAAAGCCATATCATGAAACTTCCTTTGATTTAAAGCTGTATCTTCTCTTCTTTGACATGTCCTTCAACCACAGAAGTCTTTCTTTTTCTTTAAAAAAAAATCTTACAGAATATAAAGAGCATATTGAGAAATACAGGTGATGAGAGAGGAATGAAACCTGAATATGCACAGAATCGTTTGCTGGGCTGAGAACATCTTGAGAAGAATCACACACTTTAATCTCCCATGCTGTCATCTTTTCATGATGAAAGCTTAAAACCTTAAAACCTGAACCGAAGTTTCTAAGGAAAATTAATCTGTTATATTAGAAGGAAAAAAAAAACCCACAGCTTGTCATTTGAAGTGATGAATGCCATAATTCAGTGCTTACATGATTATGTCTTAGACCTAAATATGCAAATACACCCATGGGGTTTTGAATTGGGCTTTTACGCTAGTTGAGCTTTCTTCTCGAAAAAAGGATAGGAAAGATGGAAAAAAATATTTTTGTGGTCTATAAGTCGGCATAGGTAAGAATTACATTATCAAGTTTAAAAAAGTTCTTGCTACCCTTTGTTTGTTTTAAATTTTTTAAAGATTTCTTTTTTTATGTGGACCATTCTTAAAGTCCTTATTGAATTTGTTACAATATTCTCCCTGTTTCATGTTTTGGCTTTTGGGGATATGGGATCTTAGCTCTCCGACCAGAGATTGAACCCATAACCCCTGCGTTGAAAGGGGAAGTCTTAACCACTGGACAACCAGGGATGTCCCTCTTTCTACCCTTTAAATCTGCTCTAGGACCTCATTTTTCCCCTGCCCCAGCATAAACACTCTGTCAGGTCCCTCAAATTTTCTATATGCTCTTAAGTAATGAAAAGAATTCTTTTATCACTTCAAGCTTCAAAACATGGTCTTGTTTTAATAATTAAAATAGTCCCACTATCATCAAGATATAAAATGCTTTTGAATTAAATAATAACACCAAGTTTTTGATTTTCAACTGAACGTTTCTTTCCCTGTGGCAACCCAATGCTGTGGCAAAGGAGAAACTTGCAGCTAAGGAAGGAGGGAAAGCTGCCTGTCTGTCTTCCCACCCCAGGTTTCTACTCCCAGCCTCCTCTTCTTATGAACCCTAAGATTAGAGAAAACAGAAAATGGAGGAGGAAAAAGTAAGGGGAGGAGCAAAGCTCTTACTGCCAGGTATCCTGGTAGTGATTTAGTATCTGAGTTTTTAAAGGCTTGGCATGTGTTTACAGCTGAATGGTTAACTAGCTTTGTGTGTGTATGTGTGTGTGTGTGTGTGTCTGGGGGCCATGGAATTGTTAGAGGTATCCCCATTTCCCATGACTGGCAGTCTTATCTTTCCCAAGTCACTCTTACATAGGGTGAATGAATTCAGGCCCCACTGATTACTCATTCTTCTTCCTTCAGCCCCGAAGGTACTTTTGGCCTCTCTCTGCTGCTGTGTTGCTTCCTCCAAGGGCATTTCTTGGCCAACACCCAAGGAAACATTTTTTTTTAATGAAAATAACAAATGATTTTTTAAAAACTTTTTTTTATCAGAGTATAATTCCTTTACAACATTGTGTTAGTTTCTGCTGTACAATGAAATGAATTAGCCATATATATATATCTGCTCCCTCTTGAACCTCTCTCTTACACCCCACTCCCGCCTCCCCACCCCCATCCCACTTCTGTAGATCATAATAGAGCACTGAGCTGATCTCCCTGAACCATACAGCAGAGCCCCAAGGTGACATTTAAGAGGCACTCCAGCGCAGTTGATCTTCACTCTGCCATCAAAGCAGCCAACCAGTGTCTCTCCCTTTCCTTAAGAGTCAGCAACCAGAGCCCTTTGTTTCTTGAAGCATCGTTTTCCTGCAGTAGGCTCTTAAAAATCCTGTTGAAGGCCCTTTCCAAGCATGTTGGAAGGGAAGGACAGGCCTCTCCCTATCCTATCTCCATGGGGGGGAGGTTCTAGAAGGGGTGGGTCATTCACAGCAAACAAACACCTCTTCCAAACACGCTCTCTTCCTGATTTCCAAATTCCACACTTCCATCCTCTTATCAAGGATGAAATATTTAGAAGTTGTAAGACTGATATTTCTCTCATCTCTCCCCACCACACTCTGCCAACACACTTAAAAAAAATCTGTATGGTGGTCTGATATTCATTTTGGAATCTGGTATTTTTATTGTGTTTATGCGTGCAAGCTACGTCACTTCAATCGTGTCCAACTCTTTGCAACACCATGGACTATAGCCTGCCAGGCTCCTCTGTCCATGGGATTCTCCAGGCAAGAATACTGGAGTGGGTTGCCATTTCCTCCTCCAGGGGATCTTCCCTACCCAGGGATTGAAGCTGTCTCCTGCATTGTGGGCAGATTTTTTACTGCTGAGGCACCAGGAAAGTCTTAGATAAAAAAAAAATAAAAACACTTCCATTTTGATATTTGATATTGATGTTTACCAGGTGGCTTCAGTGGTAAAACTTCTGCCTGCCAATGCTGGAGATGCAAGAGACCTGGGTTCAATCCCTGGGTCGGGAAGATCCCCTGGAGAAGGAAACGGCAACCCACTCCAGTATTCTTGTTTGGAAAATTCCATGGACAGAGGAGCCTGGCAGACTACAGTCCATGCAGTTGCAAATAGTCAGACATGCCTGAGTAACTGAACACATTAATGTTCACTTGAATGTTCTAGTTCAGTCCTCAGACTTCAGAAACTGCAGGTATATGTCAGCTATTGGATGCTCCAGATTATCATTAAAAGTCACAGATCCTCAGTGCCACCCAAATGTAATATAAATGTGAGTGATTATAATTTCAATAATGCAAAATAAAAATATCAGAAAGGCAATGCCTACAAGCTACATATGGTTCTGCTATTGTCTTATTAAGCAAGTCAGTATCAAAGAAAATAAGTTGAAAACATGTTAGCTGCAGAAATTATTTACTTTTATCAAAGAGCCATTGTTTTCATGCCTGTTCCTCTTCTTAACACTGTATTTGCTGCCTCCCCAGAGATAGCCTAGTCAATTACATGGTCTTCCTTTCACACTTACATCAAGGCCAAGAGTAAACTGTTCCAAGCACAATGCAACAGCCTGTTTCTTTGGAAGCAAATAAAATAGGGCCATCGTTTTCAATCTTTTTTTTTTCTTCTGAAAAGTGACAGGATAAGAATTAGGCTAAAGAGAAGCATGAAGAAACATTTTCTTCCAGTAGCCTGAACAGCACTCACTATATTCACAATACACTTCCTGATGAGTAAGCAGTGAATCCTTTTGTTTACTAAAAATACCTCAATCAATTTTTCTTTTAATGACTTTCATCACCACTACCTACATAGTGCTGAAGGACATCTCAGTCCCGACTCTTATCTTTCCTCCTGTTCTTTATTGTTCAGAACAAGCACATACACTGTGGTCATGTGATACACCTTATTAGCTGTAACTGAAGCTTAACGGATATAATTAATGGATTATTCCAACCCTCTCTTTAGTTCCTTGGTTCCTTTTATTCTTAAACAGATGAATTCTAATAGTGGCATTATCAGATTCTACATATAGTAGAGACATATTAGAAGAATAAAATGCCCCTTAGGACTTACCATGTGGCTTATTGTAGTTAATAGAATAAATGTCCATCCAGAGAGAGACTGTTAGCTTTTTAGTGCTTCTCTCTTAACCATTTCCTGGAGACTAGATATCTGTGTTCCAATATCCTTTCCAAGCCCTTATTAGCATGGGATTGACAAATCACTTACCTTCTCAGTTATATCATCCGCAAAATAACCCCAGCAAGGAGATGCCTCGCCTAGATAATTTCTTAAGTCAAATATGCTTCTCCAAGCTGTAACCTTCGACGCTATACTGAATTCCTAGCATTTGTTATTGTTTAGTTGCTAAGCCGTGTCCATCTCTTTTGGGGACCCCATGGACTGTAGCCTGCCAGGCTCCTCTGTCCATGGAATTTCTCAGGCAAGAATACTGGAGTGGGTTGCTATTTCTTTCTCCAGGGGAATCTCCCTGATCCAGAGATTAAAGCTGTGTCTCCTGCATTGACAGGCAGAGTCTTTACCACTGAGCCACCAGGGAAGCTCATTCCTAGCATTTACTTAAGGCTTAATAAAATCAGAATGTATGGTACAATTATGGCTGGAATCAAGATTGCTCAGAGAAATATCAGTAACCTCAGATATGCAGATGACACTACCCTTATGGCGTGAAGTGACCCTTATGAAAGTGAAGGACTGAAGAGCCTCTTGATGAAGTGAAAGAGGAGAGCAAAAAAGCTGGTTTATAACTTATTATTCAAAAAACGAAGATCATGGCATCCAGTTCCATCACTTCGTGGCAAATAGATGGGGAAACAATGGAAACAGTGAAAGACTTTATTTTGGGGGGCTTCAAAATCACTGCAGATAATGACTAAAGCCACGACATTAAAAGACGCTTGCTCCTTGGAAGAAAAGCTATGACCAACCTAGACAGCATATTAAAAAGCAGAGACATTACTTTGCTGACAAAGATCCATCTAGTCAAGGCTATTGTCTTTCCGCTCTGACACGTATGGATGTGAGAGTTGGACTCTAAACAAAGCTGAGCACCAAAGAATTGATGCTTCTGAACTATGGTGTTGAAGACTCTTGAGAGTCCCTTGGACTGCAAGGAGATCCAACCAGCCCATCCTAAAGGAAATCAATCCTGAATATTTATTGGAAAGACTGATGCTGAAACTGAAACTCCAATACTTTGGCCACCTGATGTGAAGAACTGACTCACTGGAAAACACCCTTATGCTGGGAAAGATTGAAGGCAGAAGGAGAAGGGGACAACAGAGGATGAGATGGTTGGATGACATCACCGACTCAGCGGACAAGGGTTTGAGCAAGCTCCGGGAGTTGATGGTGGACAGGGAAGCCTGGCATGCTGCAGTCCACAGGGTTGCAAAGAGTTGGACATGACTGAGCGACTGAATTGGTGCATTTTATTCCTTTACTATGTTTAAGATTTCCACAATGAACAGGAATTATTTTAATAATAAGATAAAAGTTATCTAAAAAGAACAAAAAGAAAATAAACAAAAATATGTTTTGGCATCTAACACATCCCCAGACCTCAGCCAGTTGCATTATAAAATGCAAAACAACTTGATGTGTAAAGATCACTGTGACACATTTAAGAAATCTAATCAGATGAGTTTAAATGTAGCATTGTATCAGATTTGAATAACATTTGTAGAACATCACATGGGGAAAGTATATGAACAAAAAAGCAAAAAAAAAAAAAAAAAGCAT
>SJYX01009852.1:48033-70048 GCA_006410675.1 Oreotragus oreotragus
TGGGGAAAAAAAAAAAAAAAAAAAAGAAAAAAAAAAAAAAAAAAAGCTTAGGGGCAAACGACATGTGACCCTAGTTTCCAGTGTACCACACTATGATTGGGAAACCTGGGCTCAACTCAGTTTGGTTCAACCAGTATTTATTCAGTCCAAGACACTGGAGAATAAAGATGAATGAGGGGGTTATGATACAGTTGAAGGGACAGATATTTAAATAACTCCCAAACTAGTCAGACTGGCAACTGTTCTGAGAAAGGCAGAAACTAGACTGTCAAGTGTGAGTTCGTGCTGACTGGGGGACATCAAAAACCTTGCAAGTTTATGTTAATTAAGGAGTTTGCACACAGGGTGAGTCGTGCTCTGCGTTCTTAGACCAGTTATTTTGCCTCTCTGACCATCTGTTTTCCCAGCTGAAAACTAAAGAAACTGGATTTTTAAAAATTTCTAGTCATATCTGTTTTTCTAAGGGTCCGTGATTTTATGTTAGGACAATAATGAATGAAGCTCCTTATTGGTGCTTCTTTCGACTTCTTTCTGTAGTCCACCTAATCACAACTGTTGTCACTCTTTATAATTAAATCCGTCTGGGGCTATTCCTCTCCCTCTATTCCCATTTCTCTGTGACGGCAAAACTACAAGCACTCAAATTGCCGATGGAAAACTCAAGTGTTTGTCCTGAGGGTACACAATATAGAAAATTTGGTTCACAGCTTCCCATTCTTCATTATTTCTCTTTAAGGCTTATTGATTAAATGCAAGGTGGGGCAGGAGGCAAATATAAAAACCTGTTAAATTAGCTGTTTTTATAATTAACTGGCTTGGGCTGTCATTCTGATTTATGCAGAGAGCTTTTTTTTTTTTTTTTGTCATAGTGATATTTTTCAGTTTCTGTGAATCTTACACATTAACCTTGAAGCCACATGACATTCTTTGAATTCTTTAAATAGATCTGGGGAGTTGGATTCATGGCTGGCTTTTATTAGCACTACACTTTCAGCAAATAATAGCTACTTTGTTTTCTCTTTTAAAGAGCATTATTCTTGGATCCATTCAAAGGGAATTGCACGTAGCCTGCGTTTGATGATTCACTCAAGACAAATAGAAGTTCTACGTCTAAGTAGCCATTTTCCTGTTATTTATTAAAATCTGTATGAAAGCAATATTTTAATCTGTTCATCCATTTAATTAAAAAATATTTATTGAGCTTCTGCTATGTGAAAGGCAAAGACATCATTAAGTGAAATGATCCATCCTTTTATGTGAATTTATTCTTTTCTTGTGATATTAAAATGATTCAACCCTTTAAAAATTCTCCAGAAACTGCTGGGGCAATTGATTGTGGGATGAATCCTAAATGCTGAAACAATTGACTAGAATGTAAAAGGGAAAAGGAAAACAGGGTTTCTTAACTTTGGACCGATTGACATTTGGGGCTTCGTGCTTCCTTGTGGGGAGACTGTCCTGTGCTTTGCAGGACGCTTAACAGCATCCCTGGTCTCTACCCACTAGATGCCAGTAGCATCTCACCACCACCACCCCACCCCCAACCAGAGCGACAACCATAAATGTCTCCAAACCTTGACATTCACCTCTAGTGAAGAACCAAAGAGCTAGAATGACTTTCCCTCTGATGAAGTGCCAGTCTCTACTCCTGAAAGTTTATTCTTTTTGTTCTTAGAGATGATATCTAAACAGGTGCACTTCAACCTGTGTACCTTGAGATGGCACATAAAGCAAATTCCATTCCTATGTTTCTCCCTCTGTCANGCAAAAAAAAAAAAAAAAAGCTTAGGGGCAAACGACATGTGACCCTAGTTTCCAGTGTACCACACTATGATTGGGAAACCTGGGCTCAACTCAGTTTGGTTCAACCAGTATTTATTCAGTCCAAGACACTGGAGAATAAAGATGAATGAGGGGGTTATGATACAGTTGAAGGGACAGATATTTAAATAACTCCCAAACTAGTCAGACTGGCAACTGTTCTGAGAAAGGCAGAAACTAGACTGTCAAGTGTGAGTTCGTGCTGACTGGGGGACATCAAAAACCTTGCAAGTTTATGTTAATTAAGGAGTTTGCACACAGGGTGAGTCGTGCTCTGCGTTCTTAGACCAGTTATTTTGCCTCTCTGACCATCTGTTTTCCCAGCTGAAAACTAAAGAAACTGGATTTTTAAAAATTTCTAGTCATATCTGTTTTTCTAAGGGTCCGTGATTTTATGTTAGGACAATAATGAATGAAGCTCCTTATTGGTGCTTCTTTCGACTTCTTTCTGTAGTCCACCTAATCACAACTGTTGTCACTCTTTATAATTAAATCCGTCTGGGGCTATTCCTCTCCCTCTATTCCCATTTCTCTGTGACGGCAAAACTACAAGCACTCAAATTGCCGATGGAAAACTCAAGTGTTTGTCCTGAGGGTACACAATATAGAAAATTTGGTTCACAGCTTCCCATTCTTCATTATTTCTCTTTAAGGCTTATTGATTAAATGCAAGGTGGGGCAGGAGGCAAATATAAAAACCTGTTAAATTAGCTGTTTTTATAATTAACTGGCTTGGGCTGTCATTCTGATTTATGCAGAGAGCTTTTTTTTTTTTTTTTGTCATAGTGATATTTTTCAGTTTCTGTGAATCTTACACATTAACCTTGAAGCCACATGACATTCTTTGAATTCTTTAAATAGATCTGGGGAGTTGGATTCATGGCTGGCTTTTATTAGCACTACACTTTCAGCAAATAATAGCTACTTTGTTTTCTCTTTTAAAGAGCATTATTCTTGGATCCATTCAAAGGGAATTGCACGTAGCCTGCGTTTGATGATTCACTCAAGACAAATAGAAGTTCTACGTCTAAGTAGCCATTTTCCTGTTATTTATTAAAATCTGTATGAAAGCAATATTTTAATCTGTTCATCCATTTAATTAAAAAATATTTATTGAGCTTCTGCTATGTGAAAGGCAAAGACATCATTAAGTGAAATGATCCATCCTTTTATGTGAATTTATTCTTTTCTTGTGATATTAAAATGATTCAACCCTTTAAAAATTCTCCAGAAACTGCTGGGGCAATTGATTGTGGGATGAATCCTAAATGCTGAAACAATTGACTAGAATGTAAAAGGGAAAAGGAAAACAGGGTTTCTTAACTTTGGACCGATTGACATTTGGGGCTTCGTGCTTCCTTGTGGGGAGACTGTCCTGTGCTTTGCAGGACGCTTAACAGCATCCCTGGTCTCTACCCACTAGATGCCAGTAGCATCTCACCACCACCACCCCACCCCCAACCAGAGCGACAACCATAAATGTCTCCAAACCTTGACATTCACCTCTAGTGAAGAACCAAAGAGCTAGAATGACTTTCCCTCTGATGAAGTGCCAGTCTCTACTCCTGAAAGTTTATTCTTTTTGTTCTTAGAGATGATATCTAAACAGGTGCACTTCAACCTGTGTACCTTGAGATGGCACATAAAGCAAATTCCATTCCTATGTTTCTCCCTCTGTCACCGGGGTAATAATAGTAGGTGGTCCCTTCTTAGAAATGACTGAAAAGATGACTACTGACCTAAAGTCAGGGCTAGAACTTTGTTTTCCAAAACTGGGGTAAATTTTTACTAATATATGTATTCTTGTAATGGGGGAAAGCCTTTGTATCCTATTATAAGTTAATCACTAAATTTGTGTTGGCAAATTTTAACAGATAGCACTCCAGGAAAAAACAAACAAACAAGCACCAATCTCCATGGTACAAATATTCATACTTCTACTGGGGTCAATTTCCAGCTACTAGCCCAATGTTAGTTTATGTGGAGTTAAGGAGAGAACCCCATTATAAAATATTATAACCATATGCATACAACAAATGTAAAGAATCTTGAGGAATAGATAGTAAAATAATTATAAAAGGAAGAGTATGGAGTAACCATTGCTTTGGTTTTTATTTAATAAATGTATTTATATAAGTTAATTTAAAATAGTAACTGTTCTGGGACTTCCCTGGTGGTCCAGTGGTTAAGACTCTGCTTCCAATGCAGGGGGCACAGGTTCAATCCCTGGCTGAGGAACTAAGATTCCACGTGTTACATGGCCAAAAGGAAAACAAAGCAAGCAAACAAAGAATCCCGTTTTTAGCAACCAGTTTACAAAATTTCTAAAAATTTAACAACTGGCTCCCATGAGCTTCTGCAAGCTGGCTCCAGCACACCACTGAAGGACTAACCTATCACCTACCCCAAATGGTACCTCTATTTCAAATGTGCATATTTCTTAGAGTTTCTATGTGGACACAGAAAAGAGTAGTAAGCTCAGTCTTACTACCCACTTGAGCTAAAAATCTCACCTTTTAGAGTGTACAAAGAGCCCTCATGCATATAATTTCAAATGAATTTTTAGATCACTTTATGCATGGAATATAACAGATATTTCCCTCATTTTACAGATGGAGAAACTAAACTGAGAACAGCTAAATTACTTGCTCACACTTAACAAGCTACGATATGGCAGAGCAGAGAAACAAGGAAACTACCATTTGTTGAATGTCAACCATAGACTAAACATGGACATTGTGGCTAATCCTCAAAGCAATCCTATGAAATAAATAGAGTTGGGCCTATTTTAAATACGAGGAAACTGAACTCGGTGAGATTATGTAACTTTTTCAAAGATCATATCTCTAGTGTGTCTAAAAAGTGAAGTCGCTCAGTCGTGTCTGACCCTTTGCGACCCCCATGGACTGTAGCCTACCAGGCTTCTCCATCCATGGGATTTCCCAGGCAAGAGTACTGGAGTGGCTTGCCATTGCCTTCTCCAGGGGATCTTCCTGACCCAGCGATCGAACCCGGGTCTCCCACGTTGTAGGCAGATGCTTTTACCTCCTGAGTCACTAGTATTTCTAAGTTAGGATCAACTACACAGTGTTTCTCAAGCTCTAATGCATATCAGAAGCACAGGAGAGCCTACGAAGAGAGAGATTTCAGAGCTCACACCTACCGATTCTGCTTCACTGGGGTTAGGATCAGACCCAAGAGTTTGTATTTCTAACAGGTTTCCTGGGGAGACCCTGATGCTGGCCTGGGCACCCACTTTGAATACCCCCAAGTGTATCAGGCAGCTTATTAATTCCTGGGAGCCCAAGGGTTCTGACTTCTAGCCTTATACTCTATCCACTTCAGCAGCGTTCACCACATATTATGATAGTTTATTTTGACTTCTAAACTAACCAGGCAAAAGTGATATTGTGTATATAAATGTTTCTTACACATACTAAATTAATGTTCTCATTAATAATACATACATACATTTAATCCATCAGTGTGTGGTGGTTCTGAGCTTTTGTGTGAACTGATATTACATAGAAAAAAAACCTTAATTTTCATGAAAGTCATTAGGTAAATACCTAATAACTAATTTTAAAAACCTCTCATTGGGGTTTATTATTAAGGTTCTGAACATTCCTGGAAACAAAAATTTTAAGTCAAATTTTGTTGTTAATATTCCACGTAGGAAAAAATTACGTATGTGTTGCACAAACTTTGGGATCATATAAGGCAAAATAAGCTACCAAACTTGTTCAAGTTTCATTTTTGTTTCAGGGAAAACTGACTTCTTACTCAGCTGATATTTATACTTAGAAGACCTGCACTGAAGCAATACTTAAGGATAACATATAATATTTATAAGACATCTTTCCACAAGGCTCTTAAGTAACTACCTACAACCATGTAATCTTTTTCCCAGTGTGGGCTTAGGATATAGAGAGAATTATCAACTCCATCTTAAAGATGACAAGCCTGCAGTTCTGTGCACACCTCGGTGTCTTGCTGAAGGTCATTCGCAGACTTAACAGTAAAGAGAGAATCAGAACCCAGGCTTTGGAAATCCTGGCTCGGGAGAGCCCTAGTTACATAATCATTCTTGATTTTAACGGATGAAAAGCCTCTACACAGTAGGGTCAGGGAAACAGTGAACACAATGGTGAGACTCAAGCCAACCTGTGTGGTTACTGGGTAATGACCTAGGCAAGAGGAAAGGAGAGGAGCAGAGTCAAGCTGTGGCTAAATGTAAACCATTAGTTTGAATTACTCCCTTCTCTTTATTTCCCATTATCACAGGAAAAAATATGAGTTGACATTGTTCTTTATGGCTTATCAAATGTGACCTGGGAGAACCTCTTAGGGCTTCTGAAAATTGATGCTTTATTCAAATAGATTTAGTTTAATGTATTGGCTCTGCACATAAACAGGAGGCAATTCATTTTCAAATAATAAGGGCTCCAAGAGTACTGAATTACAATTATAATTTGATTGTCTTCAATTGCAGTATATGATTGGGGGAAACGTATTTAAAGCATTTGCCCCACCCCCACTCTTCTTTCCTTTGCCATCCTTGGAAAATGCCGTGTATGCCTGGCGAGCCCTCATTTTGCACTGCTCCAGGTGACGCAGCAACTTACTGTACCTCCCAGAATGTTCATTTCACGCATGACTGAAAATAGTGTTTTCATTGCATCGCGGGTGCTTTACCCCTTCCAAATGATGAGTGGCTTTATGAGTTGAGGAACTTGGATTGTTTTCATGAGCAACATCCAGGGAGTTCCAGGGCCTAGGCATTACACTGCTGGGAAAGTTCCCCATGTATCAGGACTTCAGGCCAGTCCCTGGAGGCCCAGGAGGAGCCTGGAAGCACATCCACAGGTGCCGCACTGTGTGTGAATTTGGGAGGAGGCTGAGCTGTCAAGATTTGGTGAAATGTCTCTCTCCATTCCAGCCTCGCCTTTCACTCCATAGACACTGAACTAGTTCAGGCTTCCACCGTCTCTGACCCCTCACTCATTCCCCGGCCCAGCACAAGTGCTCATATGTTAACTGTTGCTGCTATTGTTTTGCAGTCTTTTAAGACCGCCCAGTTTCTCCCACATCTTATCAAATTTCCTCTGCTGCAACATAGATGTCCTCCGGTTTCTACTCTCCTTATGTGTATGCTAAGTCACTTTAGTCATGTCTGATTCTTTGCAACCCCATGGATTGTAGCCTGGGCTTCCCTGGTGGTGTAGCAGTAAAGAATCTGTCTGCAATGCAGGAGTCACAGGAGATGCAGGTTTGATCCCTGAGTCGGGACGATCCCCTGGAGGAGGAAATGGCAATTCATGTCAGTACTATTGCATGGAGAACCCCATGGACAGAGGAGCCTGGTGAACTACAATCCATGGAATTCTCAAACAGTCACACAGGTCCTACATGACTTAGCACACATGGACTGTAGCCTGCCAAGCTCCTCTGGGTTGCCATAACTTCCTCTAGGGGAGCTTTCCAATCCAGGGGCTGAACCCGTGCCTCTTGTGTCCTCTGCATTGGCAGGAGAGTTCTTTACCACTAGCGCTTCCTGGGAAGCCCCCACCCTGCTTAAAAACCTTCGGTGTCTCTCTATAATTTCCCCTGTATGTCTCAAAATACATCAGAATCACTTTGAGTTGCTTTTTATGCAACTGCAGACTTGTAGGTTTCCCCCACAGTGTACTGTATCAGACCCTTTTGGAGCCAAGCCTGGGAATGAATTTATAACAAGCTCTACAAGTGTTCCTTATACACTCTATTAATAATTAGAGACTCACTGACCTGTAAGATAGTGTCCACAAACTTTTGTGTGGCTCTTTCTCCCTTAAAACTTGGTCCAACTCTTTCCCCAGTCTCACTTTCTGCCACACAAAGTCAATGATACAACTGAAAAATTGTGAAAGACTTTGAAATGAGAAAAAAAAAATCCTGGGCGTCCTGTCTAGCACACCCTTCTTTGTTATCTCTGCCTTTCACTGTTTTTGAGCTACTGCACAACTCCGTTAGTTGTAGAAAATTGATAATGATGCAAATAATCCCTGACTGTAGAAATGTAACAGCATCATGTCTCATGGAATGTGATTGGTTATTGTTCTATGGATAAACCAGCTATGCATCCATTTGCAAATTCATTTCAGCATTCCTCATTGCCTGTATTTGAATAGTTCTTGAATTCTCCTTTGAACTGGTTATGACTTGAACCATTTGAACTAGCTGAATCTTACTGGGTTCCTCATTAATAAATTAATAAATAAAATCTTTGGCAAGTGTTCACTTTACATTTGTATGAGGTCATGATTTGACCTTTAAAAACTATCCTTTAACATCCGGAACGTGCTCTAGCATCTTTGGTTTCTCCATCGTAGGATGGTTTCTTGTGCCTCCTTGCCCCCTCCACTCCTTTGCCCTTCCCACCAGTTTCTGTGAAGTCCCTCATACTTTTCAAGGCTCCACAAAAGTTGTGAAGCATCAGCTTCTCCATCAAACTTTAAGTCCAATCCATCTGTCCATCCAAGCATCCATCCATCCAGCTCCAAGTGCCCAACTTCGGCTCAGTGCCCTTGCTCGCAGCTTATTAGACTATTTTGCACACCACATTCCAGGTGATATTGTAGTAACTGCTCAAAAACTGAGGGTACAAATATGGCCCCTTCTCTCCTAAACCTCTTTGCATTTCAGTTTCCTCATCTATAAAATGGGGATTATGACAGCACTGACTTCATAGGGCTGTTGTAAGGATTAAGTGACTTAATCCACATCTGTTACAGATGACCCTGAACATGGAGGTGAGGGACCCAGACCCTCCTCACAGTCAAAAATCTGCCTATAATTTATAGTCTACTGGCCCAGTTCTCCTGTATCCAAGTTTCCTCCATATCCATGGTTCTGAATTCACATCAGAATTCATGTAGCTTGGATTCAACCAACCTTGGATCATGTAGTACTATCATGTTTACTACTGGAAAAATCTACCTATAGGTAGACCTGCACAGTTCAAACCCATGTTGTTCAAAAGGGTCAACTATACAGTTCTGAATAAATGTTAGCTATCACCATTTTTCATTATATCTTTCTCATTAGCTTCTTGAGATTCCCCATATCCTAGGTAGCAGAAACTACTAACTGTCCAAAAAATCCATCTTCCTTAGATTGCATTTCCTAGCCTCCCTTCCAGCTGGGTATGATCAGAAATGGAATATACACATTTCAGGTCTGGCCCATAAAAATTCCCACACATACTCCTCCAAGCTACCTTCTCTTTCATCAGGGCCACGGTAGAGATGTCAATGACCAAAATCACCTTGGAAACCAGATGTCAAAAATGGCAGCTTTGCTTTCAGCCTTGGTTCCTGGATGACCTCCTGAAGCAGTACTCACCCTTCTTCTCCCCCACCCAACATCCCAGAGGGTGCAGTATACTCCTCATTAGACTGCCTTCTTCCAGGATTTATTGGGTTTGCTGCACACAAAGATCAATCAGTCTTCTTCCCACACCAAACGGAGATGGAGACTCTTTGGGGCACCACTTTTACAAGGCATGACAGTCCCTCTCATAACGTCTTTTTACTAGTCTGATCATGCCCTTTCTAGCCTAGATGGAAGCACACGTGCAATGATTCTTTACAAAAGTATAGCCCTCTCTGCTGGAGCGCACCTTAGCCAACGATGTGTACACTTGCTCTGAAAGTTACAGCTGCTAGTGCTTAGTTCTCACAGCTCAAAGTCAAGGGCATATGGGGTCCAAGTGTCAATCTCATGTCAATCTCAGTGTCTGCCACCTCACAGAACCAGATGAAACAGGTCCCCTTTACCTGGACAGTTGTTACCTGGCCATCCTTCACCCAAAGAGTGAGGCTGCCTTTTGAGTGCCAGAAAACGCAAAGATCTCTTTACACTTTTCTTGAAGCCTGCTCATCCAACCTTCATATAACAAGGAGTAGCCATTTACCTGGCTTTTCCTTGAGCCAGGCCATTTACACTCTGGGTTGCTGGAGAAGCTGGGATTTTGAGCCCAGCCTTCAATAAGCACCACATTTGATCATTCGATCACTGTCTGACTAGCACCCTGATACACAATCACTTTCTAAATCTCCATTCTATAATGCATATCTCAGACATAGAAGCAATAGGTGGGGTTTGGAGACAAGACACATTCTTATGTTTGCAGGGATCTGAAGAGGGTGCCTCTCCTGTTGTTGTTTAGTTAAGTCATGTTCAACTCTTTGATACCCTGTGGACTGTAGCCCATCAGTCTCCTCTGTCCATGGGATTTCCCAGACAATAATACTGGAGTGGGTTGCCATTTCCTTCTTTCCAATGGAGTGAGAAACTTCCTGGCTCAGGGATTGAACCTGCATCTCTTGCGTCTCCTGCATTGACAGGATTCTTTTCCACCTGCCACCAGGGAGACCAGGGGAACCTCTTCTAGACTGTCCATATTGTTTTTGCTCCACGCCTACTCCCTTCTGATAACCATGAGGACTAGATGCGATTACACAGTAGAGCTCTTAGCACAGCAGCTGGCACACAGTGAACACGAGGAGATGTAACCTTCCATTATAATTCTGGGAGGACAGCCATGCCCTCCCGTCTTTCCCTCCACCATTGTCAGAGCAAGAATGCTGAGCAATACACAAAGTATACTCCATGTGTCTATACAGGAATAAATATACCTCAGCCTTAAGAAGTTCTAATATTTACAATAGGTCCTTGTGGATTTTGCCAAGTTATTTCAGAGCAGTTATCAAAGTGACAAAGCAGTTACTAGAGGGGTAGACCCTTTATTTCACGGTCAGCACCATAGCCTGACCTCCACACATATTTCATCACCCATCACATCTTCAAGTGGCCCTGCCTATGGGTGACCCTCACCCAAACTCCCTTTCTGCTTCAGAATCTGTGGGGTGGGGGCAGGGGGTTAGGGAGAGAAGCCTGCAGCATTGCCAACTCTTGGCAGGAATCCTTCTATTTCATTTGGAGGACTGCTTCTAGAGATCTTTCAGCTGTGCAAAGATAAAGGCATAAAGCATTGTCGTCACCATTAAGAGCAAGGTTAGTCGGCATGGTTTTCATCAGAATGAGGTTTCTTTCCAAGAGATAGAGAAGCAACTCTATTACTGTTGGCAATGAATAAGTAAATGTGTGCAAGTGTGGGACACAGAGACAAAGATAGGCAGGTGGGAGGGGGATGGAGGGTGAAATGTGTTTCCTGCAATGCCTATAGAAGATGTGAACCTCTTTTCACAATGCAGTTCTACACTGAAACACCGTGTTAGGAGAAATCAGACTTTCTGTGCTTTTCTCCTCTGTGAGCATTTCGTTTCCTCAGTCTGCTGGGCAGTTACTTGAAGAGCATTTTCCAAAGAGGATGATGCAGCATAGTGAGCGGCCCTGGGGACTGCTCTGTTCAAACCTAAATCAAAAGTCGCTAACACTGTCCGATGGCTACTTGGCAGTCCTTGTGAAAGGCACTCACAGCAGCAGCTCCGCACCCCGTGGGCTTCTGAGAGCTCCAGCCAACTGACCAATCAGGACTGAGCTGGCTGCTGTGCAAGGACCGTTAAAGGTGGCCAGGTGAATCCTGATCTACATAGCAACCCTGGGGAGGGTGGGGGTCACAGCTTCAGAAACCACGCACTCTGAACAGGACCCGGGACCTGACGTGGCCGGGCTGGAGTGTGTGCCAGAGAGTTGGGTGTGTAGGAACAGCAGACTGTCCAGTCATCACATGCATCAGACCTCCTATAGCGTCTGCTTTGAATCATTTGAAAGTGAAAGTGAAAGTGATTCAGTCGTATCTGACTCTTTGCAACTCCAAGGACTATATGGTCTGTGGACTGTATGGTCTCCAGGCCAGAATACTGGAGTGGGTAGCCATTCCCTTCTCCAGGGGATCTTCCCAACCCAGGGATCGAACCCAGGTCTCCCGCATTGCAAGTAGATTCCAGCTGAGCCACAAGAGAAGACTTTGAATCATTTAGTACATCAATAGAACAGATGAACAAATGCTCTTGTTCTTTTCATATCATAATATAATTAAAATAAATTTGTCAACTCAGGATGAACCAAACTTATATACAGTTATTTACAGAAGCATGTCAGATAAATATTAACTGACTTTAAGGACTTCCCGGGCCAACCAGCAGTTAAGGGTTTGCCTTCCAATGCAGGAGGTACGTGTTCAGTCCCTGGTGGGATAGCCAAGGTCCCACATGCCTCACAGCCAAAAACTCAAACCCTGAAACAGAAACAATATTGTAACAATAACAACAAAAAAATACTTTAAAAATGGTCCACATATAAAAATCTTTTAAAAAATGAACTGAATTTAAATTACTGGCCTATGAAGGCATACAGAGACAAGGAAGACTCGGGAGAGAGAATCTACATACAAGTAACAAATGTAATTTAAAAATTAAAATAAATATAAGTTATGGTGAGCGCTAGAAGGAAATATACAGGGTAAAAAGAGAGAGTGAAGGGGTCACCTGAAGCAGGGTGAGAAGACAGCTGAGCTGAGTCCCACAAGATGAGAAGGAGGTGGCTTTGGGAGGAGGTGGGACAGCTGGGTCAGGGCTTGGAGACAGGAAGTGGTTTGGTTTGGTAAGGACCAGAGAAGAGGCTCCAGTGTGGCTGGGATGGAGTGATCAGGAGGAAGGAGGTTAAGCCATGAAAGTAACGCACACTAAGACACAGAGGGAGAGGTAGCAGCCACAGGGCACACGAGCCTTCCAGACCACGGCAAGAATGGATGGCAGGTGAGCACTTCCAGCTGGCCAAATGGAATGGGCCGCTTTGCCCGGAAGAGAATTTCTCATCAACCAAAGCTTAATTCTGCTGCTCTCAAAACTATGATGCAAGACTCTTTGGGTCTAGAGTCTGGTTACACAATTATCCTCATCACGTATCATATTATTGGATTCATTTCCTCCTTCTTGCCTGAGAAGCTCTTTTCAGATAACTATGCCTCCAATGTTCTCATCTGAAAGCCATAGATAAAAACTAATGAGGGTAAGACTGAGAACACGGCCACCACCAGCTGGCAGCTAAACCTGCCTGCCAGCAGGGCCTAGAAGCCATTCTTAGGGATTTCATGTAGGGAACACCCCTTAGATGGGGAGAGATGACCTTTACTATGTCTGCCATTCCTGACAGGTAATGAAGTCTGTGTGAATACATTACAAAGCATAGAATGCTTCCTGGTGATAGTGGATATTTAGGGGAATATTGGCTTTGTGAAAATTTAAGATGTAGATCTATGGAAAGCAAATCTTCATTTTTTAATTTTTTTGGTAGTATATAATGAAGACAGTTTTTATTACAACTGATAAATATTTCTTTTTATGCCAACAAAATGCCTCTGTCAAGTATGCATGGTATCTTTTCAGCAACTGCTTCATCACTTGGACCCTGGGAGATATTTTGAAATGCATAGGCCATGCATCCTCTTTATGATCTAAGGAGAAAGTTATGTGACAATCACTGCGCACTGGGTCCCTTCTGAACCTCAGTCAGTGTTAGTCACTCAACTGTGTCCAACTCTTTGCAACCCCATGGCCTGTCGCCCACCAGGTTCCTCTGTCCATGGAATTCTCCAGGCAAGAATACTGGAGTAGGTTGCCTTCCCTTCCCCAGCTTTTTGACTCAGATGCATTTTTTATTTTTGCCACAATTAGAATGTTCCTACTTAAGGAAGCTAGGCTAAAAGATCCAGCCTTTTGAAGAACCACTTACCTTAAGCACTGAAGCACAGCGCAGAACCAATTCTTTTTGGAAAATGCAGAGCATCCCACGACCGGTTGATGTTTTTGCCCTGTGATCACAATCCACCTCCATCCCCACTGCTGTGAATCACTCGGAGCTGAGAACTTTCAGCTTCGGTGACTTGTTCCTCTAAGTGCGGTGTTTTTCCTTATTTTCAGAATTAGTGAGATGGGATTCATCTCATAATAAAAATGTTCATGTTAAAAAATCCATCTCCTGAAACTACTGAAGAGTTTGAGAGGGAAGGTGCTAAGTGTTCCCAACAGGAGCCACATTTGCCCATGACAGGGACACACAGCCCTGCCTCTGAGGAGACAGCTGTGCTACTCGGGGTTCTCACTGCCTGTCACAGAAGAGGCCCAAACCCCAGAAAAACACCTTTGACCAAAGGCCTTCATGCCATCTTCTCTCCTGTTACAGATATCCCAGGTAAAAAATGGGCTGCTTCCTTGAGATTGTTTCTCAAATCTTGGTCTTTGGAATCACAAGGGGTGGGGGTGGGGAGATGCTTGTTTAGAGTGATGAATCCTGGGCTCTGAAAGTGAAAGTTGCTCAGTTGTCTGACTCTTTGTGACCCCATGGACTATATAGTCCGTGGAATCCTCCAGGCCAGAATACTGGAGTGGGTAGCCTTTCCCTTCTCCAGGGGATCTTCCCAACCCAGGGATCGAACCCAGGTCTCCCACATTGTGGGTGGATTCTTAACCAGCTGAGCCACCAGAAAAGCCCAAGAAGACTGGAGTGGGGAGCCTAGCCCTTCTCCAGCGGATCTTCCCAAACCAGGCATTGAACTGGGGTCTCCTGCATTGCAGGCAGATTCTTTACCAGCTGAGCCACCAGGGAAGCCCCACCCTGGACTTTAGTCCAACCTAGTGAATGAAAATCTCTCAGAATGGAACCCAGGACTTTGCTTTATTTGAGATATTACCCTTGTGACTGTCAAGTGTGGAAACCCCTGGTATTGCTTTTCTTGGATAGACTTTTTGTCCATTTTTTGTCAAGTAATAACAATAGTGGCAATCAGTACTTAGTCACCACTCTAAATACTTCCATTTATATATTTACTAATTTGACACTTATGACAACTTTGTGGCAGAAGTATATTTACAATCTCCATTTATAGAAGAGTGGGCAAAAGCACAGAGAGGTTAAGAAACTTGCCCGAGATCACACAGCCAGGATTCAAATCTAGGCAGAGTCTGGTTTCAGAGCCTACACTGTTAATCCTAGATGAGTCTGTTTTCATACCTTAGCTTTTCATAATGTGAGCACAGCCCCCATGTCCCATTTATCTGGCCAACACTTCTTCTTACAAGACTAACTTAGCGCTTCTGTCTCTGTGAACCCTTTCCTCACCCCCTGTAAAGTAGAATACTTCTTTTCACTGTGAGTGAGAGGAGAGATGAGAGCCCAGGCAAGGGGCAAAGCTGCCACTTGCTTCTCCCTCTCCTCACAACACTGTTAGGGAACCATTGACCAAAACTGCCCACCCTGGCCAGAAAATTAATAATTACTTGCCTGACTTGTCTCACAACAGGAGGTCCCAATAAGGAACACAGTGCTGCTGCAAAAACATAAAAAAAAACCAACAACCAACCGGGAGAATTTGGGAGAGGCCAAAAGCAGGGAGGAGACGCCAGCCCAAAATATGTCCTGCCAACCTCCCAGAAACCCTCACGCTGAAATCCATCTTGGCTGAGAGATAACATGCCACCAGGAGGGGCCTGAATTGGGCAAAATAGGGGCACAAACAAGATGACTGTCCAGAGATGACCTGGAAACTAACCCCATTGCCATAACACCTGAGACTGTAAGCCACATGGCAGAGCAGTCCTCCTGGTTTCCTAAGCCTGCCGCTCTCTACCTGGGCGCCCCCTCCCAGTCAAGTCTTTCCCTGTGTCAGCATCTGTGTCTCCTTGGACAATTCATTTCTAAGAGTTAGACAAGGCCCTGGGAGGCGTCCTCCTTCCAATATCTCTGTGACATCTACCAATTGGCAGCATTGGAATAAAAACCACAGTTCTTAGGTTAATAAAAGTAACCATACCCAGCAAGTCACTGGCATTGAATTTACCTAGCAACCAAACCTTAAAAACCCATATCAGATTTCCATGTGTGAGGTGAAAGTTCTCATTTACTCATAAGAGCAGGTCCAGGTAAACGGCTGACCCAGGCCAAGGTACCAGTGACCTCCTAAGGCAAGACAAATGTTTCTAAACGCCCAGGAGAGAGCAGGAGTTCTATAGGAGTTTGTGGAATGAATGAACCAATTCAGTGTAACAATATGCCACCTGTTTTCTCATCAGTGGAAACACCAGGGCCCAGGGTCTTCTCAGACCTCACCAGCCTCCAAGCCAGGGATCCTGCTTTGCTATGAGGATGCTAACCTTTCCTTACCAATTGGAAATGAGCTGGTGGACATGAAAATGCTTCATATTTATATAGTGCGTTTATCCAAAAATAGACTGCAAATCCTCTTGAATTGCCTGATCCACCCTACAATAGTAGAAGGAATTGGGCTTTGTTATCATCCTCAATGGGTGTGTACGAGTCGAACTGGAGGAAGGTTAAGGACTAGCACAGAGTCAGCACATGTGAGAAGCTCAGCCATCTTTAGAAGCAGGTTCCCTAACTCACAGGCTGGCCTGTGAGTTCCTTTCTGGGGTTCCTCCTGCTCTTTGACTCCTAATGACATCCGCTTCACAGCATATCTGCAAGCTCTGGTCACTTACATGTTTCCTGGTGTCTGACACTCTCTCATTCTCCACCAAGAATATTTCCAGTGTGACCATTACTCCATCAGCCACTCCAAGCAGGAGGATTTGAAAGGAGGGCCGCTATTTTCCATGAGCACAATTATTTATGTGGACAAATGATTGTGCACATAATTGGCTAATGGAGAGTGCAATCGGCCACATGTGGGCATAATTAGCCACTTGCCCCTCATTTGGAGGGTGTAATTATCAAAGCTGGCAATTTTATATCTGCAGATAATTGTATGTGCAGAAGAGAATGATGGGTAGGAAATCCTGTCCTTAATTACTTTTCACATCGTTATTTACAGAAAAGCATTTAAAGGTAAAGGGAACTTTCTGTTTTCAATTTCTTGTTTGGATCCACCAATCTAGTTGTAGGGGTGAGAGCAAGGCGTAAGGGAGAATGAGCCAGGATCTGTGTCCCAAGCTGAAGTCTGAATGGTCCTCGCCAAAAAACCGCAGCAGCCAATTACCCTGGACGTTACACCGAGGCCCACCTAGTGGTTAGCCATCTGCCTCTGCAGACAACAGAGCTCAATTTTTATCCTTGTTCATTGCTGTGTATCATTTTTGCTTTAGCAGTTTTAATGTTTTCCTCACTTTGTGGTTTTATAATCTCAGATATGCCAGTTGGCTTGGCACAGTAAGTGATTTTGTTCACTGCTGGAAATGGGTCATTTAAAATGCTTTAACAATACCTTTAGCTAGTCATTCATCTGGGGATGAACATAGAATAATAAATTGAGAGCACGTCTCTCTGTGGTTTTTCCGAGACCTTAGATGGTAGCGATTTTACATTCTCTGCTGTGCCCCCTGCATTCTGGCTTAAACAGCTCTGCAAAACTTTTCCCACTCTCCCACTCAATCACACAAAAATACACTTGCTAACAGCAGATCCTAAAAATACATGTCACATGCGAGCACAAGGGAAATTATTTCTTAGCATGAATTGACTCTTTAGGAATATGCCAACTGAGGAATTTTTTAAAAAGAAATTCCAAATCTCCTATTACACCATCCTGCACCTCCATCAGAGTATTATCTGTATGGGTGGGGAGGGCAGTATGTCCAGTGGTTAGGGGACAGACTTTCGGACATTAGAAAGACCTGTGTTCCAGGCTCGGTTCTGCCACTTGCGAAGTATGTGACCTTGGACTCAGTTTCCTCATCTATGAGTTGGGCTGGTCTAAAGATTAAATGGAATGCAGGGAAAGTGCTTAACACAATGTCAGGCACATTTTAGGGACTCTAATAAATGGCATCTATCATTAAGAGCCTCATTTTTTAATCCATAGTATACTTTATCTGGGGGCTTCCCAAGTGGTGTTAGTGGTAAAGACCCCACCTGCCAGTGCAGGAGATGCAAGAGACCTGGGGTCAGTCCCTGGGTTGGGAAGATTCCCTGGAGGAGGGCATGCAACCCACTTCAGTATTCTTCCCTGGAGAATCTCATGGACAGAGGAACCTGGTGGGCTACAGTCCATAGGGTCACAAAGAGTCAGATATGACTGAAGTGACTTAGCATGCACATCTTGTCTGTAGCAGTCACATGACACTCCAATTACCGGTGCACCGGCCTCATTCCCTACTAATTGGATAGGAATGTCTTCTGCATCTTTATAATCCACACAGTGTCAGACCCATAGAAGAGGCTCAATAACAGGGGATGAATAATGGTGACATCACAAGAAGTCTGTCTCCAACATCCACTGGTCTCAAGCACCATGTCACACGTCCTTCATGGCTTCTGGACCTGGAAGCCATAGAAGGCTTCTATAAACTCCATCTTCCACCCCATCTATGCTCATCCGCACAGATTTAGGGATCTTCCTAACCTCCATTTCCACCTCGTCAGCCTCATAGCCTCTGCAATCACTCCTACACCCACCCTTAGCATAGCCATCCTGTAGTGGTTCATCATCCCTCAGACCTGAGGCACCTCAAGATCTGGAATTTGCTTTGACCTTGTTGATTTCACCTTCCTTACCTTCCTCCTTGGCTGGGAACCAGTCATGTGCAATCTCTTCCCAGCTCTGCTTTCAAGGTGATGGCTTGAAACCAGTCATAGTGGGAATATTTATACCACAAAGGTAAAAAATGCTGCAAGTCAGGATTTCCCTCCATACCTAAGAAAGCCAGGTGCTAACCATTTTCCACTGCCTCACTGTGTGTGTTTACATATAACCCCATAAGAATCCCTTCACACCTAACTGTTCCCCATCACCCCCTATTGGCATCATTGACCTTCCTGTTTGGTACCCCAAAGTCAGCTCTCGCAACAATACATATAGCACCACCCTTCAACTCCAGGCCCTTTGATCCTCTACTGATTCTACTGTCCTATCTCTGCTTATGGTTCTCTGGACCCAATCTCTTCCCCTGATTCCTTTCATTCCTCCTGTTACCCATCTCTCACTGACTCCTAACATGCTCCCACAATGGACATTCTTAACCTTCAGCTCCTTTGCCTGCTAAGTTGTCATGTCCAGCTCTGTGTGACCCCACGGACTGTAGCCTGCCAGGCTCCTCTGTCCATGGGATTCTCTGGGCAAGTATACAGAGTGGGTTGCCAGGCCCTCCTCCAAGGGATCTTCCTGGCTCAGGGATTGAACCCACATCTCTTGCATCTCCTGCACTGGCAGGCAGGTTCTTTACCATTAGTACCACCTAGGAAGCCCTCAACTCCTGATACCTGTATAATTTTAAATACGATAGACAACTGTCTGCCCTCTTACTCATCATTCTGATAGTCTCATTTTTTTTGAGGAACAGTGGGGGAGGGAGAGGGAAAAAAGAGGTCACATGCCAGTCTTTTCATGGCTGGCCCATAAGTCCCTTTAGAATTTTTTTAAACCCTGTTTTAATACTAATATAACCCTTCAGGCAGTGACTTTCATGTGGTATTTGATGCTTTTTTTTTCATTCACTTCAAAATGGAATTTGTTACTGTGGATCCTTGCACAAGTCTCTCAGTGCATCTTAGCCTCGAAGTGTTTATCAAAACTGATAGAGCTCTTCCTTGAAAGAAACAAATCATAAATGTCGCCTTTTATAAAATTAAAAATCTACAGTGCGGTGCTTACCATAAGTCATGCATCTCAATGCTGTTTATGCTGCTCCTGCAAATAACACGCAGTGTTCCTCTCCGGAATGCTCACTGGACAGGAGCCCTCAGGGGGCTGGAGGGAGAAGAAAGGTTACAGGGAGGCGGGAGGGAGGAAGGAAAGGGAATGCTTACAAGGGCTTTGTGCACTGCTGTCTGTGACAGTCCTGCACGCGGCTAAGTGAGAGCCTGCAGACGCCTGAAGACGGGGCTGCGTGCATTTGGCCTGCACGGTCCTTTTGGAAATTTAAGAGATTTTACACACAGATCAAGATTTCTGGCCTTTCTTGAGAAATCGTCGGTATTGGCCATCCCCAGCCAGCATTTCTACGTGGGAAGACAATTGGCTGGAAAATGAGAAGCAGCTGCCCTTAAAGCAGGCGTGCTCTCTCCAGCTGGAATCAACCCTCACGCCCCACCCACTGGCCCATAATTGTTTTACATCCAGCCAAAATCACTCTTTTCTGTTATCATCTGGGCCTCTGCAGGCATGTGAGTTGGTGACATCTAGCCTAAAGAAGCCCTAGAGCTTATGCACATTTTACAAATTTCCCAACGTGTTGGTTTATAGGATATGGTGGAATCTCAGGACTTCATTCATCTCTGATGAATATTTGTGCATCTCCATGAAAGTGAAAGTTGCTCACTTGTGTCTGACTCTTTGTGACCCCATGGGCTCTTCAGTCCATGGAATTCTCCAGGCTAGAATACTGGGGTGAGTAGCCTTTCCCTTCTCCAGAGGCTCTTCCCAACCCTGGGATCGAACCCAGGTCTCCCACATTGCAGGTGGATTCTTTTCCAGCTGAACCACAAGGGAAGCATGGCAGCTTATAGAGAAAGCAGGTGCTCGGTTAACTAGAATGAAGCACTCAGTGAATGAGAGGGATGGAACATCTGAGCAAGACAGACCCCAGGTGGCCTTGCTGGAGCTCAGTTACATGAGTTCACCTGGGACAAGAGCCACAGAATGTCACCCATAATGTTGTAGGCTTTGCTCTCTTGGCAGTTGTTGCTTTTAAATTATGGTGCTAGAGAAGACTCTTGCGAGTTTCTTGAACTGCAAGGAGAACAAACCAGTCAATCTAAAGGAAATCAACCCTGAATATTCATTGGAAGGACTGATGCTGAAGCTGAAGCTCCAATACTTTGGCCATCTGATGCGAAGAGCCCACTCACTGGAAAAGACTCTGCTGCTGGGAAAGATTGAAGGCAAGATGATGAAGGGGCAACAGAGGGTGAGATGCTTGAATGGCATCACTGACTCAATGGACATGAATTCGAGCAAACTCTGGGAGATGGTCTCCCCTGGTGGCTCAGACGGTAAAGCATCTGCCTGCAATGCGGGAGACCCGGGTTCGATCCCTTGGTTGGGAAGATCTCCTGGAGAAGGAAATGGCAACCCACTCCAGTACTCTTGCCTGGAGAAGCCCATGGACGGAGGAGCCTGGTAGTCCACAGTCCATGTGGTCGCAAAGAGTCGGACACGACTGAGCGACTTCACTTTCACTTTCACTTTCTGGGAGATAGGGGAGCCTGGTGTGCTACAATCCATGGGGTTGCAAAGAGTCGGACACAACTTATCGACTGAACAACTACAACTCTGAGCAGTGGAGGTGAAATTCCCTCCAGATGTGTGCACAGAATGTGTAAGCCCTTGGGAGAACACCAGTTAGAACAAATAGGGTAGGGGAGCTTTTTCAATAAACAAATTTATTACCGAGTCAAGACTTCAGTGCTTAATAAAAGGACCAGGGCTCTACCTGGTCATTTAATCCACAGTTTACCACTGTAAGCCTTGGCTCTCTTTCCTCATTAGAGCAGCAAGCGTTTGATGGTGGAGTGAACTTCTACCTGATTCCATCTGGCCTCCTCCAGAAGAGGGATTGGTGAACTCGTAATTTCAGTGCTTTCACAGCAAACGTCTTTATAATGAAGTTTGTTGCTGATGTTAAGGGCTTCCCTGGTGGCTTAGACGGTAAGGAATCCACCTGCAGTGCAGGAGACCCGGGTTCGATCCCTGGGTTGGGAAGATCCCCTGGAGAAAGGAACAGCTACTCACTCCAGTATTCTGGCCTGGAGAATCCCCAAGGACAGAGGAGCCCAGCCGGCTGCAGTCCATTTGGTCTCAAGTAGTCGGACACGACTGAAGTGACTTAGCACACACTGACTTTAAAATAAATTTTTAAAAATTTCTGAATTCCAATTAAAATCATCAGTGTTGTTTTCCTGATGTACAAGGAAGTGGGAGATGGTGAGAATGCTATTTTCTAACCATCTTGACTTGTTCTTTTTAAACCCTGGGTAGGTTGGTGGGGGCTTCGAGATTGCTTGTCTTTCTGAGAGTTGTTACCTCCAGCCTCAAAGTTTAGAAGCAAAAGTCCTGCACGGAGATTAATGAAGACCTGTGTCACACTGCCTTCAAAGCATGTGCCGGCTCTCAGAAAAGTCATGCACTGGCTCTCATACTAGTTTAGAGCAGAACAAAATGGGTGCCTTTTCTTCTCGGTTGAAGATTAAAAACCAAGAAACTGTTCCCCGTCTCCCCCCCGCCCCCCCCCCCCCCCAA
>SJYX01009852.1:70195-113220 GCA_006410675.1 Oreotragus oreotragus
CCCCCGTCTTGATGTAACCTGACACCACTGTGCATGTGAAGCATCTCTGGTATTGAAATGAAGGATAAAGAAACACCAAGGTGCTAATTGAATTCATATCTCCTCCTCTCCCAGATGCTAGAAAAACAGAACTCACAAAGTACTTTCAGTTCTCAGAATCTAAATAGCCCAAATGGACCCCTTCACAAGTTAAAATCCTTTTAAAGCATCTGAAACTGTTGCCAGTTAGATTTGATGCTTAATACTGCTGTGTACAAACTGTCTCAGTGGAGGACATTCCCCAAAAGGAAACAAGAATGTTATTTCACCAAATAATGTGTTTATCACATAAACAATGATATAAAAATCTATGGGGGCTTAATTAAGAACTGCCAGAAGCACTCGTATCAAGTCAAAATAAATGAACAAGGATGAATTTCTTAGATGAAGACCGAGATGCACATTTAAATTAATGCAAAGCTTTTGAAACATTAACAATATTTACGGGTTTTAGTTTTTAAATATTTAATAATTTGTAGTACAAAACAATAACTCTTAAATAAACCTTCAATAGTAGCTGTTATTGTTAAGTACCTATTTCATATTAGACTCTATCTTGACACTTCATAAGTTTGTTCCTCAATGCAAACCATTACTATTCTATCTTACATGTGGAGAAACAGATGCTGAGAGAGGCAAAGTTATTTGAGGTCATTCAGCAAGTGGCTTTATCAGGATTTGAATCCAGGTCTAACTAATCCTACCACCTATGCTTTAAATTATAAAAGCATTTAAGATTATGAGTTTGACAATAAGCATAGATTTGACCACATCCAGTAAGTTAAACATTCACTGTTCTTATTATTTTCTAAATTGTTTATTATAGTTTTTATTTTTTCCTTTTCAGACACATCTCTTGAAGTCATAAAATGTATGGCTGGAAGTTGTCATACTATAAAATTATTAGCTTTTTGGTGTTGTTCACCATATCTGTCTTGACTATTTCCTTCTACCCCTGAATACTGTCTAGCAAAAATCTACTCTCCATAGTTGGACATTCTGCTATTTTTGTTTCACTCTGGTCAGGAGAATTAATGGATAGGAATGAATAATTAAGAGATGATGGAAGGATGTGAGGTTTAACAAAACTAAGCAGTGAAGAAAACAACAGTGTTTGTGTGGGTAAAGAAATGTGCAAAATAAAACAAAGGTCTTAAAAGAAGTAGTGAGGCAGGATTCTAAGAGTTTCTGGGTTTCTAGTAGCTCTTAACAGCGATTTATAAAAATGCCTAACATTTAATTTACTTATTCATGTGTTTGTGAAAAGCAATAACACTTCTCCAATAAAATATCTAAACAGTCCCATATCAAACCCTCGAAAGAACATCTGATTTCAAAATGTTAGTAATGTTGACCTCCATGGCCAGTGTTAAACACCATTGCTGCATTGCGTTTTTCTGTATATATTTTTTGCATTTTTCTGGTCACTTTTCCATCTCTTTACTTTCCCTGTCAGGAACTTTGGGAAAGCTACTGAGTTTACTTCTTCTAGTATCCCCTGTGCCTAGCACAATGTCTAACATGGAATTGACATGTGGTAAATTCTTATTGAACGAATAGAGGTATTGCCTGGAAATGCCTACTGGACACTGACTGGATTGGACCCAGTCCAGCACAAGTTTTCCAAGACCTTTTGAATACAAAGTGTTAAGCTGCCAGGTCCCCAACCTGGGAGATGAGTCAATTTCCCTAGCTTTGGTTTGACCAACTTCAGCTTCCTCTTCTCCATCAAGGTCTTAGCAAGCCCATATACAAGAATACATGAATTATGATACTAAATGTCCAACTAACCTGAAGACATCCTAGATGAAGGTATTCTTGAGCGCTGATGAGAGTGCAAAGTGAAAAGCATAGCATAAAAACTGGGAACATCGACAGGAGACAATCAACTTGAAAATTCCTTCAAATTTGCCAGTGAGTTTGGAGGTCATTGGCAAATCTTTGTCATATAATTTTGGACATGAGAAAATGGAGACGGTGTGCACAGACTTGCTAAAAATCTTTCGTGCCAAGGAAAAGAGAAATAGTATGGTAGCTAGTGGGGGAAATTAGCATGGAGGATTTGGTTTGCTTTCAGCTTTTGTTTTTACTGCTTGGTGACAATGCAAGAGACAAAATCTGAAACGAAAGGAAGACAGAGCCCCTCACCCTTAAAACTCACACTGAAAGGAGGTCACCATAATTTAAAAAGGGATCTAAGTCAGCCATGACATAACCTTCAAAGATTACAAGAAATCAGGAGGAGAAGCGAAGGCCTTAGAGAATGTGACTGTATAAGTAAATGTCATTTTGACAGTTTCTTTCTTGGAGGTACATTTAAGATTATTCGAGTTGTCATTTTCTCTAAGAAGACTTAACTTTAATTATACAAATATTGAATATTTTTCAAGATAAAATGGTAAAGAATTTGCTTTGAAGTCCTTAGCCTTCAAACACTATTGTGTGAAATCCTCACTGGAGGAACAGTGAGGAAATGAAAATAAGTGCAATCCAGCCTCATAAATGAGGAACTGTGAATGTTAATGGTGCAGTTTTACCATGAACCTTTTAAAGGGCCAATGGAGAGGCTTTATTATTTCAAATATCACAGATCTGAGGACTCCCTGAGGGAAATCATGATAAATATTGGTAAAATGCCTATAAAGACAGCAAGGCAAAAAATAAGCCAAAAGTTTGAGTTGGTCATTTAAAAAGCCACCTAACCTTTGATTTAATTGCCTTTTTGCAGCAAACCAGACATCAGATTCAAACGCAGTGTGTTCTGGTTGCCCTGAATATGCTCTGAAATACCTGCTATAAGAGGATTTAAAGTGCAATTGCTTTGCTCTCAGCTTGAGTGCAACCAACTGGGGAAAACTGAATTTTGGTGGTGGACTGTGGACATGTGTGTCTCCTGCAGGGGTGGGGCATAGAGGGTGAAGAGGAATCCAAAGAGATGCTATTGAGTGATGGGCAGCATGATACAGGGGAAAGAGCCAGACCTCATTTGAATGCCAGCTTTTTATAGCTGAGTGATCCTGCCAAATTTATCAAGCCTTCCTGAACTTCATATAGCTCATCTGTAAAATGGTTGCATTAACATCTAATTTGGAGACCTATTGTTAGGGTTGGTAGACATCAATTCATTCATTCGATAAGCACTTACTGAATACTATGTGCCAGGCACTGTTCTTGGCTCCAGGATTAGAACTCTGAACAAAACAGGCTGGCATTTTAGTGTAGGAAGACAGGCAACGTAGAAGACAACTAAGTCAATTAAGTAGCATGCTACGTGAGAAAGAAAAAGCAAAGGAGAGGTGGCCAGCTGAATTGCTGACAGGCAGCATCAACAGTATCTCCCATCCCACGGGCTCTTATTACTATGCTACTAGGACTCTTCTCCAATAAAATGCTGGCTTCTTTGTTTTCTCGCCTTGGAACTGGAGGGGGTTTCTGTCTTTCCAAGATGTGGCAGTGATACTATGTGAATTCCAAGGCTAGAGGCTGGATCATAAAAGACAATGCAGCTCCCACCTCCCTTGCTGGAATACTCACCTACAAAGCCTCAGACACCATATAAACAGCCCACTGCCCCAAGACCACCATGAGGCAAGGTAGTTAAAACTAGCCCATATGCAAAGACCCCACGGAAGGGCACTGAGACTGTATGGAGAGAGAGACAGAGATAGGCAGATGTCCCCCGCTACTTGCACCCTGCTTTGATCCAGTTCTAACCACCACGTGTGTGTTCTTCGTCGCTCAGTTATGTCTGACTCTTTGCACCCCTTTGGAAGGTAGCCCACCAGGCTCCTCTGTCTATGGGATTCTCCAGGCAAGAATATTGGAGTGGGTTGCCATTTTCCTCCTCTAGGGGACCTTCTAGGAATCGAACCTGTGTCTCTTGTGTCTCCTGCACTGTAGGCAGATTCTTTACCCACTGAGCCACCAGGGAAGCCCCAACCACCATCTGATTACAACCATATAAGGGATTCCAAAACCAGAACCTATAGCTGAGCCCTTCCAGAATTCCTGATCCTCAGAAACCATGAGAATAAAGTGCTTGTTGAGATTTTAACCCACTAAATTTGGGGGAAGACTTGTTACATGGCAAAAGAGAACTGGAGTAAGGACTAGAGGTACTTTAGTAGATAAAGGACTAGAGTACAATTTCATGTTGGGAAGAGAGAGAGAAGACGTCACTGGCACTCAGTCAATGAACTGGGGAGCCAGGGGACAAACTAAGATATCTGGGGGAAAGCGTCTCAGGCAAAGACAGTGCCTGGTGTCTTCAAGGAACAGCTAGGAGACCCAAATGTGACTGGAGCAAGTAAGGGAGAGAACTAGAAAGAGCAGGGGAGGCCAAAGACTAGACCGTCTAGGGTCTTGCTGGCCATGGTAAAGATCAGTTTTCACTCCGAGTTCAGAAGCTACCGGATGGTTTTGAGCAGAGTAATGCCAGGATGTGATTTATGTTTTAATAGAAACACTCCAGGTGCTCTGCTAAAACTGGTACCTTGATTAGTATCTTCATTTCAGCATCTCTGTAGAAAGCAAAGGTCAGTTCGGCAAGGTTAAAAATTTTATGCTGTCGCTAAACTACTAACAGCAGAGATGAGATGCAAAGCCTCCTTATCTTTTCAAGTCTTAAGGCGTCAGTTTTACAGACACTAAACCCACGACTATAACTTTCGGGCTGGTGACTGCCATCCTCAGTTCCTGGGCTGACCCCTTCAGTAGAGAATATAAAGCACAGAGTCACAAGCTTGGACTCTGGAGTCAAATGGGGTTCAAAACCTGGCTATGCCACTTACCAGCTCTGCAACATTGAGTAAGTTATTTAACCTCTCTGTGCCTCTATTTCCTCATCTGAAAAATGAGGATAACTGTACCGGCTTCAGAGGGACCTGGCGAGGGGGAAGAGACAAGCCTCTCAGGCACTTAGTCCAGTAACTGGCACATGGTCATGTCACACTGGTCATAGGCCCAGGCATCTAGTGACTTCCCGAATTCTGCCCCCTTCTCTTCTGCATTCAGGAAAGTACCATCCTACACTTAGCTCCGCTTCCCTTGCCACCTCCAGCCACATTCTCTTCCTTCTGGGCTCATCACCTTTCCTCGTGTCCCCCTAGTCAGAGCTGCTAACCTCATACTCTATGTCCTGGGTTTTCCCTCTCGGTGTTTCTAAGTCCTCTCTATGACAACCTTGTCAATTTCGCCTTAGGAGACCCCAGCAGACCTGCTTTCCCAGCACCCCTTCCAGGCTCTCCTCCCACCTCTGGTTTGCAATCACGACTGCTCTTAGTCATCATCCTCATCAGCATATTCCACCCATTCCCTGTTCTTTTCTACCTCTGGAATCCTTTCTCGTCTTCCTGGATGATTCCCAGAGCATGGTTCACAGCCTTTTTCTCTACTGTTTTTCTAGACTTTCCAACATCGGTGCTAATCGTGTTCCCCAAACACCCTGGGCTCACAGCTCATCAGACTCTTCATTTTCAGCACCTTTATCTTGTCCTTCTGTCAGTCACTGCAATGCGGGAGACCCTGATTTGATTCCTGGGTCAGGAAGAATCTGTTGGAGAAGGGAACGGCTACCCACTCCAGTATTCTTGGGCTTCCCTGATGGCTCAGCTGGTAAAGAATCCGCCTCCAATGTGGGAGACCTGGGTTTGATCCCTGGGTTGGGAAGATCCCTTGGAGAAGGGAATGGCTACCCACTCCAGTTTTCTGGCCTGGAGAACTCTGTGGACTCTATATCCATGGGATCACAAAGAGCTGGGCATGACTGAGCTACTCACTTTTCTGTCAGTCACATCACAGGCATGTAGTTCTCATGACTTCTCAGCCATTCCACCTCTGTGATTATGTTAATTCTGTTTGGGCTGTTATAACAGAATTCCATAGGCTTATGAACGACAGAAATGTATTTCTCACAGTTTTGGAGACTAAAAAGTCTAAGATCAGAGTGCCTGCATGTTTGGTGTCTGATGAGAGCCCGCTACCTGGTTCACAGAGGACTAAGACCTCACTGGGCCCTCATGTGGTCGAAGGGGTGAGGGAGCGCCTGGGGCCTCTCTTTTAAGGGCATGAACCCATCCAGGGCGCTGTGCCCTCATGACCTACCTTGTTGTTCAGCTGTGTCCACCCTTTGCGGCCCCAGAGACTGTGGCATGTTGCCAGACTTCTCCGTCCTTCACTGTCTCCCGGAGTTTGCTTGAATTCATGCCCACTGACTCGGTGATGCCACCCAACCGTCTCATCCTCTGCTGCCCCCTTCTCCTCTTACCCATCATCAGGGTCTTTCCAGTGAGTCTACTCTTCACATCAGGTGGCCAAAGTATTCGAGTTTCACCTTCAGCATCTGTCCTCGTGGCCTAACCACCCCCCAAAGGCACCACTTTCAAATACTCTCACATTGATTAGGTTTCAACATATGGATCCTGGGGGGACAGATTTAGTCTGCAGCAGTGATCTGTGGGGTGGGGGAAAGAGTACCAGGAATCTAAACATGCTAACAGACTGGGTGGCTCGAGCAAGTCACTCTCCTCTCCTGAGTCTTAGTTTTCTTCACTGAGGACGCGGGAACTTGGACATTAATCTGGGAACTTTAGTTGTAGCTTTTCTGCGTGACCTTGAGCAAACCGCCTAAACTTTCTGGGCTTTATTTATGTATCTGTAAATCAAGGTGGCTGGAGGAGAATGGCCTTTGATGGCTACTATAAGCATGAAAAGTTTATGTTCTCTAAGACTGAAATCCCATTTCCGATTCCCTCCCTTCCTCCCTGGTCCCCCACTTCCTCGCTTCATCTGGAGCCATTTTTTTGGTTCTTATTATGGTCCAGCCTTCACCTTGGCCTTTGCACCCTCCCAGCCCCCTCACCAGGAGTCCTGGTGGCTCAGCAGTAAAGAACCCTTCTGCCAATGCAGGAGACCTGGGTTCAATGCCTGGGTTGGGAAGATCCCCTGGGTAAGGAAATGGCAACCCACTCCAGTATTCTTGCCTGGGAAATCCCATGGACAGAGGAGCCTGGTGGCAACAGTCCAAGGGGTCGCAAAGAGTCGGACGTGACTGAGCAATTAAACGACAGTCTCCTCATTGTCCCACCTGCAGTTTCCCAGGTACCCATCCCATCTCCTTCTCTGCATTTGCTGATGCTATTTCCTCAGTGTGGGAGACCCTCACTCACTTCTTCGCGAGCAAAGCTCTGAGTCCCCGTTTACAATCTGGCTCAGGGTCACCTCCTCCCTGGAAGCTTCTCTGGACACCCTTCTCCCACCACTTTCTACCCATCTCTACAGCATCTACTGTTCATCTCCATCAGAGCCCTTGTGCCATAAGATCATCTATTCAACTTTGAGACCTGGGATGGTATTAGTCGTTTTCATATCCTCAGTTCCTAAAGTACATGGTACTTGGTGAACTGCCACTCAGCAAGTGAAGAGATCCCAGCACACCAATGAGGGTTTATGTGCCATTTGTACCTGTGCTGTGGGATACGCCTACTAAAGACAGACCAAAATTAGAACCCCTATCCCCGCCTCTTTTTTCTGGCTGTGCAACATGCAAGACCAGGGATCCCAGGACCAGGGATCAAACTCTCAAGAACCTACACCCCCTGCAGTGGAAGGGTGGAGTGTTAACCACCGGGCCATCAGGGAAGTCCTTCTATCTCCTCATTTTAAAAGGCAGATACTTTCAATGGGATATCTCTTTAAAACACATAATCAGGACATCATGCCCTATATTTCCAATGCTGAACTCACCTTCCCTCCCAGACCAGAGTTTTTTTTCTCTTTTTTTAAAGACACACCTTGGAACCATCTTTGGCTCCTACCAATGTCATTATCTCATTCTTTCTTGAACTTTCCTACTGGTTTTCTAATAGGCCTCTGATTCTCCTCTATCACCTTTGAATATACCCTACAGATTAATCTTCCAAAAGTTCAATCCCAATTGTGCCATTCTTCTTTTAAAAGAAAAGTTCTCATGGCTTACTAAATATGATCTAAGTTCCTCCGGCTCTCATTCAAGCCTTTTATGATCTTATGCTAACCTCACTTTCCTAGATCAACGATCCATCAATGGAAGGCAAAAAATACTGTCTTCAAACTTCAGAGTCTTCATCTGGGTTTTGGAAAAGATGGATGGAATTCAACGTGGTCTGGTGATCAGAGCTATGAAGATGTGAAAATTCTTAATCATAGTTCTATCACTTATTGTTTGAGTGACCTGGACAGCCACTTCACTTCTCTGAGTCTTAATTTTCTTAATTAAAAACAAGAGTTCTGACAGTTTTCCAGGATGCTATTGGGACAGAAAAGCAAGGAAAATCTCCCATTTGGTACAAGAGGCCTTGCATTCATATAGCTAGTTTCTTTGATCAACCAAGTATAATTATGATACTGGGGTAAAATTGACTTAGTTTTCTCCCAAGAGAAATTCTCTGTACAGGTAGTAACAGAAAGTCCCGGTGCGGAGGACCTTCCTTGTCTTAATATATTGAGTTTCTTGGGTGGTTCTGTGGCTTATGAAAGTGCAGCCAAGCAGTGAGCTATTATCTTAGGTAAGGATTATATAACATGGTATTTTTGCCTCTTAGTCATGCAAAGAGTTAACTCATTGGAAAAGGCTCTGATGCTAGGAGGGATTGGGGGCAGGAGGAGAAGGGGACAACCGAGGATGAGATGGCTGGATGGCATCACTGACTCGATGGACCTGAGTTTGAGTGAACTCCAGGAGTTGGTGATGGACAGGGAGGCCTGGTGTGCTGCAATTCACGGGGTCGCAAAGAGTCAGTTGGACACGACTGAGCGACTGAACTGAACTAAACTGAACTGATAGAAGTTGCTTCCAATTATGAAGAACTTTGGGAAGGAGAAGTGTATGTATTTGCAAACTAGTACAGGAGCTCCTATGGGTTGGATTGTGTCTCTCCAGAAGATAGGTTGAAGTTGTAACTTCAGTAAGAATGTGACCGTATTTAGAAATAGCATCATCACGGACAGGATTGTTAAAATGAAGTCATACAGGAGTAGGGTGGATCTTTAATCCAACATAGCAATTGTTCTTATAAGAAGTTTAGGAGAGACACAGAGACACTGGAGAGGAGAACACCTTGATGATAGAGACTAAGATTAAAGGGCTGCAGGCAAGACATTCCAAGGATTGCCAGCACACCACCAGAAGCCAGGAAGGATTCTCCTCTACAGGTTTCAGAGGGAATGTGGCCCTGCCGACACCTTGACTTTGGACTTCTAACCTCCAGAACTGTGAAAGAATAGATGTCAGTTGTTTTAAGCCACCCAGTGGTGCTTCGTTGTGGCAGCCTGGCAACACAAGTACAGGGGCATTCTGGAGGTAAAGGAACTTGATTTCTGCTCCCCGAGAGTCTAAATAATCCCATGGCTGATAAAAGTAAAAATATTGGTGAAATAAAAGACCTTGATGAAAGAGGATATTGGGAGCAGTGACCCAGCTTTTCCACAGCTCTGGAGGTAGGCAGGTTCTGGTACAGCATGTGGTCCAGGCTGGAGGCTCTTCCAGACTCAGCCACTTCAGTGTGATGGGGGTTCTCAGGGATAAAAGGACTGACCATGTGCATAGGGACTGGAAAGGGCTGTTACTCAGGACTCATAACAAGCTGCTAGTCTCCACCAAGGGCTTCACTAGGGGCTCAGTGGTAAAGAAACCACCTGCCAATGCAAGAGACGTGGGTTCAGTTTCTGGGTTGGGAAGATCTCTTGGAGAAGAAAATGGCAACCTGTTACAGTAATGTTGCCTGGAAAATCCCATGAACAGAGGAGCTTGGTGGGCTATAGTTCATGGAGCCATGAAATAGCTGGACACAACTTAGCAACTAAACGGGACTTCCCTAGTGGCTCAGACAGTAAAGACTCCGCCTACAATGTGGGAGACCTGGGCTCGGTCCCTGGACTGAGAAGATCCCTTGGAGGAGGGCATGGCAGCCCACTCCAGTATTCTTGCCTGGAGAATCCCATAGACAGAAGAACCTGGCAAGCTACAGTCCATGGGGTTGCAAAGAGATGGACACGACTGAGCAACTAACACACATACACTGCTCTACCAGTGGCCGATGGTTGATTATTCAATGCCTGCTGTAACTTGTAAGTTCAACAGGAACACAGCTACAGCTCGAACAGGAACCTTGCCCGGTCAGCATGCCATCATCAAGAGGACACGGGTCCACAGATCGACATGGGAGCAGTTTTCCAAAGTGAGCCTTTGAGGATGACAATCGCTACAGTTCTTTCCCCCCGGATATTTAGAAATAAGACTGACACTTTACAGAACAAGTATGTTCCTGGATTGAGAAAAGGACGTTCTCAAGAAGATACTGAACTTCCTGCTGAGGAGGGAAAGTGGGAAATCAAGTAATTACTTAGAAAAATAAAAAGAAATTGTATTCTTTTGTATCCCAAGTTGAAAATGTAGGTCATAACGGCAAACACAGAACACAATGAACAACAAAGCTAGCCACATGCTTGGCTGTGAAGGATAAAGTGTTCCAGGAATAATAGATGAGAAAGTCTATTATTGGAAGGTTCAAAAGACATTTTGTGAGAACTGTAGTCCAGCTTGTTGAACTGAATCTCTGAATGGACTTCAAATAAAATCTCCTTTCTGCAGAAGTGAAGCTATTACTCACAATCAACCAAGAGCAAAAGAGCCATATTACAGCAACGAAAATTGGTCAACTGTTTCCACGCAGAACTGAATTCAGAAAAATTTTCATTTTCTCCGCACCCGCTTGTCATCAGCTATGAGTTCCGCTTGGAAAAAGCCAAGTAATGCTCACAGTCTGACATTACATGGATATAACATAGATGCAAGAGCCCCTTCTCCATGGGCAAAATAAATAAGTTGGCAAAAAATGATGAAAGAAAGCATGTGCACCCTCTGAGTGCTCAAGATCAGCTGCTGGTGCTTAGCTATTCCTGCCACCTGCTTCAGTCGGGTCTTGGTGAGACCTGCTGAGAGGACAGTGCTGTGTTAAAGTGGGAACTGTGTGTGCACATAATGATAAACAGTTAGGACGTGCTCAAAGAACATGACTGCTGATGTTACTGAGTGTATAAAGGGGACTTTACAGGGCTGTTATAATCCTAAGGAGTACGGGAAACAAACATGATTTTCTGCTGCACAAGAGAAGATCATAACTTTGGAGAGAGAGACAAAAGGTGACGGGTCACAAGCTGGGAATCTGAGTCCTATCACCAGCACCTGGAGGTTTATACTTCATTTCTACGTTGCAAGTCCCTATTTAAGTCAGTGATGATGAGCCATCCCATCTATATAATGGACACAGAAGCCTTTCTCATCTACAGGGATACTAGAAAGTTTGATGAGCCAATGGCTCCTATGTTAATTCACCAAAACTAAGGTGCAAAAAAGTGAACTAAATACAAAGTGAAGAAAGATTATTAGGTACCCAGTTAATGGCACCCACTCCAGTACTCTTGCCTGGAAAATCCCATGGTCGGAGGAGCCTGGTGGGCTACAGTCCGTGGGGTCGCGAAGAGTCAGACACGACTGAGCGACTTTACTTTCACTTTTCACTTTCCTGCATTGGAGAAGGAAATGGCAACCCACTCCAGTGTTCTTGCCTGGAGAATCCTAGGGACGGGGGAGCCTGGTGGGCTGCCATCTATGGGGTCACACATAGTCGGACATGACTGAAGTGACTTAGCAGCAGCAGCAGCAGACTACTGAATAAGGAAGGATGATTTTTCTGCCTATTATTCTTACTTGACCCCCATTTTCATGGTTCTTCTTTTTCTTTTCTCTTGGTCTCCTTTACATGAAAACATACATAAGACAGACTACAATTTTCTTCTTTTTGACAGGATCCTTCACGGCAAGATCATAGGGAAATAGATTTGTTCATTCCATAAACATCTATCCCTTGCTTTTGATAGATAAAGTAGAATACGTTAGCTACTAGGGAAGCTTGAACATCGCTTTTGCCTGTAAGGGGTCGAAAACTCTTTGCAGAGTCTAAAATCATAAGGGCAAGTAAGGCGTGAATTTACAAAGAACAAAATCAAGCAAGTATTTTGCCAAAAAGATTTGTAAAACCAAGTTTATGGATTTTCAGAAGAAAGAAAACTCTTCTTGGAATTTGAGCTAGCATTTAAAAGTCAGGTATGGAATTCAGCATGGGGAGATGAGCACAGGACGTCCCGGGAAAAGGCAATGGTGGAATGAAGGCTTGGAGGGTTGGTGGATGACTTGATTCCACAGGTGACAACTCAATAGTCTAGTTTGGTTAAAAGAGTGGGCTGTCCGTCGGTGGCTAGTCCTGTATTAAGCTGGAAGGTCATTTAGAGTTCGATTGAAGAGGGAACTAAGTATCAGGCTGAGTCTAAAATAGTGTTGAGAACATTTTTTTGAGCTTTTAAAGATTATTATTAATAGTATTGGGATTATTATTTCATTATTATTATTATTATAAATTATTATTAATTGGGGCAGATGGAGCTGCTATGGCTGAAGTGCTTCTTCTCATCACACTCGCATACTTTGGTGCCTTTAAGGAGCCCCATGGAACTCAGCGTACCTTTGTACTTTGCAGTAGGCAAAGGGCAGTCATTAAATGTTTTTCATTTTTAAAATTTTTATTGGAGTGTAGCTGCTTTTCAATGTTGTGTTCGTTTCTGCTGTACAGCAAAGTGAATCAGCTTTATGTATACGTGTATCTCCTCTTTTTCGTGTTACCCTCCCATACAGATCATCACAGAGCCTTGAGTAGAGTTCCCAGTGCTATGCAGTAGGCTCTCACTAGTTACTACTTTATACATAGCAGTGTATATACGTCAACACCAATCTCCCATTCATCCCACCCCCACTTTCCCTCCTTAGTATCCATATGTCCATCCTCTATGTCTGCTTCTCTGTTTCTGCTTTGCAAATAGGTTCATCTGTTCTAAGCATGGAGATGGCATAATCAGAAAAGAATATTCTGAATATACACCTGGTAGGACTTTTGAATTAATTGACAGGGGATGGACTAGAGACAGGAAAAACAAAACAAAATAAAAATGTGCTGGCAGAATGTTTGGTATATAGTAGGTGTTGGAGAAGACTCTTGAGAATCCCTTGGACTGCAACGAGATCCAACCAGTCTATCCTAAAGGAGATCAGTCCTGGGTGTTCTTTGGAAGGACTGATGCTAAAGCTGAAACTCCAATACTTTGGCCACCTCATGCGAAGAGTCGACTCATTGGAAAAGACTCTGATGCTGAGAGGGATTGGGGGCAGGAGGAGAAGGGGACGACAGAGGATGAGATGGCTGGATGGCATCACCAACTTGATGGACATGAGTTTCGGTGAACTCCAGGAGTTGGTGATGGGCAGGGAGGCCTGGTGTGCTGCAGTCCATGGGGTGGCAATAGTCGGACACGACTGAGTGAATGAACTGAACTGAATTGAACTGAAGCACTAATAAATGTTTGCTGAATGAGTGAATTATAATAGAAAAGGAAATACAGATTTTTTTCAAGGAAATCGACAGCGTTTGCAGATTGATTATGGGAGACAAGAGGGAAGTTGTGAAAACATTCACAGTTTCAGGTCTGGGCTCCGAGAAGTGTGGTATCATGAATAGGACAGGGAAAGCTTAAGCAGAACTGATTTGATGGGAAAGATTATCTGTTAGGTATTCAACAGGCTAAACGCAGAATATATCAGAGAGATATTCAATTGGAAACACCTACGGACTTCTGTAATGGAAGATAATGGGAGACTGGGGCTTTAGAGAAAGACCAGGGTAATTGACATAGATAGAATAATGTGTGGACAGGATGGGCTTGGGAAGTCAAAGAAGTGAGGCTGATCCTGGGAAAAAAATACACTGAGGACAAGAGGAGGGGGAGGGAAGCTGAAAAGATAATGGCATGGCTAGAGAGGGAATTAAAAAAAACTCATCACTTCATATCCTGAAAACCAAGTGAGAGACGCTTTAAAGGAGAAAATAAACAACACAGTCAGATGCTCCAAGAGCGTAAGAAGGAAGAGAACGAGAAAAGGTCACTAGATGTGGAGCTTATTAGTCACCCTCAGAGAGAAGTTTCAAGCAGTGAGAAAGGAGGCCTGATTATCCTAGATTAAGGAATAAAAAATGGAACAAAATTAAAACAATGACATAGGCCAGACTTTCAAGAATTCCAGCAATGAATGGAACGAGGAAATCAGACAGTAACTGGATAGTGAGAGAATTTTTTCTTTGTTTTTTAAAGCTTGGAGAATCCTGAGTGTGTTTATAAGCACACTGGCAAAAGGGAAAGAGTTAATGGAGGGGAAGCTGATAGAAAAAAGAGAAAATTACAATCACGTTAAATCTTCTGAGTGATTAAAACCATACTTTCCAAATTTGGAGATACAATCAGTGAGAAGAGAATGGATGAAATGTGGACATAAGTCTTGTAATTGGATACTTATTGCATATTACAGCTGCATCTTAAGAAATCCCAGGAAATATACTTTACCTGGAGAAATGCTCTAGCATACCCAATTAGTCATCTGGCAAGAGAATAAGCAGCAATGTTTTCAATTGGCCCAGAAAACAGAGATGTTTAGTACCTTTAAACACTGCTATGAGCCATCATAACATGAGGCTGTTTGTTCACTGCATGAAAATATGGAGCTGTGATGCTTCAAAGAAACTAAGCTAACGTCCTCATACTTTGCCTAAGGCAGATTAAAACTCAGTCCAAGCCAAGAGGAGCCTAGGGAGCCATGAAAATCAAATGTCACATGGCATCCTGTGGGTTCTTGGACGAGAAACGGACACTAGGTAAAAAATAAGGAAATGTGAATGAAGGATGTGTGTGCTAGTCACTCAGTTGTGTCTGATTCTTTGCAACTCAATGAACTGTAGCCCGCCAGGCTCCTCTGTCCATGGGATTTCCCAGGCAAGAATACTGAAGTAGGTTGCCATTTCCTTCTCCAGGGGATCGTTTCAACCCAGGATCGAAACAAGGTCTGCTGCATTGCAGGCGGATTCCTTACCGTCTGAGCCACCAGAGAAGGCTGAATGAAGGATGGTCTTGAGCTAATAATAATGTATCAGTGTCGGTTGTAGCACACTAAGGTAAAATGTCAATAATCGTGGACACTGATGGCATGCGTGGGAACTCTGTTGTCTCAATTTTCCTGTATTCTAAAACTGTTCTAAGAAATAAAGCCTAAAGCAAAAAACCAAAACAAAACAAAACTCACTCAACCTCAGGGCCTGGAAACCACACCTTAACTCTGGCCGTTTTTAATGTGTAAGACGTTAGAGCATAAATGCATGGGCCAGCTGGAAAATATCAGTGAGGTTAGTATGCACAAACACACACTAGCAGGGAGGGTTCATCAAGACACTAGCTCTCTGCCTTGAGATTCTTTTCTTTAATTAAAGTGAGAGATGATCACACTTTCTGTTTCTGCTACTAGAAAACACAGAGGCAGATTTGGGCCGCTTCTGCCAAGCTTGATACTCACTTTACTGCAATGACTGAAAACATGGAACCGAGTTAACTCTCAGGTTCAAATCCTGCCTCCACCTCACATCAGCTATGAAAACTGGGTCAGTTGTTCAGCCACTTTGGATCTGTCCCTCATCTATTAAATGCGAATGATAATGCCTCCCCCAGAGGGGCAATGAAAATGAGTTAACCAATACCAAAAGATCAGAATGGTTACATTGTAAGACCTTAGCTATATTTGTGGTACTTTTGTGTGTATTAGTCTTATCCTTTTCTTTCATTCAGAAGCAAGTTTATTTCCCAGCCCTCATGGTGGCTGTGCCCCAATGTCCTCATTTATTATTATTATTATTTTTGACTGCTGTAGGCAGCATGCTGGATCTTAATTGACCAGGGATCGAACCTGTGCCCCCGCACTGGGAGCATGGTGTCTTAACCGCTGGACTGCCAGGGAAATCCTTTATTTATTATTGTTACCTTATTCCATCCTTTTGAGTATATTTCATCATGTCATTCTGAGTCTTTAACCACATTAATTTTCCTTTAGGTAACTTAGGGTTGATTGTGGAACTACTGATATTTTTCTTACTAGCATTTGTTTTACAACTTTCAAAATTGTAAAATACACATAGAGTTTATCTTGAAGAAGTGAAGTGAAGTGAAGTCGCTTAGTCATGTCCGACTCTTCGCAACCCCGTGGACTGTAGCCTGCCAGGCTCCTTTGTCCATGGGATTTTCCAGGCAAGAATACTGGAGTGGGTTGCCATTTTCTTCTCCAGTGGATCTTTCCAACCCAGGGATCGAACCCAGGTTTCCCACATTATAAGCAGATGCTTTTTTCATCTGAGCCACCAGGGAAGTCTAATTTATCTTAGTGGGTTTTAAGTATACAGTTCAGTGATGTTAAGCACATTGTGCAATCATTACCACCATCCATCTTCAGAACTTTTTTCATCTTGTAAAACTGAAACTCTATACCCACTTAAATGGAATGGTAGTCACTTGAGGCTGTGGGGAGGGGAAAAGTAGAAATTACTGTTTAGTGGGTACAGAGTTTTAGTGGTGGCTCAGAGGTTAAAGCGTCTGCCTCCAATGCGGGAGACCTGGGTTCGATCCCTGGGTCGGGAAGATCCCCTGGAGAAGGAAATGGCAATCCACTCCAGTATTCTTGCCTGGAGAATCCTGTGGACAGAGAAGCCTAGTAGGTTACAGTCCACAGGGTCGCAAAGAATTGGACACGACTGAGCGACTTCACCTTCACCTTGTTTCACTTAGTATAATATCCTTCACGTTTCATCCATGTGGTTGCATATGTTAGGGAGGCTTCCCCAGTGGCTCAGATGTAAAGAATTCACCTGAAATGCAGGAGCTATGGGTTTGATCCCTGGGTTGGGAAGATTCCCTGGAGAAGGGAATGGCAACCCACTCTAGTATTCTTGCCTGGAGAATTCCATGGCCAGAGGAGCCTGGTGGCTACAGTCCAGGGGTCGAGAAGAGTTGAACATGACTGAGTGACTAACACTTTCGCTTCACTTCCGTATCTGTTCATCTGTCAGCAGACACTTGGATTGCTTCCACATTTTAGCTATGTGTTGTGAATAATGCTGCTATGAACACAAGTACATGGATAGCTCTTCAAGATTCTGTTTTCAGTTCTTTTGTGTATATACCTAGATGTGGAATTCCTGGATCAGATGGGAGCTCTATTTTCAGTTTTTTGAGCTGCCTCCATACTGTCTTCCACGGCAACTATACTATTTTACATTCCCATCCGACAGTGCACAAGGGAGCTAGTTTCTCCATATACTAGCCAACACTTGCTAGTTTCTGGCTTTGCCTTTGTCTATCCTAGAGGATATGAGATGTCTAACAGATAAAAGATGGACCCTTATGGATATAAGGCTATTTTTATGGATATAAGGATATAGGATGTCTATATATCTGAGAGGATATATTATGCCTATCCTAATGGATATGAGATGACATTTCATTGTAGTTTTGATTTACATTTCCCTTGCTATTAGTGATGTTGAACATCTTTTCATGTGTTTATTGGTCATTTGACTGCCTTCTTTGGAGAAATGTCTCTTCAAGTCCTTTGTTCATTTTTGAATTGGGTTATTTGTTTCTTTGTCGCTGAGTTTTAGGAATTCTCCATATATTTTGGATATTAATTTCTTATCAAATGTATGATTTTCAAACATTCTTTCCCATTCTGTGGGATGACTTTTTATTTTGTTGAAAGTGTTGTGCTGCAAAAAATTTAAAAAAACTTTAATGAAGTCCTACTTGTCTTCTTATTTCTTCTGTTGCCTGTGCCTTTGGTTTCATGTCCAGGAAATCATTATCATATTAAGAGTAATTTTTGAAACACAAAAGTACAAATTTTATATGCATGTCAGTTGTTAGGATTTAGGTTGTTTGACATTTAGGATGGAATTTTAATATAATTTCTAAATGTCTGTGTTTCTGTGTATATATTTTATCTAAGCAACTAAAATCAGTCTGTTGAGGAAAATAGTTGACATAAATGATAAATGTATTATTTTGTGAGGCTAAGCCAAGATCATTTTGATATGCTAAAAATTCCCAATATAAACTGCATCTGTTGGTTCCGTAAATAAATTTAATCATAAAAGCGTCTAAGCAGTATACTCGACTAATTTGGCTTGGTGTTAATAGATGTCAGAATTAGCTCAACTTTAACTCTGACCCCCCCCCCCTTTGCAAAGAACTGTCAGTCTCCTGGTCCTTCAGGTATAATGTTCATTTTTAACAGGGTTGAAAAAAGAGACACTGGCCCATCACTTGTTTTTTTAAATATGAGGTTCCTATATTGAATGGGATGATTGAACTCATCATATGATAAGCCAACTTCCATATTAATGCTCAATCAGGGAGTCAGTGCAGAATGTTAAAAATAAAATTCTTTTTAGGAAGAGGGAAGGGTGGAGAGATAAGATAGAGGTAGAGGATTAAGAGATACAATCTACTATGTATAAAATAAATAAGCCACATGGATATATTGTATAACACAGAGAATACAGCTAACATTTTATAACTATAAATGGAGTATGGGGCTTCTCTGGTTGGTCTGACAGTAAAGAATCTGCCTGAAATGCAGGAGATGTGGCTTCGATCCCTAGGCCAGGAAGATCCTCTAGAGAAGGGAATAGGTAACCACTCCAGTATTCTCACCTGGAGAATTGCATGAACAGAGAAGCCAGGTGGGCTACAGTCCACGGGGTCACGAAGAGTCAGACACAGCCACGCGACTAAGACTTTCACTTTCTCACTTTCATAACTGGAGTATAAGCTTTAAAAACTGTGAATTACTATGCTGTACACCTGACACCTATATAATGCTATGAATCAACTATACCTCAATCATTTTTTTTAATTTACTTAAAAAAATTTTAAAGACAAACATGTGTAAACTGTCAATAAATGACACCCAGACCTTCTAAAAAATTTTCATAAAAATGCTTTGATAAACTGGATCTGTTTTACAGTTCTGCAACTGTAGTTCATCAGTGGCATGGTTGGGTCCAGAAGATATTAAAAAATATTTTTTTTCAATGTATTAGCTTATATAGGTGTCTTTTGCGTACATGCTTAGTTGCTCAGTTGTGTCCAACTCTCTGCAAACCCACAGCCTGTAATCTGCCAGGCTCCTCTGTCCATGGGATTCTCCGGGCAGGAATACTGGAGTGGGTAGCCACGCACTCCTTATAGATATCTTTTCTCCATCTCCAACTCACCTAGTATAAGGGCTGAGGTAGAGAATAAGTTTACTTCTCTCCTAGTGACAAGGCAATTATCTCAATATCAATTATTCCATGGTCAATTTTCTTCCACTGGTTCACCATATTAGCTGTATTTTATATTAAATTACTTTATGCATTTGAGTCTATTCCTGGACTTGATGTCTGTCTCATTGATCTGTTTTTTTTTTTTTTTCCCCTGCACCAGTTCAGATTTAATAACTATTGCTTGTGGCTTCATAGCCCATTTTGATATACTATATTTTATGTTACAGATATGCAGTTTAACACTTCCTGGGAGCAGGATCCTTTGCTGTGTAACACTGGGAAGGTTTTCAGTGGTGGAGATGGGTCAGCAGCACATTGTAAACCTCTTAGAACACCACACTTCTCTGTCACAGAGCTGCTTTTTTCTTTTTCATCTGACACTTGTGATTTCAGAGTCTGAGTAGTAAGAAATCCAGGGTGTTCTGCCAGGGAACTGCCTGCTCCCTCTTGCTCTCATTCTCTGTTTATAGTCTTTTCCTCCAGTTTTATTGAGCTATCATCGACACGTAACATCATATTCATTGAAGGTATGTAGTATAATGATTTGTTATTTGTCTGTTTTGCAAAATGATTACAACAGTAAATTAACACCTAGCACGTCACACAGTTACAGATGTTTCTTCTTATGATGAGAACTTTTAAAATTTACTCAGTGGCATTCAAATATACAATGCAGTACTGTTAACTGTAATCATTGTGATGCTTCACATTACACCTGCAGAACTTATTTATTGTATACCTAAAACTTTATACCTTGTTACCTTTATCCATTTCTTCCGCCTCCCACGCCTGCCTCTGGAGACCACTAATCCGTTCTGTTTCTATGAGTTCAGTCTTTCAGTGTTCCATGTGTAAGTGAGATAAGTATTTTGCCACTATTTTTCTTTCTGTCTGACTCCTTTCACTTAGCATAATGCTCTCGAAGTCCATTCATGTTGTTGCAAATGGCAGGATTTCCTCCTTTTTATGGTCGAATATCTCATTGTGTATATACCACATTTTCTTTGTCCGTTCATCCATCGATGGACACTTAGGTTGTCTCCATGTCTTGACTATTGTAAATAATGCTGCAGTGAACGTGGAGGTGTAGGTATTTCTCTGAGACAGTGATTTAATTTCCTTTGGATACACACACAGAAGTGAGATTGATGGATCATATTTCTAATTTTTTGAGGAAACGCCATACTATTTTCCACAGTGGCTGCACCAGTTTACGTTTTGAAATTTACATAGTGTATAAACTTACATGTAAATACAGCTTATGTATATTAATTACATTAAAGCTGAGTCCTAAATACTGCATAGTTTAGAAGAGATGAATAAAACCATTCTGGGTAGATAGAGCATCTGCTACGGTTTTACATTTCTTTGAATCTCTTCTTGATTCTACTTGCGGGTCTCTTTACTCAGAAAGGATCAGATATGATCTCCATAAATTTTACTCTATAGAAATATACATGAGTATAAACTATGTCAACCTTCTTTGATGTTATTTTCCTAAGTCATTTAGGTTATTATTCTGGTTCTCTTCCCTCTTTTCTTTTCCCCTCCCTGTCAGTTTCTAATTGAGTCAAGTATCTTCTCCTTGCTGTTAGTATACTGCCTAATGTATGCTTTCATTTTTACTATCAGTTGTTATACTTTCATTCTTTGTTCAGCAAAAGGTAAGCAGCTTCCTTGTGTTCCCTTCTCTAACAGAGAACAAGGAGAAAGAGACATCACAGCAAAGTCGAATTGACTCTGAAGACACGGAACTCAGGAAAAGGAAAGAAAGGGAGACAAAGAGGAAGAAGGAAGCCAGTTTATGTTTTCCTTGTTGGGCTGGCTGCCAGACGGGGTGTCAACTTTTTCCAGGCTGCCAGAGAGCTTATCCACACAAAGAAGAATCCTCCATCCCCGCTTCTTCCTGCTGGGAAGGGCCCTTAAGTCTTGCCATGCAAGAATGGGATGACTTTCTGGCCTGTCATGTGCTTCAAACTCTGATTCGAAGGAAGAGAAGGAGAAAAGGGGACCTGGTGACGGGAATGCCCACGGGCCTCTGGCCTCGGCGTCTTCCCGTAAGAATGATCAGGACGGACTGAGTGGCTCGCAGGTCCTACCAGCGAGCCAGTTTCTGAGCAGGATGTGGCAACAGCCCTTTCCTAGGGGCTGGTTCCGTGTCAGTGTGACTGCTCTGCAGAGAAGAGGACCCAGCAGACCTGTGGGTCCCTGAAGGCGGTCACACCCCAGTGTCAGCGAGTGGATGTGCAAAAGCAGCCCTAGGAAGCCAGAACCGCTGACCGAGAGTCTCCCCAGCAGCTGGCAGCTCACAGGCTGCCCTCTACAGGAGCCCTCCCTGAGCCCTGGGCTACACAGGGCAGCTCCGAACTCCTCCCCAGTATGGATCAAGCTTCATCAGGCGTGTCTCTTGGATGCTCGTGCTTCGTGGGCACAGACTATGTTGGTTTCACCTCAGGGCCTTTCAGAGCCTAGATCCATGACCCTATCATCTATGGATCAAGCCCACCGGGGTCTCTTTCCTTCCAGTTTTTTCTATGTCCATGCTGGTACGCATTATCTTATCGCATCGTACTTTGGCATTACTTTCAGAAGAGGAAAGTAGTCGGTGTGCTCTGTGAAATATTATAAAGAATTGTAACAGTGGAGTTTGTTACTGGCATTCAGTTGAAAGATAAGCCATACAGGGAAAAAGAATCTGTTAGAAGCTCTCTATTCTATTAGCCAATTTGACCTACAAGGTAATAAGACACCTGAAGTTTGATGACCAGAACTGAAAATTAGTCAGCACCAAGTTAGAGGTATGCTTTAAATCCTTAGTTAAAGAAACAGACAATTTGAAAGAAATACAATATCAGTATTATTTTTGCAGAAATACTAAAGGAACCAGAGAATTTTCTAAAATTCCATCTTTGGAAGTTTTACATAAATGCATTACTTCTAAAATGAACAATAAGGTAGCAATGAAGGCTTGAGAAACAAAATATAAGATCTGAGAAAACATAATTTAATGCTTCTCTGAAGAATTTCAGCACTGAAGTAAGCTCTCTTTCATCACACGTGATTAAAGATCTCCCTATATTGGGGTTCTGGAGCATTTTCATGGAGTTTGATTTGGGAGTGACACTGGATATAGTGCAATTGTTTGTTCTACCAGATTCATGTGGGAATCAAGACGTAAAAGACAACCCTTTGAGCATACCCATGCAAGAGTTCGTATCCCGCATAAAGAGGCAATTAGTTTTTACACACTTAGGATGTGAAGTCACAGCTTCTGGCCTCTTGTACGAGATTATTAGACAACACGCAATGACACACGCCCCCTCTCTCCACCCCACCCTAGAAAAGGAGGCAACTGAGGTCACAAACAATAGTCTGTTTACCTAACTGGTTACACCACTGAAGATGCATATCCTGTTCTGAAGCTCAAAATCTCTGTAATTTCCTACTGGAACACTAGGCTTGAGCCTGGGCTGAGCACACTGTTTAAGGGGCACGAATGCCACCCTCAGCTTCCATAAAATTATTCTTCCCAGAGAATTTACATGGATTTCAGTGCTTTTATAGCTCCTTTGAACCTCAGTTTCCTCAGCTGTAAAGTGGGGACAACAGTATCCTCCAGATTAGGTTGCTGCAGACACACAGGAAGGCTGTATGAGGTGAGCTGTGACACAGGGCTGGGCACTCGAGGGCCCTGCCCCATGGAGGCTGACCATTCATGTCCTGGCTGCCTGGCAGGCCCAGCCCTGCCCCCACACCTCCCCTCCCCTTGGGTCGGCCCAGGGTCTGTAGGATCCCCACAGGTTCCCCAAGAGTGTCCTGTCTGAGAACTCAGCTAGGGGTCAGTGCATCACCCATCAAGGAGGTGGACGGTGGACTGACCCATGGAGGTGACCACCATATCTGTCACGTGGTCCAGAGTCACGGCCCGCACCCACCAGCTAGAGAACCACAAAGGCATGCATCTCTTTAAAGTTCCCCTCTTAACTCAGGAAATTGAAGTAACTTTCAAGGGCAAACCTTCAAATAAATAAAAGGAAGACAAGAAAACTTACCTGTAGTTTTCTCTCCTAGAGATGGCTGTTGGCATTTCCAGTCTCTTCTGCTATGCCTGTGTGTATCTATATTTAGATAAAAGGGACCAAGCTGTTTTTCTTTTTAATGGAATATAGTGTATGTCCTGGGTATTAGGTGGTTCCCAAGAATTATTTGCTGAAATCATGAGTTGGAATCAGCAGTATTTTGAGGCCAATAGAAGAGATGAAGCAAGTTGAGGCTGCTAGAGTTTGCAGCCCCTGAGTTATGCTGAGCAAATACTACCGGTTCCAGGCACACGGGCCTCACTCTACTGAATCCCCTGTTGTGATTCTGATTTGTTCCACTCAGTTTGAGGATCTGGCCAAAATTACAGTACCCTGCTCCTGAGCTGTTGGTAAGGTCAAATGAGATCATGCATCTAAAACATTTCCAAATGGAGAGATAAGAACTATGGAATATTCTGCGACAATTAGAATCAACACATGTGATATGCACACAGCAACAAGGATAAATCTTAGAAACCTGGTGAAGTAAAAAAAGGAAAAGATACACAACACAGTAAGTATCATTATGTAGATTGATAGTACAGGTTTACACCATTTGTAAGAATGCACACAAATAAATAAATACACAGTAAACACATTAGAGCAGTTACCTATGGGGGCAAGCAGGGAGTGGTCAGTGAGAGAACAGGAGTGTGGAATAAATACATGAAAGAGCAGGCACTGGGAAGTTGGCACTGAATGTGCCATGGGACTTCTCTGGTGGTCCAGTGGTTAAGAATCTGCTTGCCAGTTCAGGGGACATGAGTTCGATCTCTGGTCTGGGAAGACTGCACATGTTGCAGGGCAACTAAGCCTGTGTGCCTCAACTACTGAGCCTGTGAGCAGCAACTACGGAAGCCTGTGTGCCCTAGAGCCCATATTCTGCAACAATAGAAGCCACTGCAATGAGAAGCCCCCGTACAACTAGAGAGTAGTTCCCACTCACTGCAACTAGGGAAAAGCCTGTGAAGTAACAAAGACCCAGCACAGCCAAAAATAAATTAGAAAAAAAAAAAAAAGTGTGCCGTGAACTGAGCAGTATAATTAACTCCATTCCCTGCATCTGAGGTTAAAAATAAAAAAAGATAATAATAGTTATTATTAATACTCTCAGACCTCCCACATCCTTTCAACTGTAAAACATTGGAATATCCTTCAGACGGCATCCTTTTTGCCCCTGCTTAGGAAGGAAAGCGATTTCCTCCAGCTTTCTGGGTGATTTAACACATCGGGGAATAAGTATCTGAAAAGACATGGAGCTCCCGTGTAGCCATTTCTGGACCTCAGAGCTAAATTGCAAAGTCGGTTCTACACATGTGGTTTCATCTCTGAAATTAGGGCAAGGTAGGAAACTGACACGGAAAAAAAAGGAAAAAAAAGATTTCTTATAGTGTTTCTATCCCTTTCAGTGGAAGGTCAGCTGCCTCTTTTTTTCCCATTAGTTCAAGGCAACATTGACTGAATGTGGCTGCTATAGCATCCCTTCAAAAGCACAGCCTATGAATAACGCTTCAGCAAACGTGGGAGTGCATATTCACATTGGCCAAAAATGGAAACAGCTCAAACGCCCATCAACAGATGCATGGAAAAAACACATGTGGTACACATACGTAACAGTTTAGTCATGAGAAAGGAGGATATCCTGCCAGTTGTGACAACTTGGATGGACCTTGAGTATATTATGCTAAGTAAGATAAATCATGCATTGGAGAAGGCAATGGCAACCCACTCCAGTGTTCTCGCCTGGAGAATCCCAGGGACGGGGAGCCTGGTGGGCCGCCGTCTCTGGGGTCGCACAGAGTCGGACACGACTGAAGCGACGCAGCAGCAGCAGCAGCAGCAGCAGCAGCAAGATAAATCAAAAGACAAGTGCTGTATGACAGCACTTATACATGGAATCTAAAAAAGTCAAACCTGTAAAAAAATAAATAGAGTAAAACGCTGGTTACTAGGGAGATGGGGAGTGCCAAGTAGCCAATAAACCATAGAGATCTAATGCACAGTATAACGGATGCAGACAATAATGTGCTGTAATCATGCAATGTGATAAATATCACTCAACATCATATTACAATACATAAATGTATCAAATTAGCACATGGTATACCTTCAGCATAGACAATATTAGGCATCCTTGGTGGCTCAGATGATAAGAGTCTGCCTGCAATGCAGGAGACCCAGGTTTGATCCCTGGGTCAGGAAGATCCCCTAGAGAAGGGAACGACAACCCACTCCAGTATTCTTGCCTAGAGAATTCCATGGACAGAGGAGAGAGTCTGGGGGGCTACAGCCCTTGGGTCATAAAGATTCAGACTCGACTGAGTGACTAACACTATACAATGTTACATGGTAAATTAATTCAATAAAATTTTTTTTGAAGTAAGAAAAGAAAACCTACGGACTGGAAAAAAAACTATTGCAAACCATATATTTGACAAGGGGCTAGCATCCCAAACATATAGAGAACTTCTACAAAAAAAGAGAAAGAAGCCAAAAACCTACAGCCTGATCCAGGAGCTGTCCCCATCTGCATGGCCAGTTGCACAGTGAGTAATCGTGGCATCTTGATGGTGCAGACTTGCACTTAGCTTGATCAGTGCTGGCGCAGCAGAAAAGAATGGATAGGGCAATGTTTGGATTTTAGAGGTAACAGAGAGAAGTTGGAAAACAATTACTGGCCAAGCCTGAGAGCTCTGGTGGAGGCTGGTGTGGGACTGTATTTTTCCGCTGACAGCTGAAAGTGAGCCCAGCTTTAATGGAGCTGTTTTTCTTCCCTTTTCAAGGTTCCCCCAATTCTAATGATCAGTTCTCTCAAGAAAGAAAGAAAATGGACTGGGGAAAGGGGAGTTCGGTTCATTGTTTTATTATCCATAATAGGACTGAAAACATGTTTTCCCGCCAAGTGTCTGCTCGTAAACACACGACTGCAGACACACTAGTGCTTTTACGAAGGTGAACAGGTCTCAGCAGTCCCGGAAGGAACCCCGTTTCTGCAACTCCACCAAGACTGCCACCCTCTTCTTATCTGAGACGTCTCACCCCCTCCCCAGGCTTCACTATGAAGTCCGGTCCAAATCTCCTCCCTTGACTGATCCTCTCTCAGATGGCTCATTCTGTTCAACTTTCTCTTCCCATCTGCCAACTCAGGGATGCACAAGTGTGTGTGTGTGTGTGTGTGTGTGTGTGTGTTGTCAGCCCATGTATAGACACATTTCAGAGTCTGGGAGTAAGGGCTGAGTTCAAAAACAAAGTGGCATTTTGTCCTGTTGCTTTGATTTCATTCCCCACATTTAATGGGACTTGCTGGCTCAGAAGGTAAAGAATCTGCCTGCAACGCAGGAGACCTGGGTTCGATCCCTGGGTTGGGAAGATCCCCTGGAGAAGGAAATAGCAATGCACTCCAGTATTCTTGCCTAGAGAATTCCATAGACAGAGGAGCCTGGCAGGCTACAGTCCATGGGGTCGCAAAGAGACACAACTGGAGCAACTAACACAGGGCGTTATAAATAACATCATGGGTGGATATGAAGTTCTTGTGCTCATCACAGGGGGATGTGAGTTTTTGAGAGTCTAAGAAACATGGCTCCATCGGTAGATATCTTCAAGGGTCTAAGCGCCAGCCAGTGATCAGCTCACGTTCCCCGCCCCTGTTACCGGTGTGTCTCTCTCTCTTCCGTATACTTAATTTCACTCTCCTCACTGACCTCATTTACTGTTACAGCTTTAATTTTTATTTCTCTGTAAACAACTCCTGATTCTCTAGTCCAGAGGTGCTCCCTCTCTCCCTCCCCCTCCCCTGCCTCCTCCCCTTCCCTTCCTTTCTCTTCTCTCTTTCTCTCCCCCTCCCTCTCTCAATCTTCTATGAGTAGAGCCTAGTAACTAAGAGCAGGGGCTCTGGGGTCACAGTGCCTGAATCAAACTCTTTGCTCTGCACTAATCAACTGGTATAATAGGCAAGCTACTTAATTTCTCTATGACTCAACGTTGTCATCTGTAAGATGGGCTCACGGTATTTACCTTAGAGGGCTGCTGGGAGTATGGCCTGCAGTAACTACTGGTTGTTTTTTCTGGTCCCTTGGTCTGGAGTAATTTTGAATGGCCTCTGAACCTACTCTTTTCAAGATCACCAACAAACTTGGGGGCTCCAGGTTCAGTTATCACTGGTCCTGATTTGACTAGTTCCCTCAGCAGCACCGACCAGTCCCCTCTTCAGCACCCCCGGGCTTCCTCCTACCACACTGGCCCGATTTGGGATGCCTAAGGACCCAGGAGTCATTTAGCTTCTCCATCTGCACTCTCCTTAGAAGGATGACTGGTCCTGCCCCATAGTTTTGAGCATCTGTCACACACTGAAGAAACTCAGCTCCTCAGCCTCTATCTCTCCTTTGAGACCAAGCCACCTGCCAACTCCTGAATATCAGACACTTCTCAAAGTAGCACAGTGGGGTCTCACTGTCCTCCAGACTTCCACACTTGCTTATCCCTCACTCACCTCTCCCAGGTGCTCAGAGAGGAGACCTGCATAGGGAGAGAAAGAAACCCACTGTGGAATCCAGGCAAGAGTGGTGTGTGGCTTGGACTGGAGCTGTGCTATGGGGAAGGTGAGCGGTAGGCATATACCAGCTTGCCTTGGCAAAGGATGGGGTGAGGAGAGGAGAAGCCTTGGAGGCAGATGCCAACACGGAGTGTATGTGAGATGGGCAAGGTTGAGAGAGCGTGAACTTCACATCAAGGACAGTTCGAGGCAAAGGACAAGGCACGTTCTGGGCACCTGAAAGAATATGTGTTGTGCTGCCTACCACTGGATAGGTGTGGGAGAAAGAAGACTCGTTTCATGAGAGAATTTTTAGGGAAGCTAAGTTACAGCTAAAAGGAATGGAATGTTGCAGAAAAGGGTAGATAAAGGCAACACAGATCCTTATAGCCAGATATAATTGCCCAGTTCCCTAAATTAATTCTCCCAGTAGTATATACAATGCTATATACATTTAAAATACAACAACTTTTAAATGACATTTCAAACATGCAGGAAACTATAGACTTATATTATAAATATCCTTATATCCACCACTCTGTTGTGATGTATATATATTTTTTTCAATTTTTAAATTTAAATATATTAAAAAATTTTTTTACAATGTTGTATTGGTTTCTGCCAAATAACAATGCAAATCAGCCTTAATTATACATACATCCCCTTCCTTCTCCACATCCCATCTCTCCAGGTCATCACAGAGTGCCAGATTGGGATCCCTGTGCAACACAGCAACTTCTCACCAGCTATCAGCAAATATACACCATCAGGTGTAAGATGTAATCTACATCTCTTTCTGGGCTTCCCAGGGTGGTGCTAGTGATAAAGAACCCACCTGCCAATGCAGAAGACATAAGAGATGCTAGTTTGATCCCTGGGAAGATCCCCTAGAGAAAGAAATGGCAACCCACTCCAGTATTCTTGCCTGAAGAATCCCAGTGGACAGAGGAGCCTGAGGGGCTGCAGTCCATAGGGTCACAAAGAGTCAGACACAACTGAAGGGATAAGTGTCTTTTTAACGGCACTTGCCTCTGTAGTATTATTGTGTTGTTATGCATTCACTGTATTTTCTTGTATTATAGAAGATGCCTTGAGGGCAGAGGCTCACCCTCCTCTTTGTATCTTAGAGGCATCTTACATGATGCCTCACACACACAGTAGGTCTTCTAATCTTTGCTAAGTTAAACTGAATTCTTGAAAGACCTCGAAGGGATCTTCAGGAAAAAAGAAATTGCGGCAAACAGCGTGTACTATTCTTACAGGTTTGAGAATCTGCAGCTATTTTTAAGAGATATTAATTCAGAAGGAAGGCTGTAAGAGAAAATAGGGCAGTCGCTGCATCTCATGACATAAAACTAAGAAAATGTATTTCATTTGCTGACATCCTTGGCTAACATTTCTGACTCTGGAATCAAAGGCATAGGTAACCCAAATCTCAACTTTCCCCTGTAGGCTTTCAGTATCTGTGCCCTCCTACAAACACTAAGTATATCTGATTTATTAAGAGAGATGTTTAGGCACGTAATATGGCAACAATTGACTATCAGCTATGACGGGTTTACCGTCAGGCAGTTAAAGGTTTTGTCAAATCCCAGTTGCTGTATCTTCTGCCCTGATATGTCTTTTACCTCCTACACATTCAGGAAAAGTGTTGTACTGACTGATACATTAGAACCTTCCATTGCGCTCCTTGACACAGAGCTCCATCAGTGACTTACCAGAATTCCTGGAAGAACTTGCTATATACCGTGGTAAATGAGACTTTTAATAGCCATGGCAAGTAGTTAGGGTGACAATGGCATCTGGTTCTCCTGGATAATCTCAGTTTAGACCTGTTGTAGATCAATAATGTCTCAATTATTATTAGGAATCCCATGTCACTCTCAGAAGCATCTGGGTTGAGATAATAAATTATCTTTAGCTAAACTTTTTACACCACATGACTGCCATATGTGAATGAGGCTTCCATTTTTTTTTATTTATGCATTGTCCTGACAGATGGATTAAATAAGACTTTTTGCTTTGTTTTAGGAAGCCACGCTAGACATCACAAACAAGACTATTTGGGGCAAGCTTTCTGAACAGAACACAAACTGAAATAAATCCATTCACCCAGATGTTTCCATCACAAATTGTGCCGACAGGGCACAACTGCCTTTCCACAGGGAAAGAGCAAAGCGTCAAAAAACAGTAGGAACTAAAACTTAAATTACACAGTAAAAATGTTCAACATTTAAAGTCTAGGGCTGTGGTAACAGAAGTTAAGTCAAAACCAGCTTAAATTTCAAAAATAACAACAAAGATCCAGGATGGCTTTTTATTAGAGAAATGATCTCTTTTATTTCATCTGCATCAACTTCAAAAAAGGAAAAATCATACAACATTAGAGTAAAATGTAGTTATAACTATATTTTAAGCCTAGCAATTTCAGCTCAATTTTCAGCAGCTATGTTTCACTAGAATCAAAGATTTCCTAGATGGTTTAAAAACACAGTGAAAATTTGGCATTTTGAAACCTTACGTGAATACAGCTTTAACTTCCTATTTTCAAAGAAAAATGAGATTTAACATAAAAAAACTAAGGCAATGCCCCTTAAGGTCCTTAAAAAAAGAAAGAAAGAAAAGAAATTCAACCTGCTGTACACATTAAATAATTCAAATCAATGATCCTTTTAAGCCCTTAGCAATGCATGCACCAATGGGGAAAAGCAATCTAATACTTCATGCATTTAGGGGATTGCATTAGAAAGACTCTTAGCTTGCTTCTGCTTTTATAAATGCAAATATATGCAGAGCAGACAGATTGGGATCTGTACAATTTAGCAATGATCGAAACTTGTAATTTTTGAAAATGGGACAGATGTCCAGACTAGTTATATTAAGATGTTGCTTATTGAAGAAGAAACCAAACAAACAATCCAATTCCACCTCCTCCTTAAGAAGGAGACAAATAAACAATGCTACAACAAATTCAAATAAGCTGTATGTCATCTTGTTTCTTTCATAGAATCTGAAAGCTGACAGACAGCTTAGGGTAGAGGAATAAATATTTCCCGACTGTATCATTCACTGCATTACTCATCTTCCTGTCCCTAAAACACAGAAATGGGGGGAAATGCTTCCCTATTCAAGGGCCACTGAGGTCAGAGGTCAGAGGTCAGCTAGATCTCTGGTCAACAAATAAGGGCTGAATGAATGCCATCTTACTCTATTCACTCAAAGTTGTTGAGTGCTTACTGTCTTCCTATACTTGGAATACAATGGCTCCCAGGGCTTATTTGATGATATTGAGTGCCTAGAATGTGCCAGGCACTGAGGATATATGATGAAAACATAGTAATTGCCTTAAGTCTCATGGGGAAGACAAGTGAATAAATACATGATTTAAATGGGGTGCTAAGTATGGTAATGAATGTATATGAGGTATTATGGCAAATGAGATGAGGATGGATTGATTCTGACTGGGTCATGAAAAGACTTTATTACTATACACTTGGGCTTTCCTGGGTGGTCCAGTAGTAAAGAATCTGCCTGCCAATGCAGGAGATGCAAGAGATGTGGGTTTGATCCCTGGGTCGGAAGATTCCCGTGAAGTAGGAAATGGCAACCCCCTCCAGTATTCTTGGGTAGAGGAGCCTGGTGGGCTACAGTTCAGGCGACACAAAGAGTCAGACATGACTGAGCAACTGAGCATTCATGGACTATACGCTTCGAGACTTGTGAAATTGCTTAAACTCTTAGTATAGTTCTTAAGAGTTTAAACAGAGAAATGACATGATCGGTTGTGTTACAAAACAGCCACTCTGGAGATAAAGTGGCGTATAGTAGCAGAGGGAAGAGGCTAGTGGTGAAGGAGTCTAATTGTGGCAGCTGCATAGCCCAGGTAAGAGACGACAAGGGTGTGAGCTAATAGAATGATGCTGGGCCTGGAGAAAGGATATCTAGACATGAGATTCAACCAAACGTGTCCACCACTGAGCCTCGGCTACATTTCCAGAGAGCTCCAATGGCTACAGGATCCACTCTCAGACTGAACTGGAATCAATCTCACTCCAACTACCATTTGCTGGCCGAGTTGTGCACTCTGGAGAAATTCAGACAGGACAGATCCTCAAATGCTGGCTCTGTGTTCATGCTTGATTGCCATCAGTGAAATTCAGATAAAATATTTATATTCTTCTAACTAAAAAAACAGCAGAGTCGGGACATACATTTCAAATGTGCCCTAAATCTCCTGCCCTAAACATTCACCTTCAGGGTAAGCTGAGATCTGCTCTAAGTAGAGCAGTTGGTTTTTAAAAATCTTAAAAAAAAAAACAAACCAACAAACTTCAGCTTCATAGATGTTTGCTGGGTTTTGAAATCACTCACCTTATGAGTTACCCCTCTCCTTGCTTTACAGACTTTACAAATGAGGTTCTTCATTCAAGAGAATAGGATATGGACATTCTGAAGGCACCTGCTTCTCTGATCAATGGCCAGTACTTACAGGACTAAGGGACGGGAACGCAGGAGAGGTCATTCTTGGTTCTACAACCCTGCTCTCTGTACTTTCACTGTAGAATTTCAACCTGCTGAAGCTGCAACTGCTGCTGCTAAGTTGCTTCAGTCGTGTCCGATTCTCTGCGACCCCATAGACGGCAGCCCATCAGGCTCCACCATCCCTGGGAATCTCCAGGCAAGAACACTGGAGCAGGTTGCCATTTCCTTCTCCAAAGCATGAAAGGGAAAACTGAAAGTGAAGTCGCTCAGTCGTGTCCGACTCTTAGTGACCCCATGGACTGCAGCCTACCAGGCTTCTCCGTCCATGGGATGTTCCAGGCAAGAGTACTGGAGTGGGGTGCCATTGCCTTCTCTGGAAGCTACCACTAGAAGCCTACAATTCAAGAATTGTCCTGGATTTCCCTCTGCAGTTTTAGAAAGAGAGTCCTTCAGCCCAGCCCAATCTGCCTCCCAGAGCAAGATGGCGAGCAGAGGCCCTGGTCAAGCATGTCTCTGTGTGTGTTGTCAGCAAGGTTTTCTATTCAGGGAGGCCAGGAATTAATATACTATTGAGTTTTGTTCAGGGAAGAGAGATTTTTTTATAATGAAAGTTTTCAAATATACATAAAATAAACTCACATATGACCTTCCTTCAGATTCAACATTACCAACATCTGCCGCACTTGCTTCATTTACCCTTTTCATCCTTTTTCTTTCCCCTTCTTTCTTGACTTCCTTTTTTCTTTCCCTCCCTCCCTTTCTTCCTCCCTCCTTTCTTTTGTGTAGTATTGTTAAGCAAACCTCTTATATTATGTTGTTCTATCCCTATGCTGCTGCTGCTAAGTCACTTCAGTCATGTCCGACTCTGTGCGACCCCATAGACAGCAGCCCACCAGGCTCCTCTGTCCCTGGGATTCTCCAGGCAAGAATACTGGAGTGGGTTGCCATTTCCTTCTCCAATGCATGAAAGTGAAAAGTGAAAGTGAGGTTGCTCAGTCATATCCGACTCTTAGCGACCCCATGGACTGCAGCCTACCAGGCTCCTCCACCCATGGGATTCGCCAGGCAAGAGTACTGGAGTGGGGTGCCATTGCCTTCTCTGTTCTATCCCTGTGTCAGAGTAACTCTAAAACATACTTTCTAGGGACTTTCCTGGCTGTCCAGTGGTTAAGCCTCTGAGCTTCCCCTGCAGTGGGCACAGGTCTGATCCCTCATCAGAGAACTAAGATCCCATATCCCACAGCCAAAAAAAAAAAAAAAAAAAAAGGACATTTTCTTATATAAACACACTGACCTAATTCACTATTACACCTGACCAAATTAATGATCAGTCTTTAAAACCATCTAGGATCTAGTTCGGAGAAGGCAATGGCACCCTACTCCAGTACTCTTGCCTGGAAAATCCTATGGACGGAGGAGCCTGGTGGGCTGCAGTCCATGGGGTCACTGAGTCCGACACGACTGAGCAACTTCCCTTTCACTTTTCACTTTCATGCATTGGAGAAGGAAATGGCAACCCACTCCAGTGTTCCTGCCTGGAGAATCCCAGGGACGGGGGAGCCTGGTGGGCTGCCGTCTATGGGGTCGCACAGAGTCGGATACAACTGAAATGACTTAGCAGCAGCAGCAGGATCTAGTTCACAGGAAAGTTTTAGAAGTAAGAAGCCTTGCAATCTCTGTTGCTTCTCTAGGGAAAAACTATGCCACAGAGCTTTCTTAGATTATCAGGGTATTTCCCTTTATACTGAGCTTAAATTTGTATCCTATCACTATATATTATATCCTCATGTATCATGTTAAATAATTAATCTACCTTTTTAGTGTCTACACATTTTAAGTATTTGTATATAGTTAGCTGGTTTTTCCCTAGTCTTTACTTAACTGAGCTATACATATTTAATTCTAATCTTCTCTTATTCATTGATGCCCTCAGCCCCTTAAGCATTTTGGTGCTTTGCTTTGAACCTCGTCCAGCTGGCTTCCATAAGCCCGGTGATGAGTAGCCCAAAACCAGATGCAGTGTTCCAAGAGTGTTTGCACCCAAATGAAACTGCTCCCCATTTCCCCCCCTGAATGTTCAATCCCAAACCACAAGAGCTGTGCTCTCTGTCGTATTATAACAGAAACAAATGTCTTATTTTCTGCTTTTATTCCCAGTTATTTTTTGGCATTACAGCATGTGTTTCATTCCTCCCACTAAACATCTGTGCTTCAGATCACTTTCCTCCAGATGCAATACAAACAGCATCTGGGAATCAAGAGTACAGAGACCCAGCTCTGCCACTCTAGCGATGCAACTCTGGCAAGTCACTTAGTGCCCCTTCAGGTCCTTCACCTGAATAACAGATAAAGACATTCTTTCTAATCCACAGGATTGTTGGAGGCTCAAATGAGATGATGTAAATGAAAAATGTTTACTAACCATTAAAAAAAAAAGATTTAAAAAATTACCTAATTCATTTATAGCTGTGTTGGGTCTCCATTGCTGCATGCAGGCTTTCTCGAGCTGTGGAGAGCAAAGGCTACTCTCCACCTGCAGGGCATGGGCTTCCCATTGCAGTGGCTTCTCTTATTGTGGAGCACAGGTCCTGGGTGCGTGGGCTTCAACAGCACCCAGGATCAGCAGTTGCGGCTTGCTGGCTGCAAAGCATGGTCTTCGTTAGTTGCAGCACAGGGGCTCACTGGTTGTGGCTCATGGGCCCTAGACCCCGCAGGCTTCAGCAGCTGCGGTGTATGGGCTCAGCTGCTCTGCAGCGTGTGGAATCTTCCAGGGACTGAACCCACGCCCCCTGCATTGGCAGGCAGATTTCTAAACCTCGGGAAGTCCACGGTTTACTATTAATAACTTTAATGGCATATGTGTTTGTGTGTGTGTGTGTGTGTATATCTATATTAGTACATGAAATATAGAAAAGGTGAACACTGACATTCGCTAAAGACTTTTTCTACTTGTATCAATAACCTATTGTACCATTTAATAATCTCCGTTATCAGGGATTTTTTTCTTTCAGCCCCGTTCTTCTCATCAAAAGAGAATCGTATAAAGCATCTTATATACCTGAACTACATAAGCCATGAGAATTTCAGTTTATCCTTCACTTACATGTAAATCAGGTACAGGACATTTGCTTCTGTTTACTACTTACTGAGTTCTAGGGAAGTCTGCTAAACATTTTACCTGAAAAATGACCTAATTTAGACTTCATAATTTCATGAAACAGTCACCACGGATATACCCAATTTACATATGAGGAAACTGGGGCTCAGGAAAGTTAATTAACTTTCTTACGGTGAATGGCTGAAGATAAGCGGTAGAGCTTAGTAAACCTAACTGCAGAGTCCTTGCTTCGACAGCAGGCATGAGTTAATATTTCAGATAATAATTAGGAGCCCCTAACCATAGATGAAATTCAACAAACCTACTATATGCCAGACACTTAGAGAAGTGGAGTAATTCTTTTCAGGAGGCTTATTGTTTTATCACAGACCTCATGGCTGTTACAATGATGACTCATGGCCATCGTTATCAGAGGCAACTGTACCAACTATCCAATGCCTAAGAAAATGCTTGAAAGTGAAAGTGTTAGTCCCTCAGTCATGTCCAACTCTTTGCCATCCCATGGACTGTAACCTGCAAGCTCCTCTGTTCATGGGATTCTCCAGGCAAGAATACTGGAGTGGGTAGCCATTCCCTTCTCCAGGGGATCTTTCTGATCCAGGATTGAACATGGGTCTCCTGCACTGCAGGCAGATTCATTACCATCTGGGCCACACTCAAAAATCTGATTAGTTTAAGAAAATCTATTTGATGACTATCGCTAATCATTTTTCCTCCAATTCTCTGGCCGTCAATTATCTAATAAATCACTGAACCAAATCTCTTTTTCTTTAAACTGTCCATTCAAAGATGTATTATCTGAGAAGGCTCTAGTTCAGACTTCTTATTACCTCAGTCCTGGATTACCGCATTAGACTCAGTTCCAACTGACTTTCTGCCTATTTCCACCTACTTTTGGCTTCCCTGGTGGCTCAGTGGTAAAGAATTCCCCTGCCAATGCAGGAGATACAGGTTCAATCCCTGTGTCAAAAAGATCTGCTGGAGAAGGAAATGCCAACACACTCCAGTGTTCTTGCCTAGGAAATTCCATGGACAGATGTGCCTGGAGGGCTACAGTCTGTGGGTTTCAAAAGATTGGACACGACTTAGCAATTAAACAACATTTCTACCTATTTAGTTCCTGCCAGACACCACTGCCAGGTAAACCTCCTTAAAATAAAGCTTCCCTATGAACCAGTCCCTCCTCTGAAGCTTTACTCAGTTCTGCCTTTCAAGGCTCCAAATGATATCATGACAATTTGCTTTTCTAACCACAACATAAATTCTCCTCTCCACCCAGACCATCCTCTTCTCTGCTGATTCAATGTGCCTTGCATACCACCGTCTTTGCCGGAACTCTTCTCCCCTCCATCCGACTTGTTTCCTCTCTGAATAGTATCTATTGTTCAAGGCCCAACTCAGGTCTTCCTCCTTGAGGTAGAGGTCCTGGTCCCTGAATGTCCATGTTTTCCTTCCTCTGTTCTCAGTAGGAGCTCAGCAAGTGTTTGCAGAAATTAATTATAGCTCCACTGAACAACAATAGCATTTTTGGGGCAACCTCACTCACTGATACAAAATTATGAATTGTCGTGTGGCACTGCATGTGTGTGCTCAGTTGCCCAGTCATGTCTGCCTGTTTGTAACCCCATGGATTGCAGCATGCCAGTCCCTTCTATCTATGGAACTTTCCAGTCAAGGATACTGGAGTGGGTTGCCATTTTCTCCTCCAGAGGATCTTCCCAACCCAGGGATCGTAGCCGGTCTCCTGCACTGGTAGGTGGATTCTTTCCCACTGGGCCACCTGGGAAGCTCAGTGGTGCTACTTAACTTTCTATATGTACATTTCTTGAGTTCCTATTTGAAGTAAAGTGAAAGCTTCTTAAAGGCCTGAACCACGTCTTCAAAACTTCTTTTGTATATCATATATTGTTCCCCAGGCAAAGGCATTGTATACTTAAACTGACATACAACTGACCCTGATGCTGGGAAAGATTAAAGGCAGGTGGAGAAGGGGGCAACAGAGGATGAGCTGGTTGGACGGCATCACCGACTCAATGAACATGAGTTTGAGCAAACTCCAGGAGATGGTGAAGGATGGGGAAGTATGGCGTGCTGCAGTCCATGGGGTTGCAAAGAGTCAGACACAACTTAAGTGACTAAACAACAACAAATACTTAAATAATAGGGAATAAAATCACCTAGTCAACACCTTTAGATAATATAGCCAGTTCGGCAGGCCAAAAGAACAGTCACGACTTAAGATGTCTGGCCTCTAAGTCTTAGCCTTACTAATGCATTAATTTGGAGCTGATGAAAATAAACTGAAAATGCAAAAAATTCAGATGTCTTCAAAAGGATAAATGCAAAGGAAACCACCTAGACACATCAGAGACAAACTGCTGCAAATCAAAGATAAAACCTTGAAGGCAGCTACAGAAAACACAAGCCAGAGGATAACTGAATGACACGAAAGTGCTTAATGGAAAGAAAAAAAAGCTAACGAATCTAGATTTATATATCCAGAAAAACTGTAATTCAAAGCAAAAGGTCAAATAAACACTGTTCAGACAAACAAAAGTAAAGAAAATTCATTGCTCTCAGACTTGTGTTATAAGAAATGTTAAAGGAAGTTATTCAGAAAGGAGTATGATACCAAAGAGAAATTTAGATCTACATTAAAAAATGAAAAACACCAGGATGTAGATAAATATAAAAGTTTTAAAAACCTTTTTAGACTTAGAGGTCTTCAGAAGATAACTAACAGTCAGGGGTCAGCAAGCTACAACATGATGGTAAATATAGTTTTATTGAACCATAACCACATCCATTCATTTATGTGTAGTGTTAAGAGCTGCGACCTCTGGTCTAAAGCACCAAAGAACAATTTAAAAAACCCAATATATTATAAAGTTTATAATGTAAAAGTATGAAAATAGCCCAAAATATAGAAGATATTTGAAGGTAATCTGTGATAAGGACATGTCTCATAAACATAAAAAAATTTTGGAGAGGTAATACTAACAAGTCAATAGGGAGATATAATGGAATACTGCTGCTGCTGCTGCTGCTGCTAAGTCACTTCAGTCGTGTCCAACTCTGTGTGACCCCATAGACGGCAGTCCACTAGGCTCCTCTGTCCCTGGGATTCTCCAGGCAAGAATACTGGAGTGGGCTGCCATTTCCTTCTCCAATATTCAAAACTGAAAGCTAATCAAGTGCCCATCATTCCGAAAAACAGATAAATGTAGGTATATTCACACAATGGAATGCTAAACAATAATGAGAATGATTTATGACTGTATACAAGACAATGGAAGAACCTCACAAATGTAAAGAAACCAGAAATAAAAGAGTATATACTGTTCACTTTATTTATAGAAAGCATAAAGGCAGACAAAATAACAATCTGTAATGTTAGATGTGGTTACCCTTTAACAATCTGTAACGTTAGATGTGGTTACCCTTGGCGGTGGGGTGGGGTTAGAGGGCTAATGACTGGAAAGAACTTTCTGGAGGACCTCCAGTGAATTAGTAACCTTCTGTTTTTTTAATTTAGTTGTTGGTTACACATGCTTGCTTTATGAAAATTTACTGGGTGATATATTTATGATATATGCAATTTTCTGTATGGATATTAAATATCTGTAAAAATGACAAATATACATATATTAACTTTTACTGATACTTATATAAATATATGATATGCTGCTGCTGCTAAGTCACTTCAGTCATGTCCGACTCTGTGTGACCCCATAGACGGCAGCCTACCGGGCTCCCCGTCCCTGGGATTGATATATACTTAAACTAAAACCCTGATGAAAGAATATGACGACACACACCAAAAGAGGGATTTTGGGGAAAAGTTGATGCTCTGTAAACTTTAAAAAGTCACAGTGATTTTGAAATAAATATATAGGTAAATAGTAAATTAAAATAGCAGAAGAATGAATTCATTATCTGGGAAAAAGGTTAAAAGAAATTCTCTAAGAAGAAGCACTGAGATAAAGAGCTGGAAAATATGAAAGAGTAATTAGACACAGAATAAAATGAAAAGACATAAATCTAACAGGACTGCTAGATGGAACAGATGTGATATTCACAGAGATAAAGGATGAGAACTTTCCAAAATTGATGAACAACATGAAAGTTCAGGCTCAAAAAGAATGTGCTCTGAACAGAATAAACACAAATCATCTATACTCCAAAGCCTATGTTAGTGCTGCAAAAATTCTTAAAGATAGACTAGCTGGCTCCTGTGTTTTAAAGATAAGAATATTGAGGCCTAAAAAGATTAAGTGATTTGTCTCAATCAAAAAGCTAATAGTAGAGATGGAAATAATCTTAATATGTTACAGTTTAAGGCTTACTTACAGATAAGAGGAGCAAAATCGTAATTTCTGACTTCAACTTTCCTACTGGACTCATCACTTGTAATAGCAATATGAGATATTACTGTTCACAGAGAGAACTTAACTCAAGTTGAAACTATGAAAAGATTACAGATTCAAGTGCATGCAGTAAGTGTTTAACAAGTGATACTCAACAAATGATTAGGCCAGGCTACTGCTTCCCACATATACCTTAAAGAAGTAGTTTCATGATAAACTTCCTATTTCAATTAACTACAAGACCATTATAATCATTTCAACCCCAAAAAACTTATATTTTTCATATTCCTCTATTTAAATGTTTCAATATTTTCGAGTGCTTTTGAATTACCATTTTTCTGTTATATGCACCAACATATAAGGTAAATTACTTTCTTCCTTTGAAACAGAACTAATTAAACCTCTAAATGCCCACTGTAAGCCTGATACAAATTTCAAACTGGTCAGAGAGACAGAAAATGTACTAAAGACCTGATATAAAGCATTCTTTTCTTATGTAGTACAGTGAATAATTTCTGATGGTGGATCTGGAATAGGTATTAATTCAAGTATTAAAGAAGAAAAGATCTAGTTAATATTAAGTTTAGTTCTTATTCAAATTTTATAATTTTGAATTATCAGAGAAAAAATCATATTATTTTAATGATCTTGGATCTAAAAGCTATAATAAAAAAATTCTATGGCCAAGTCTGTTGACTTTTCAGACAATATTTTTCAGAAATATGAAAAAAATTAAATGTCAAAATGAAATAATTTGTATATTCCAGGTGGAAGCATTTTCAGAAATTTCTAACATGTTTTCTTACAAATAAGACAACTTTATTATGACATGAAATACACAGGCACAGATATTTCTTTAATATTCTGACTAAAGTGAAAAAAGCAAAGCAATTGGTACATAAATACCAGACTTAGGAGAAAACTAATTTGTTTTATGGACGAGTCAAACTTTTTAGAGCATCTTGATCAGTTACAGCTGCTTATGAAAGTTAATAATGTTTTTAATTTTCAATAAATTTTAACTATTCATACTCATAAATCTGGCAACTATAAAAGAATTCTTAAAATTAGTTGGCAAATTTAGTCAGTAAAAATGAAAAATGAAACTAAAATAAGACAACAGACCACGAAAATACTTCTACCAAGTATTTACTGCACAAATAACTCACACAAATGTATAAAGAAACCATTAAGACATTTATTTATACAAGTGACAAAGTATATGAAAAAATCACACAGAGGTAAATCAGCAATTTTGAACTCTTTTAACTTAATAAATTAGCAACAATAACATATAAAACCCCCACCCAAAGCTGTAAACTTCTGGTGAACTGATATACTCAAATGGTAACACTATAAAATGTTACAACTCTCTGGGAAAGCAATAAGGCAAACTTATTAAGAACCATAATACTGTTTATATCACTTCATTTAATAATTCCACTTCCAGGAACTTATCTTAATAAAACTGAAAATAACCTAGGAATTTAGCAATAGGGAAATGTTTTAAATAAAGTAAAAAGATTAAATAATCATTATCAAAACTAAATACAAATAGTCAAATAATATGAAATTTAAAAATAGTTTTAAAAAGAGTAATACAAAATGAAAGTTCTGAAGTCACTGTATCAGGGTGGGGAGGATTATCGGTAATTTTTCCATTTGGCAAAATTTTCTTCAGTGTTTTCAATAAAAGAAAAAGATCGGTTACCGTTTCAGAAAGTCACTTGTCTTTTCAAAACATTTACACGCTTTACCATTAGCAAACTATACATGCCAAAATTTAAGTTGCGAAACAGAGCCAAGGTGCCCAGGAGCTTTCTATTCCTTACCAGGCAACGTGTGAAGGCGGACTGTCACCCGTCCCATTCCAACAGGAAGAGGCAACCACGGCCGCCTTTGGTTACACAAACTGCAGGGCACTGGACACAGACAAGCAAAGCTGTGAAAGTTTCCATTTACAACTCTGTATGTCTGAAGTTTTACTTAAGGCATTATGATAACTAGCTTTTTTCCTTATCATTGTCTATGTCATTTAAGAAAGTTCTAACATTTTCATTTTAAAAATGCTGACAATACGCTCAAAGTGCTCTACTGAAGCATATAACTTTTTAGACTGAGTTTATATGAGGTTCACCACAAACACGACCATATTTCTTTACATATTTAAAATTTCGAGGTTAGAGGTTTCAAAACAACCACCTTTGCAAGAAAGACAATCCATAAAAATCTAAAAATTCTTATTTGATGAAAATTTAACAACTCGTCCCTTTGAAACTCTATCTATTTGAATAAATGCAGTGGGATTTGAACAGACTGGCTGCATTATATATTGCTTTCCCATAACAAAAGTATGAAGCACTCATTACACATGAAATTTATTCTTTTGGAATGTGACTGTTTTCAAAACTATGGTAAAGAGAGACAGTGTCCTGTCAGTAGGCCACCTGAACGAAAATGTTTGAGAACAACTGTTTTTCAACATTTAAAGAGAAGGGATAAACTGCAAATAGAGGGCAAGCCTCAGCGTTTGTAAACATCACTTGAAAAAGCAAACTGAAAACAAAATACCAGGGGCCTGATACTCTAGAAAAAGGTATAAATAAATACTAAAAAATAGAGAAAAGAAGTTTTTAATTGAAGACACATTTTTTAGCTTAATTTAAAAAAATTAGGTTATTTAGTATACTGGCACAGGGTGATCGACTGTATTGATTACCAGAAGAACATCTCATAGCTGCCAAAATATAAGCCATAGGAGCAGTCCTATGTTAATGGTAGAGTAGAGGTGAATTTAATTAAACATTTAGTCTTCTCTTTACATTCCATTAGCGGTTCAGTTCAGTTCAGTACAGTTCAGTCGCTCAGTCGTGTCCGACTCTTTGCGACCCCATGAATTGCAGCATGCCAGGCCTCCCTGTTCATTAGCATCTCCAGGAGTTCACTCAGACTCACGTCCATCGAGTCCGTGATGCCATCCAGCCATCTCATCCTCTGTCGTCCCCTTCTCCTCCTGCCCCCAATCCCTCCCAGCATCAGAGTCTTTTCCAATGAGTCAACTCTTCGCATGAGGTGGCCAAAGTACTGGAGTTTCAGCTTTAGCATCATTCCTTCCAAAGAAATCCC
>SJYX01009852.1:117758-149639 GCA_006410675.1 Oreotragus oreotragus
AGCAATCTTGATTCCAGCTTGTGTTTCTTCCAGTCCAGCGTTTCTCATGATGTACTCTGCATATAAGTTAAATAAGCAGGGTGACAATATACAGCCTTGACGTACTCCTTTTCCTATTTGGAACCAGTCTGTTGTTCCATGTCCAGTTCTAACTGTTGCTTCCTGACCTGCATACAGATTTCTCAAGAGGCAGGTTAGGTGGTCTGGTATTCCCATCTCCTTCAGAATTTTCCAGTTTCTTGTGATCCACACAGTCAAAGGCTTTGGCATAGTCAATAAAGCAGAAATAGATGTTTTTTTGGAACTCTCTTGCATTAGTGGTAGCAACGATAATTTGGTTCATTTACAAATATTTATTATAAAAGTTTATTGGTTTCCAAGATCTAAACAATCACAGCTATTACCAAGATAAGTATAACATTATTAAAGAAAGGTTCTTAATAATCATAAACTCTCTAAAACGTAAGAGTTAAATAATGGCCTTTTCAAACATAGTTAAGGAGTTTCAATAACCAGAGCCAGCAGGAAGCCAAAATAAAGTCAAAGAAACAAATATACATTCACTTCATGACACCAAAGAAACATGTAGCTCATTGTTTTTCCCCTCTGATTAGAAAATATGGTCAACTTTTTCATACGAGAAGACTTTTAAGAGAGATCAAAATCAGAAAGTTGCTTTTCCTGAATCTGATCTAACACCATGACAGTATTCTATAGTACAGCAAGAAATGAACAACTGCAGGGCTATTTATAATGTACAGCAAATAAATTGTGCACCATAGAAACCATAAATGATGGACATTTTTCTTCATGCAGAAAAAAGAAAAAAACCCATAGGTATCATCTGTCTTTTGCACGAAGCCTGTCATTCTGCACACAGGATTCAAATGTCAACCAGGACATGATAACAATCCCAAGCCAGTCTTAAAGTGTCTTAATTGCATCGTCTTCTCCCTTTGTCTCATCCAGAGTTATATACTCACAGCTCAAAACTTGCTCATTAGACTCCTCAGGCTTTGATTTTTTAAGTGCCAGCTCTGCTGGGAAAAGAGATGAGCACCGCTCGAGAGACTGTGCAATGTCAGCGATCGTCCACTTGTCTTCGGGAAGGGCATGCTCCTCCAGGGTGAATGGCCCATGCTTGGTTCGCGTCAGCTCTAGCACATTGGCACAGGAAGAGAGTTCTGTGGCAACAAAAAGGAAAAAGAAAATGCATGATAAATGAATGAGTATTTCATAGTCTATCATTTTTCAAATGACTGAGGGACTCAATTCAAACCTTTCAAAACTACCCTAAATGTAAAGTTGTAATCATCTGAAATAATAACCAGAAGCCTTGAGATTAAGAAATGATTAAGTAGCCAAATAATATTTAATAGCTCATCTAATAAACTGATTTAAAGTCTAGAAGGAACTGGCACTCACTTTTCTTATTTAACCCATGAAGCAACCTCCTGAGGTAATACTACTCTCACTTTGCAGATGAGGTAATGAGGCCTGTCCCACGTCACCACAGCCAGCCAATGGCAGGGCCAGATCTCCAACTCTCCGGTTGTTAGTAAGATGATGGCTTCTAGGTTGTTTGAAAAAAATTTGACGTGTAGCAATGAAAACAATTTCTTTTTAAAGGATTAATCTTTTCTTTTTGTCCCTACTTTTGAGTTAAAACATTTTATGCTTGAAAAAAAAAATGTTGGTCCTTAGATTCACTATTCACATCTTCATTTTCTGTTCCTCTTTTTCTCCTCTCTCCCCTTACAAGCATTTCACTGCAGCTGTGGATGCTGCTAATTGTCTGCCATAAACCCAGAATGCTTTTAAGGCTGAAAGCCCAGCCTTCAGTACTGGCACAGTACTGGCACAGTTCCTAAGGCCAGTACTCAGAGACGTGAAAAACGGAAAATTCCTTCTTCCCATCAAAAGGAATACTACACTCTAAATGGTAATTCATAATTCATCCTTATGCTTACCTTTGCCAATGTCACTGACCAAGCTTCTGATATAAAAACCTCCTCCACATTCGACATCTGGAATGTTAATAGTGACATGGTGAATTGCCAAGCTCCTATGAAATCCACTTTACATAGAAATGATGCCCTTAAACAAATGTAAAAATGCACTATGCAAACAATCGCGTGATAAAATATTTATGTGCTAAAACATAAATTATTCATTCATCTAGTAGCATATGTGTGAGACTGAAAAGTCAGAGTGTGGAGGAAGCAAATAGCAGAAACTCATGAGCATGTTTTAAACCACATGGCAAGTCATACCACTTTAATACTTCAGCCTTGTTCATTTAATAGGTTTTAAACAGTTAGACATCTCGGCTCTGCTACCATGGGCTGCAGACTTTAAACATTTTTTTCAGATTTGCACATCTTGTTCATTTAATAGGTTTCAAACGGTTAAACATCTCAGCCTTGCTATCGTAAGTTGTAGATTTTTAAAATATTTCCAGATTTACATACTCAAAAAATACAACAAACAAAAATTCCCTTTTCAATGGCAGGAATTATGTTTGGGATAATATATTACAGAGAGAACTCAGCATATTTAAATGTTTTTTTTGAAATATTCCTGAAAAAAATCATGAAATAACTTAAAATTACACAATGTACCAGAACTGACTGCGTGTCTAAACAGCTTCTTAGCTTAGCCAGTTTATTGGTTAAGAGCAAGTTTATTGGTTAAGAGCAAGTCTCTGGATTATTTTTATTCATCCATAAGACATCCTGAAAAGAACTGTATTTCCACACAAAAAGACCACATTCCACCTGTTTCTAGCTTAGCATACAAATAAAGTTATTTGAGGGAATTAATCAAAACTCCCCACCTAGGTATTTTAATTTCTTTTTTTCCCCATCAGCTCAAGGTGGGAGCCACTGCTGAGATTAAAAAAAAAAAAAAAAAAAGAGCGCTAGGACCAAATGGAGGTGTGCTACATTCTTGCACTATATTTGACTTTGATGAAAAGAGTCAAATGTGGCCTGCTATAAACTTCAATGAACAAATGCAACTGGAAAAATTTGAGGGTTTTTTTTTTTTTACTTTCATAGATAATATCTGCTTTGCCAGCACAGCTGCTGCTTTTTCATGGAACATAGTAAAACACTTTTTAGCATATTTGTTTCATTGTTTGTCTAATATTTTAGAATCAGGAAACTTAAGGAGTGACTTCCTAAAAAAATTGTACAAAACTCACAATCTACAGGAACTTACACTAAATAATAATGTCAAAAGGAGAAAAAAGAGCAACAAAGTTTAGAAAAAGAGATTTGGGAAATTATTTCTAAAAGTCAACCTATTCAGAATGCACCATGAAATTAAGAGCAGGGTCAATTTCAGGGAGACTGAAGATTAAGAAGAACTACAGCTTTTGATTTTTCACAACTCTTACACATTCAGGACTTTAACTAGGAGATCATAAAATTTTCAAACAATAGAAAAAAGCCTTTTTGGGTTTAAAATTTATTTCAAATATGGATTATAGATAAATTCATTAATTTGAATTAAACTTGACCACATGTCCAGGAATACATTTCTGCATTACCCATTACTCCTATATTTTCATGATCTTTAGCAGTAATTTGCTGGTGACAAAGAAAAAGAAAAATCACTCAACTTTTAGAATTTCTTGTTTAAAAACTGAAAAAGCATTATTTTAAAAGGACAAATAAATATTAATAAAAAAAATTGAGTATAAACTTTCAGATATTAGCCAAAATGGGAAATAAGTATTCATAAGACAATAAAATAGAAAATACAAAATTTTGAAAATATGTATTCCTTACCTACTCTTCTCTATAGAGAGCCAAAGTATGTTACTTACAACTTTATAGTAAGATAAGAAACTCAGATGATTTAGGACAACTCTGAACCCCTATATAGCCATAGGTATTCTTATCATATGTGTTGTCAAAAAGTTATTAACAAATTCTAACCTTCTTTAAATTCAAATTTTTAAAAGTTTCCAATATCCTCGGGATCTATTAAAATTACAGAAAAGTAGCCAACTATAAAATAAAGGCACATGTAAATGCAAACGACGTCAGATTTCTCCATCTTACCTAGTGTGAAAAACGGTGGCTGGAATTTCTGGAGGGAGAGACTGTACACAGTAACTGGCCTGGCCGGCTTTGCTTCCACCTCTTTGCCTCTCTTCATCAGAGCTGAAAGCCTCTGGCCATCTTTCTTCAATGCAGAATAGCTTGCAAAGTAGAGGAGGGAGACAAAGAGAGAAGAAGGGGGCAAGAATAGAGACAGATTGAGAAAGCGAGAGAGAATAATTCCAGATTACAGCATGGAAAGGAAAAATGATCAGCAGCCCTTTCAATTGAAAATCCTTCTAAGAAGGAACTCTTTTTTCTTCTAATCTACTTCACACTGGTGTCGGGGATAGGGCTCCTAAATATCTCTGAGGCTAATACAGTTCATTCTGGCACTCAGTGAGCAATGTTGTCAATATTCCTCTCTAACCATCTTCCTGGAGATGGTCTATTCATGTCTTCACTAGTCCTCATTCTGGGTAAAGGGTACAAGGCATCCAGTAACAATGATCTCAGCTGTATTTCCTTGAAACAATGTATTTCCATTGTAATTCATTTTCACATAAAAGTTACCAAAATGTTTCCAAAGAAAAAATAAGCAAATAATCTACTTAACAGCACTTTGTGTAATTAAGTGTGATTAGTCCACAAAAATCCTTGGAACAATCACAGGGAAGAAAATCCTAAGATGATTCTTAATATATAAATGTTTACTCTATCTTAATAATAGTGATCCAAAATAATGTTTGTTCAGATCCTGCTACAATTTCTAAGTCTTCCCATTTGAGGCAAAATTATAAAGAAACATTTCCCCACAGATATTTCAGTGTTCTTAAAAAAAGCTAAGATTTAAAAAAAAAAAAAATTCTAAAAGAATTTTTAGTAACACATCCTGACACATTCTATATGCCATTTGAAAAAAAAGAAAGCAATTTGCTTGAAAATTCTAATGTGCACAAAAATATGGTTTAGGTGGTAAATCAATATGTTTTTAGTAAGTTATAATTCTCATCTGTTTCATTTGTTGCAGAGAATTGTGAAATATAAGATTCTGGGCCCAAAAAGAATGGTCCCAACACTGGACAGGAAGTGTCAACTGGACTCTAAAGCATAACTCTGATGCCTGTACCAGACGGGACTGGTCTCTTTTCCTGCTGTCCTGGGGAAAGCAACTTGTCTTCTGCTCTCCATAACTGCCCTGATGACTACAGGTAGAATCAGAAAAACCAACAGACCCTGGAAGAACACAGACGTTAGGCTGGGGCAACACCCAGGGACAAAGGAGACTACACCCCGTGTGTGCATGCGCTGGGCTCAGTTGCGTCTGACTCTTTGTGACCCCATGGACTGGAGCCCATCAGGCTCCTCTTAAAGACATCAGAGGCTCTGTATCCTGTCTGAATCAGGGTCACCTCACTTGATCAGTCGCTAGGTCTAAAATGTGCCATGCTGTAAAGTAAAAGGAAGCCTCTCTCCTTTTTCTTCATTAACGTGATGTCAGCCACCGGAAAATAAAATTAAACATTTATTCAAATTCAACAGTTGAACTTACAGGGGAGGTACTTGCATTATATTCCCAGTGAATTTCTGTAGAATGCTTTCAATATCTTCTTGTGTTATTTTATCTGCCAAAAATGAACCCAAAAAAGTGACACTGAACCAATCACAGAAGTACCTATGCTATTTTCACAGTACTAACAACTCTGAAAGTTAAAAAAAATTTTTTTTCAACAAAGCACTTGTTACAGTATACATTTTGTAGGTCAAATTCTACCTTGTTGAGATGGATAAAATACACAATAATGAGATAAAAGGGGGAAAGTCTTATACTGTCCAATATTAAGACTAAATTCAACTTCTTATGCTCCATTTTTTTCTCCATTAAAAAGAATCCAATCATTTTATGTGCATTGATTACATACTCACTAGGGCCTTCAGAAGACCTAAGAAAAATGCTGCATTAGCTACAGAAATGGTCCTGCAGTGGTCAAAAATAATGTGATGACAAATTAAGTAGAAAAATACCCACAAAGTTATATCTAAGGTTCGCCAGGGTTCAGATATTATAATAAGTTATCGAAAACTATCAAATACCCACCACATTTAAAATTTTACCTGATAGATTTCAAAACTGTTATATGTATGGCATGGTATGAATTTTCTACACTCACATGTTAACTCTGTCCCCAAATAAAGCTGTATTTATCTGTCTCCTTCCCCCCCTTCACTACTCTTAGAATTTCAGTCAGGAGTCTGGTCTCAAAAATAAGCCAGTGTAAGAAAGGAAAAATATTGGGTTGGTTCGGGTTTTGATGTTATAGAAAATCTGAATGAACTTTTTGGCCATCCCAATACATAACAAAGATTTTATCTGTCTTAAGTCATGTTTTCAGCTTTTGTTTGATACTCTTTCAAACAAAATGATACAATATTAAAATACTGCTCCATAATTGTAACAACTGGAAACTAACACACTGAAATTCAATATTTGGGATTTTCACATATAGATAACTATACAAATTTCATATTCAGTAAAAAACTAAGTTACAGAAATATTCTATAACTTCTATAAATTATAGTCAATGGAAAGAAATTAGTCCTCTATTTTCACTCTGTAGGAAATTTACTTGAACTTTTAATCCTGGTATATACATGTTGCATTTGATCTTATTTGAACAATATTAAACAAAAACTAATTGTTATGTTTTGAACTACTATACTAACACCCGGAGAAGGCAATGGCACCCCACTCCAGTACTCTTGCCTGGGAAATCCCATGGATGGAGGAGCCTGGTTGCACACAGGATTCAAATGTCAACCAGGAAATGATAACAATCCCAAGCCAGTCTTAAAGTGTCTTAATTGCATCGTCTTCTCCCTTTGTCTCATCCAGAGTTATATACTCACAGCTCAAAACTTGCTCATTAGACTCCTCAGGCTTTGATTTTTTAAGTGCCAGCTCTGCTGGGAAAAGAGATGAGCACTGCTCGAGAGACTGTGCAATGTCAGCGATCGTCCACTTGTCTTCGGGAAGGGCATGCTCCTCCAGGGTGAATGGCCCATGCTTGGTTCGCGTCAGCTCTAGCACATTGGCACAGGAAGAGAGTTCTGTGGCAACAAAAAGGAAAAAGAAAATGCATGATAAATGAATGAGTATTTCATAGTCTATCATTTTTCAAATGACTGAGGGACTCAATTCAAACCTTTCAAAACTACCCTAAATGTAAAGTTGTAATCATCTGAAATAATAACCAGAAGCCTTGAGATTAAGAAATGATTAAGTAGCCAAATAATATTTAATAGCTCATCTAATAAACTGATTTAAAGTCTAGAAGGAACTGGCACTCACTTTTCTTATTTAACCCATGAAGCAACCTCCTGAGGTAATACTACTCTCACTTTGCAGATGAGGTAATGAGGCCTGTCCCACGTCACCACAGCCAGCCAATGGCAGGGCCAGATCTCCAACTCTCCGGTTGTTAGTAAGATGATGGCTTCTAGGTTGTTTGAAAAAAATTTGACGTGTAGCAATGAAAACAATTTCTTTTTAAAGGATTAATCTTTTCTTTTTGTCCCTACTTTTGAGTTAAAACATTTTATGCTTGAAAAAAAAAAATGTTGGTCCTTAGATTCACTATTCACATCTTCATTTTCTGTTCCTCTTTTTCTCCTCTCTCCCCTTACAAGCATTTCACTGCAGCTGTGGATGCTGATAATTGTCTGCCATAAACCCAGAATGCTTTTAAGGCTGAAAGCCCAGCCTTCAGTACTGGCACAGTACTGGCACAGTTCCTAAGGCCAGTACTCAGAGACGTGAAAAACGGAAAATTCCTTCTTCCCATCAAAAGGAATACTACACTCTAAATGGTAATTCATAATTCATCCTTATGCTTACCTTTGCCAATGTCACTGACCAAGCTTCTGATATAAAAACCTCCTCCACATTCGACATCTGGAATGTTAATAGTGACATGGTGAATTGCCAAGCTCCTATGAAATCCACTTTACATAGAAATGATGCCCTTAAACAAATGTAAAAATGCACTCTGCAAACAATCGCGTGATAAAATATTTATGTGCTAAAACATAAATTATTCATTCATCTAGTAGCATATGTGTGAGACTGAAAAGTCAGAGTGTGGAGAAAGCAAACAGCAGAGACTCATGAGCATGTTTTAAACCACATGGCAAGTCATACCACTTTAATACTTCAGCCTTGTTCATTTAATAGGTTTTAAACAGTTAGACATCTCGGCTCTGCTACCATGGGCTGCAGACTTTAAACATTTTTTTCAGATTTGCACATCTTGTTCATTTAATAGGTTTCAAATGGTTAAACATCTCAGCCTTGCTATCGTAAGTTGTAGATTTTTAAAATATTTCCAGATTTACATACTCAAAAAATACAACAAACAAAAATTCCCTTTTCAATGGCAGGAATTATGTTTGGGATAATATATTACAGAGAGAACTCAGCATATTTAAATGTTTTTTTTGAAATATTCCTGAAAAAAATCATGAAATAACTTAAAATTACACAATGTACCAGAACTGACTGCATGTCTAAACAGCTTCTTAGCTTAGCCAGTTTATTGGTTAAGAGCAAGTTTATTGGTTAAGAGCAAGTCTCTGGATTATTTTTATTCATGCATAAGACATCCTGAAAAGAACTGTATTTCCACACAAAAAGACCACATTCCACCTGTTTCTAGCTTAGCATACAAATAAAGTTATTTGAGGGAATTAATCAAAACTCCCCACCTAGGTATTTTAATTTCTTTTTTTCCCCATCAGCTCAAGGTGGGAGCCACTGCTGAGATTAAAAAAAAAAAAAAAAAAAGAGCGCTAGGACCAAATGGAGGTGTGCTACATTCTTGCACTATATTTGACTTTGATGAAAAGAGTCAAATGTGGCCTGCTATAAACTTCAATGAACAAATGCAACTGGAAAAATTTGAGGGTTTTTTTTTTTTTACTTTCATAGATAATATCTGCTTTGCCAGCACAGCTGCTGCTTTTTCATGGAACATAGTAAAACACTTTTTAGCATATTTGTTTCATTGTTTGTCTAATATTTTAGAATCAGGAAACTTAAGGAGTGACTTCCTAAAAAAATTGTACAAAACTCACAATCTACAGGAACTTACACTAAATAATAATGTCAAAAGGAGAAAAAAGAGCAACAAAGTTTAGAAAAAGAGATTTGGGAAATTATTTCTAAAAGTCAACCTATTCAGAATGCACCATGAAATTAAGAGCAGGGTCAATTTCAGGGAGACTGAAGATTAAGAAGAACTACAGCTTTTGATTTTTCACAACTCTTACACATTCAGGACTTTAACTAGGAGATCATAAAATTTTCAAACAATAGAAAAAAGCCTTTTTGGGTTTAAAATTTATTTCAAATATGGATTATAGATAAATTCGTTAATTTGAATTAAACTTGACCACATGTCCAGGAGTACATTTCTCCATTACCCATTACTCCTATATTTTCATGATCTTTAGCAGTAATTTGCTGGTGACAAAGAAAAAGAAAAATCACTCAACTTTTAGAATTTCTTGTTCAAAAACTGAAAAAGCATTATTTTAAAAGGACAAATAAATATTAATAAAAAAAATTGAGTATAAACTTTCAGATATTAGCCAAAATGGGAAATAAGTATTCATAAGACAATAAAATAGAAAATACAAAATTTTGAAAATATGTATTCCTTACCTACTCTTCTCTATAGAGAGCCAAAGTATGTTACTTACAACTTTATAGTAAGATAAGAAACTCAGATGATTTAGGACAACTCTGAACCCCTATATAGCCATAGGTATTCTTATCATATGTGTTGTCAAAAAGTTATTAACAAATTCTAACCTTCTTTAAATTCAAATTTTTAAAAGTTTCCAATATCCTCGGGATCTATTAAAATTACAGAAAAGTAGCCAACTATAAAATAAAGGCACATGTAAATGCAAACGACGTCAGATTTCTCCATCTTACCTAGTGTGAAAAACGGTGGCTGGAATTTCTGGAGGGAGAGACTGTACACAGTAACTGGCCTGGCCGGCTTTGCTTCCACCTCTTTGCCTCTCTTCATCAGAGCTGAAAGCCTCTGGCCATCTTTCTTCAATGCAGAATAGCTTGCAAAGTAGAGGAGGGAGACAAAGAGAGAAGAAGGGGGCAAGAATAGAGACAGATTGAGAAAGCGAGAGAGAATAATTCCAGATTACAGCATGGAAAGGAAAAATGATCAGCAGCCCTTTCAATTGAAAATCCTTCTAAGAAGGAACTCTTTTTTCTTCTAATCTACTTCACACTGGTGTCGGGGATAGGGCTCCTAAATATCTCTGAGGCTAATACAGTTCATTCTGGCACTCAGTGAGCAATGTTGTCAATATTCCTCTCTAACCATCTTCCTGGAGATGGTCTATTCATGTCTTCACTAGTCCTCATTCTGGGTAAAGGGTACAAGGCATCCAGTAACAATGATCTCAGCTGTATTTCCTTGAAACAATGTATTTCCATTGTAATTCATTTTCACATAAAAGTTACCAAAATGTTTCCAAAGAAAAAATAAGCAAATAATCTACTTAACAGCACTTTGTGTAATTAAGTGTGATTAGTCCACAAAAATCCTTGGAACAATCACAGGGAAGAAAATCCTAAGATGATTCTTAATATATAAATGTTTACTCTATCTTAATAATAGTGATCCAAAATAATGTTCGTTCAGATCCTGCTACAATTTCTAAGTCTTCCCATTTGAGGCAAAATTATAAAGAAACATTTCCCCACAGATATTTCAGTGTTCTTAAAAAAAGCTAAGATTTAAAAAAAAAAAAAATTCTAAAAGAATTTTTAGTAACACATCCTGACACATTCTATATGCCATTTGAAAAAAAAGAAAGCAATTTGCTTGAAAATTCTAATGTGCACAAAAATATGGTTTAGGTGGTAAATCAATATATTTTTAATAAGTTATAATTCTCATCTGTTTCATTTGTTGCAGAGAATTGTGAAATATAAGATTCTGGGCCCAAAAAGAATGGTCCCAACACTGGACAGGAAGTGTCAACTGGACTCTAAAGCATAACTCTGATGCCTGTACCAGACGGGACTGGTCTCTTTTCCTGCTGTCCTGGGGAAAGCAACTTGTCTTCTGCTCTCCATAACTGCCCTGATGACTACAGGTAGAATCAGAAAAACCAACAGACCCTGGAAGAACACAGACGTTAGGCTGGGGCAACACCCAGGGACAAAGGAGACTACACCCCGTGTGTGCATGCGCTGGGCTCAGTTGCGTCTGACTCTTTGTGACCCCATGGACTGGAGCCCATCAGGCTCCTCTTAAAGACATCAGAGGCTCTGTATCCTGTCTGAATCAGGGTCACCTCACTTGATCAGTCGCTAGGTCTAAAATGTGCCTTGCTGTAAAGTAAAAGGAAGCCTCTCTCCTTTTTCTTCATTAACGTGATGTCAGCCACCGGAAAATAAAATTAAACATTTATTCAAATTCAACAGTTGAACTTACAGGGGAGGTACTTGCATTATATTCCCAGTGAATTTCTGTAGAATGCTTTCAATATCTTCTTGTGTTATTTTATCTGCCAAAAATGAACCCAAAAAAGTGACACTGAACCAATCACAGAAGTACCTATGCTATTTTCACAGTACTAACAACTCTGAAAGTTAAAAAAAATTTTTTTTCAACAAAGCACTTGTTACAGTATACATTTTGTAGGTCAAATTCTACCTTGTTGAGATGGATAAAATACACAATAATGAGATAAAAGGGGGAAAGTCTTATACTGTCCAATATTAAGACTAAATTCAACTTCTTATGCTCCATTTTTTTCTCCATTAAAAAGAATCCAATCATTTTATGTGCATTGATTACATACTCACTAGGGCCTTCAGAAGACCTAAGAAAAATGCTGCATTAGCTACAGAAATGGTCCTGCAGTGGTCAAAAATAATGTGATGACAAATTAAGTAGAAAAATACCCACAAAGTTATATCTAAGGTTCGCCAGGGTTCAGATATTATAATAAGTTATCGAAAACTATCAAATACCCACCACATTTAAAATTTTACCTGATAGATTTCAAAACTGTTATATGTATGGCATGGTATGAATTTTCTACACTCACATGTTAACTCTGTCCCCAAATAAAGCTGTATTTATCTGTCTCCTTCCCCCCCTTCACTACTCTTAGAATTTCAGTCAGGAGTCTGGTCTCAAAAATAAGCCAGTGTAAGAAAGGAAAAATATTGGGTTGGTTCGGGTTTTGATGTTATAGAAAATCTGAATGAACTTTTTGGCCATCCCAATACATAACAAAGATTTTATCTGTCTTAAGTCATGTTTTCAGCTTTTGTTTGATACTCTTTCAAACAAAATGATACAATATTAAAATACTGCTCCATAATTGTAACAACTGGAAACTAACACACTGAAATTCAATATTTGGGATTTTCACATATAGATAACTATACAAATTTCATATTCAGTAAAAAACTAAGTTACAGAAATATTCTATAACTTCTATAAATTATAGTCAATGGAAAGAAATTAGTCTTCTATTTTCACTCTGTAGGAAATTTACTTGAACTTTTAATCCTGGTATATACATGTTGCATTTGATCTTATTTGAACAATATTAAACAAAAACTAATTGTTATGTTTTGAACTACTATACTAACACCCGGAGAAGGCAATGGCACCCCACTCCAGTACTCTTGCCTGGGAAATCCCATGGATGGAGGAGCCTGGTAGGCTACAGTCCATGGGGTCGCTAAGAGTCGGACACGACTGAGCAACTTCACTTTCACTTTTCACTTTCATGCATTGGAGAAGGAAATGGCAACCCACTCCAGTGTTCTTGCCTGGAGAATCCCAGGGACAGAGGAGCCTGGTGGGCTTCCGTCTATGGGGTCGCACAGAGTCGGACACGACTGAAGTGACTTAGCAGCAGTAGCATACTAACACCAGAATAAAAATTAAAAGACAGCAAGGAACACTGTCCAGATTTTAATATTGTGCAGCAAGAGAGCTTTAATCTCTGTGTGACCTTGATCCTTATGAGCTAAATATGAACAAAAGACCAGAATCTACAAGACTCACATAGAGAACACCTACAAAACTCAAAAGAATAGCACCTAGCAGCTCCAAAAAGGTAGAGCTGAAATGTCCGTTTTGTTCAAACTGTTTTACAAACAGATGTATCTCATGAAATGAATGAGGATTTTTTTCCATGAAAAATGATTCCTCTCTTGAAACATTAAGACATAATTACTGGTGATATTTCAGTTAATGCAAGACTTCCAAATCTAGAGAGCCAAAGCTTCCACCATGCTGGCAACTGCTGAAGGAAATGCCACTGCTGATAAAATTGCTACCGTTCATAATTTAGTCATCCATACAGTTTAAAAATAAGACCAAACAGCTTTCTAGCTCCACCAGGCTGGTCTCTTTACTGACATTTCTGCCAAGGCCAATTCCCCTGTCCTGCCTGAGTGACTCACTGACATTTTCCCACACAAGGTTGATGAGATGTATTCTTTCTCATTCTACTTCTGCCCTGGTGTCGCCTTCTCTGACTTAACATCCTAGGCAGGCTTGGTTTTGCTGTTCATTCTGCAATTAATCATTCACAATTTTTAACAGCTATTATATATATATATATGTAGGTATTATCTCACCAATGGAATTCTAATCTCTTAAAAGGCAAAGATAGCTTTTCTTCTTATATAATGCACACAATTAAGATGGTGCTCGAGACATTCTTGTTGAATTTAATTTGTTGAGGAATAATAGAATCTCAAGGTCAAAAGAGCATTCCTAGTCACCTAGGAATCATTTATTTGATGCTTGAATCACCAGACAGAAAGCCTATGCAGCAAAAAAAAAATTTTATAAAATTCAATGGCTGCTCATGATAAAAAAAAAAAAAAAACAAATGGCAAATTAAGAATAGAAAGCAATTTCCTTACTTTGATAAGAAAACTAAAAAGTCTATAGAAAAAAATCTATAAAAATAAGGTACAAAATTTGCTCTTTCAGATAACAAGACTTACTCTAAAACTACAGCAATTAACATAGTTTGGTGTTAACACAAGGATAAACAGACCAAATGCAACAAAACAGATTCCAAACAAACCCACGCTTATAAGATGCTTGATTTGTGATCCAAGAAACAAGGTAGCAGGGAAAAGTGCTGAGTGAACTGGATATTCATACAGAAAAAAACGGTAGACTGGAGATGTAATGTGAAAGGCAAAGCAATAAAGCTGCCAGAATGTAGAAAAATATCTTAATGCTTTTGGCATGGGAAAAGTTTTCTTAAACAGGACGCTAAAAAATTAACCATAGACTAAATATCAGCAACTTCTGTTTTCCAAAAGACACAGCTAAGAGAGTTTTGTAAAAGACGAGCTACAGAGAAGACAATATCTGTAACACACGTGATCAAACAGAAGAACACATATCCAGAGTTTTTTTTTTTTCCATAAAACTCATACAAATCAATCTTAAAAAAAAAAAAAAGTGACTCAATAGCGAGGGAAAGAAGAAACAAAACAAAGAAGTGGGCAAGAGACCTGGATAATAAACAAAGATGGCTTAGTACCCAAAAAACATATGATAATACTGCTGAATCTCATGGTGTGTGTTACTTGCTCAGTCCCCACGGACTGTAGCCGGCCAGGCTTCTCTGTCCATGAGATTCTCCAGGCAAGAATACTGGAGTGGGTTGCCATTCCTTCTCCAATGCATGAATGACCCAGCAATTTCATTTGGATATATATCAATGAGAAATTATTGCACATGTCTATCAAAAGACAGGCATAAAATAGCAGCTTTATTCATAAAGACATAGCAGCTTTATTCATAAAGTCCCAACCTGGAGTCAACACAAACATCTCATGACAGAAGAATATGTATGTATATACACACACATCCCTCTACATATTTTATATAGATGCACATAAATGTATGAGTGTGTGGGTGCTAAGTCACTTTAGTCAGGTCCGACTCTTTGCAACCCTACGGACTGTAGCTTGCCAGCGTCCTCTGTCCATGGGGATTCTCCAGACAAGAATATTGGAGTGGGTTTCTAAGCCCTCCTCCTGGGGATCTTCCCAACCTAGGGATCGAACCTGTATCTCTTACGTCTCCTGAATTCACAGGTGGCTTCTTTACCACTAATGCCACCTGGAAGCCACATAAATGTATATGTACATATATGGGCTTCCAAGGTGGTGCTAGTGGTATAAGAACTTCCCTGCCGATGCAGGAGATGTAAGAGAGGCAGGTTTGATCCCTGGGCTGGAAAGATCCCCTGGAGGAGGGCATGGCAACCCACACCAGTATTCTTGCCTGGAGAATCCCATGGACAGAGGCTTTGGTGGACTACCGTCCAAAGGGTCAGAGAGTCAGACACGACTGAAGCAACTTAGCGCATGTACATATACACACCTTTTTCACACAGTAGCATAGGCAAAGCTATACTATAGTTTTAGGATTATCAGCAAAGTGTGGGATGTTAGAATAGTAGCTATATTTACAGTCACTGGGATGGGGCAGGAAGGGGGCTTCTAAGAATTTTTCTTTTTCTTAAGGATTTAAAAATATTTATTTATATTTTTGCTGTGCTGGGTCTTCACTGCTACACACGGGCTTTCTTTAGTTGTGGCAAATGGAGGCTGCTCTCTCGTTGCGGTGTGTGGATTTCTTACTGTGGTGGCTCCTCTTGTTCCACGGGCGCTAGAGCGAGTGGGCTTCAGTAGCTGAGGCATGTAGGTTCCGTAGTTGTGGTTCATGGGCTCTGGAGTGTGGGCTCCGTAGCTGGGTCTCAAGGGCTTAGCTGCCCCATGCCATGCAGAATCTTCCCAGACCAGGGACCGAACGGGTCATCCCTCACAAGACGGGTTCTTAACTGGACCACCAAGGCAGCCCCCTCTATTTCTTGACTAGACTGGGAGCTGCATGGATGTTTTGTGAGAGTTCATTAAGTTGTAAACTTACACTTTCTTCACTTTCCTTTATTTGCATAATACTTTATAAGAAAAAAGTTTCAGTATAAATAAAAGGTACCATGGGATGACTGATGCCCAGCTACACCCTAGCCCCAATATAGTGTGTGCCTTATTGGTTTAAATGACAACTGGAGACCCAATTCAACTTTTCAGCTTCCTCTAGGAAATGTGGGCAAGCCAGACCACAAGCCAGGAGGAACCACTTGCATCAGATACAACATTAGTGGCATCCACTCAAGAAGAACTGGCAACATTCTATTACGGGACCAAGAGGTGGCGGTGTTTAGAACAGAAGATTAGCAAGAGATGGCACCTACAGTTTACATTTCTCGCCTCCCAGTAACAACGCCACAGGAGGCATAGAAAAAAGCTATTCCCATCACCAGAGCAGTAAGGCCTTCCCAGAAGCTTGGCTCACATCCAAGACAGCTTGGGAAGCCACAGCCTCAGTGTCCTGAGCTCCCTGAAGGACAGATGAGCACACTGGAGCCGTGTATCCTCAGACACACTGTACCTGAAACCTAACACCTCACCGTGGCTGAGAAAAGAGCAGCAGAAGCTAGGAAGATGCGTTGTCTTTCCTGGGACTTCCCTGCAGTCTTTTCAACGCCTCTGTCACCAGCCTGGTTTATTCATACCCACTAAATACTTTATTCTATAAGCCACGCATTGCTCTAAGCACCAAAAACCAAGAGAGACTGGTCTCAGCCCAGCTTAGGAATTAACGTATAAAAGTATATTAAATAAATGGCAAAAAATGCTATTTAGGAATAACAGAAGGTGTCAGGATAGAGAATAAAAGGGCCCTATTAATAGGGTTTGAAGGTTGAGTCTGAGCTAGAGACTCATTTTGTATGGCTAAAAATAGTAATTTGTCTGGACAGGATAAAGTGATCCGAGGTCATTCAGGTGCCACTTACTGCATAACCCCTTGTTTTACCCAGATGGCGGCTGCTTTCAACAGGTCAATCACAAGCTGTGTTTTTTATTGCTGTGATGACTGGTGGGCGGCGACAGCGGCAGCACTTAATAGGAGGCCCAGAGACGCCAGAGCACCCGTGGCGTGCACGGGCGGCACGGCGAGGGGCTGCCCACACTCTGCAGGAGTGCCGGGCAGCTGCCAGCTGCTCAAGTGGGCGACCTTCTGTAGAGTTACTTCAGGCTAGTGCCAGGCTTCCCTGTGGCTCAGCTGGTAAAGAGAATCCGCCTGCAATGCAGGAGACCGGGGTTCGACCCCTGGGTTGGGAAGATCCACCGGGGAAGGGAAAGGCTGCCCACTCCAGTATTCTGGTCTGGAGAATTCCATGGCTTGTATACTCCAGGGGGTCGCAAAGAGTCGGACACAACTGAGCGACTTTCACTTCATTTAGGCTACAATTGAAGTCCATTTTCCCCTTAAATACAGAATTTTTTGTACAGTCTTGTTGCTTAGTTGCCAAGTTGCGTCTGACTCTTTTGCGACCCCATGGACTGTAGCCCACCTGCCTCCTCTGTCCGTGGGATTTCCCAGGCAAGAATACTGGAGAGAGTTGCCTTTCCTTCTCCAGGGAATCTTCCAGACCCAGGGATTGAACCTGCATCTCCTGCACTGCAGGCGGATTCTTTACCACTGAGCCACTGGGGAAGCCCCCAAATCATTCTCTTCTTCAGTTGCTCCCACAAGGAGAGACTGAACTTTCCAGTCCTGAGTCATGAACACAACACACCTGTCTGTCTGCATTTGACTTGTGGCATTCACAGTGATTGACGTGTAAGTATCTGTTATATACATGTATCTGATTACTCCATGAAGACTTTCAGTGTAGTAATATCTGTGCATTTACATACTGATGTGACTATTTTACTATAAATTACCTTTATTTCTTCTTTATAGTCCATTTACTATAGTACATTGATTTTTTTTTTTTTTTTTTAATGTATAGGTAGGGGAGAAAACCTCTGAGTTTTATTTCAGCATAATAAAGAAGGCATTACAAAATGCCAGTTACAGGTCTTAGGATTAAGTCTCAGAGGGTTGAGAACACAGGTCCTAGTTCTCCATATGACACAAATTTCTTAAGGATACAAGGTAGGTTTTATATTTATTTCCCCCTTGGTACCTGCTGTGCAGCTTAAACAGATGACAAACTATGCTGACTTACCAAAATCATACCGAAAAATCATGTCAACCAGCAAAACTCTCTGAGCTCTCATTTTCTGAGACTGCAAAGAGTGTTCAGTCAACTAAAGGGAGCTCTCCTTTTGAGGGCCTAAAGAAAGTTGCTTAGTTTCTTAGATTCTCAGATTTCAAGATTATAAAGAGATGATTTTAACACACTAACATACTTTCCTTAAGGTAAGTAAGGTCATAAATGATACAATACAAAGTATAGTTTTTAAAAATTCCAAAATGCTTCAGGGTAGTCCTTCCTACCAGCGTATATTTAAGTGGTTCATTACCCTGGCCCTCTTGTAATATTCCCTACTCAAAGAACTGCACCATCATGTAACAGTTTAAAACCCAGAAACCTAGATCTTCTCTAACAACTTCTTCTCTGTCCCCATCCAACCAATGAGTCTCACCAATTTTACCGCCTCACCATTCTTCTAACTATATATAAACTGACATATAATGTAGAATACTCTGGAAATCTGTGACATCCTCCTAGGCCTCTTTAATCTTACGAGCATTCTGGCCGAAGATTATGGTTGGGTTTCCATTAAGTGGGCATATGCTATTATTCCGTAATAATAATAATAATGATTTCAAGGTTAATTCAACATTTTTTAAAAGACTCAAATAAATTGGTGATTTTTCTCTTCATTACGGTGCTTGATTAACCATCCAAGATACTAAGCCACATATAAATGTTAACAGGCCAAGAGAAGCCATTATGAACAAGGAGAAGGCTGGTGTCTCTACTGGGGGAATATGTAATATACATTAAGACCACTCAACACAAAAGCATAGGGAAGCAGATGTTAAACTGCCTAAAGCTACATTAAAAAAGGTAACATTAAGCACAGGCAGAAAACAAAACAAAACAGAAAGCTTACAAATAATTCAGTTGATGACATAATAATTTAGGAGAACTGACTGTACAAAAACCACAACTGCTGCATTATAAATAGCATAAGCACTATGAGAGTTGCTAGGAAACCATTTCATTTATCTCTCCTTTCTTAAAGAAGTGAAAGGGATGGCAGAAAAATTAAAGTGCGCCCCAGTGAACTCTGTTTATTTCCAGAGAAATAGCTTTCCTTTTGTTATATCTTTTTGCATACTCCAAAAGCACAGGAATATGATCAATTTTAAAGTATTAATCCTAGTACATTTATTTCAACAGCTATGAGATAACTGTATACACCAAAACCCAAACAACAACAATGACAAGATGCAGGTAAAATCGAGCAAGAGAATTTCTCTGCTTTGTTTCACCTAACACTAGGAAAAATGTCCTAAATCCGATCTATTGTGTAAGTGGTTTTTGCCAAGGGAGTTATTCGGAAGAATTCTGCATGTTAAACAAATATTGATTATAGGAAAAGGCAATTACTGCAATTCTTTACTAATAGGCATATAAGCAACAATGTGATAAACAATTTCCAACCTTTTTAACCTAAAGAAATGTACTGACCATTAAAATCACTGGAAACATAAGAGGCTTATTTTTAAATTCCAAACTCAGAGAAACTTCCTTTAAATATTAGAAACAAGGACTACATATGATGAGCTTCATACCATAAGGTTTTTCTTCTGTTACTTTCCCTGTAGAATCTAGCGTGTCAGTAGCCTTCCCCAGCTCCCCAATGGCAATATATCTCTAGAGGAAGAGACACAAGAGAGGGAAACAGGCCATAAGGTAAAGAACTGTTATGCATGTCTTAAAGCTTATACAGAACCTTACGAATAAACCTAACTGATACAAAATAAAGGCCAAATCAATAGACTGTAACTGCTTGGTTAGTTGTTGATATGTGGGAAGCACTGTATCAAGTGAGGAACAGGCACAAACTTTCCAAACCAGCCAACATGACAAGGAAAAATCTGATTTTATTGATAATCACCGCTTATGTTCACTACGTTGTGTCCAACTCTTTGCTACCCCATGGGCTGCAGCATGCCAGGCTTCCCTGTCCTTCACTATCTCCTGGAGTTTGCTCAACTCATGTCCATTGAGCTGGTGATGCCATCCAACACTGTACAAAAAGTTTTAAAAATCAGTTTTCTACTGGGCAGTGTAGACTGTGAAGGAAAAAATTTAAATATACCTAGGAGTAGAGATAATGGTACAGAAATCCCCTACTTAGTCATCACAAGATTCAATAATCCGCTGCTCTTGCTCCGTCGCTAAGTCGGGTCCGACTCTGTGACCCCATGGGCTGCGATAATTTTACTCCACATAATTAATTAATAATTAAATTTTAATTATTATCTTATATGAAATACCAAGCTCAGTCTTAGGAACTTGATTATGCATTTAAACAAAAGCTAAACACGTAAAAACTAGTATAGCAGAGATAATGTACATATGTGTTTCTTGTAAGAAGAAATGGCTACGTCTTAAGCTCTCTGAAAGGATAAAAGTCACTTCTTCTCAGAACTGCTCATTACTCACAAGTGAAGAATCAGATCACTCCTAGTTAACTGAGGATTGTTCTCCTTTCTGCCTTGGGTCTCACTGGTACTACATACTCTTTATTCTCCTCTCGTTTGGTCAAATTCAAATTTCATTTCGAGGATCACAGGAATTAGCGGAAAAAAAAAATGCAAGGAACAGAATTCTCACTGAAAAGAATCGGCAGTTATGTGAGCAATTTAAGCTGGAGTACTCTGCAGAAAAATGAGTTTATTAATGATAAGCTTATTATGCTACCACACTGAAACATGGTTTTGAATATCTTCATTAACAAGGAACAGCTCTATACAGTGCATAAAATGTAAGTCCTTCAAAGTTTTCAATATAGTACTTATGAAATATAATGAATATTAATAGAGTGCAAAGAAAAAGTACAAACTGGACGAACCTCTGGAGAAAGTGGATTAGAGATGCTCCAACTTTAGAGAGTTGCTAAGTTTCACAGGAGGAACTTAAGTCACACTTCGCAGTTGACAGTGATTAGTTAACCTAAAAATGCTTATGTACACCTAGGGGAAATTACTGTCCTCTGAACACATCTTGGGGGGAACATCTGTAGACCCCAGTGATGATACCCGTTCAGTCGTCGGAGGGGATACGAAGGCTGCTTTCTGCTGAAATGCTGGCTTTGCCTACAGGCACTATGGTTTTTCTCCCCATAGACATGAGAGTAGCCTTATACCTGGGAAATGCTAGTTAAGAGCATTTTCATGGCACCAGCAATCTCGTAACAGAACATCAACCCTTCCATGGCTCATCTGGTTTCAAAAGCACATATAAATAACCAACTTTTAATCAGCAATATAAGAAGCTAATAAAGATAACACTGCAAAACCTCATCAAAGCCTGTTACTTCAAGGTACATCTGCCATCCAGCTTCTCCTGAATGACTGGCTCAAGGAAAGTGTAATTTAGGGAAGACAGTAAAGGGACTGTGAATCTATTGCTTTCTTCTGGGTAAGCTATATTCCATACGTAGATCAAGTGAAGTCAAAGGGATGTGTTCACCTAACCCCCTTAGAATCATTTTACCTGTTGTATTTCATGCAGAGCCACTTCTACACATGTTGTAGAACTATTGTTGAAAACCACTATCTATCATTCAATCTCCCTTACTGTAAAAAATTTCTTCTTGACTTTAATACCCAGAATAAAGTTTCTTCCTTAAATAACTGGCATGCTTCCTCTTTCTCATCAATGTCATATTTTTGCCTAGGCCATCAAAAAGTCAGAGATAGAAATAAAAGGAATGAAATTAACTGCTGCTTGAATAAAATTAATGTCTATGGCATCTGTAGTCAGAGTGATCCAATAGGCCTGTAACTCAGGAGAGAGAGATTTGGGGATAGATGAAACACATGGAAACAGTAATAACAGTATTTACTGAGCAACTTTTGTATAACAGGCACTGTACAGAAAACCCATGTGCTTTTTTTACATAATACACTCAGAACCCCAAAAGAGAATGCAGCGAGAAAAAAATGACTCAAGAGAAAGTTGATCATTGGCAGAGCAAAGCTTGACAGGAGAGAAAGCTAATGATAAAGACAGGAAAGGCTCTTTTGTTAAACCTTGCTCTGATCTGACTGGGTAGGAATGCATATAAGGAGTGGTGGTGGTGTAGTTGCTAAGTCGCATCTGACTCTTGCCACCCCATGGACTGTAGCCCACCAGCCTCCTCTGTCTAAGGGATTTCCCAAGCAAGAATACTGGAGTGGACTGCCATTTCCTTCTCCAGGGGATCTTTCAGACCCAAGAATCAAACCCAAGTCTCCTGCATTGCAGGTGGATTCTTTACCTCCAAGCCACCAGGGAGTGGGATGCTCTAATTACTTTCCCTGTAGAATCTAGCGTGTCAGTAGCCTTCCCCAGCTCCCCAATGGCAATATATCTCTAGAGGAAGAGACACAAGAGAGGGAAACAGGCCATAAGGTAAAGAACTGTTATGCATGTCTTAAAGCTTATACAGAACCTTACGAATAAACCTAACTGATACAAAATAAAGGCCAAATCAATAGACTGTAACTGCTTGGTTAGTTGTTGATATGTGGGAAGCACTGTATCAAGTGAGGAACAGGCACAAACTTTCCAAACCAGCCAACATGACAAGGAAAAATCTGATTTTATTGATAATCACCGCTTATGTTCACTACGTTGTGTCCAACTCTTTGCTACCCCATGGGCTGCAGCATGCCAGGCTTCCCTGTCCTTCACTATCTCCTGGAGTTTGCTCAACTCATGTCCATTGAGCTGGTGATGCCATCCAACACTGTACAAAAAGTTTTAAAAATCAGTTTTCTACTGGGCAGTGTAGACTGTGAAGGAAAAAATTTAAATATACCTAGGAGTAGAGATAATGGTACAGTAATCCCCTACTTAGTCATCACAAGATTCAATAATCCGCTGCTCTTGCTCCGTCGCTAAGTCGGGTCCGACTCTGTGACCCCATGGGCTGCGATAATTTTACTCCACATAATTAATTAATAATTAAATTTTAATTATTATCTTATATGAAATACCAAGCTCAGTCTTAGGAACTTGATTATGCATTTAAACAAAAGCTAAACACGTAAAAACTAGTATAGCAGAGATAATGTACATATGTGTTTCTTGTAAGAAGAAATGGCTACGTCTTAAGCTCTCTGAAAGGATAAAAGTCACTTCTTCTCAGAACTGCTCATTACTCACAAGTGAAGAATCAGATCACTCCTAGTTAACTGAGGATTGTTCTCCTTTCTGCCTTGGGTCTCACTGGTACTACATACTCTTTATTCTCCTCTCGTTTGGTCAAATTCAAATTTCATTTCGAGGATCACAGGAATTAGCGGAAAAAAAAAATGCAAGGAACAGAATTCTCACTGAAAAGAATCGGCAGTTATGTGAGCAATTTAAGCTGGAGTACTCTGCAGAAAAATGAGTTTATTAATGATAAGCTTATTATGCTACCACACTGAAACATGGTTTTGAATATCTTCATTAACAAGGAACAGCTCTATACAGTGCATAAAATGTAAGTCCTTCAAAGTTTTCAATATAGTACTTATGAAATATAATGAATATTAATAGAGTGCAAAGAAAAAGTACAAACTGGACGAACCTCTGGAGAAAGTGGATTAGAGATGCTCCAACTTTAGAGAGTTGCTAAGTTTCACAGGAGGAACTTAAGTCACACTTCGCAGTTGACAGTGATTAGTTAACCTAAAAATGCTTATGTACACCTGGGGGAAATTACTGTCCTCTGAACACATCTTGGGGGGAACATCTGTAGACCCCAGTGATGATACCCGTTCAGTCGTCGGAGGGGATACGAAGGCTGCTTTCTGCTGAAATGCTGGCTTTGCCTACAGGCACTATGGTTTTTCTCCCCATAGACATGAGAGTAGCCTTATACCTGGGAAATGCTAGTTAAGAGCATTTTCATGGCACCAGCAATCTCGTAACAGAACATCAACCCTTCCATGGCTCATCTGGTTTCAAAAGCACATATAAATAACCAACTTTTAATCAGCAATATAAGAAGCTAATAAAGATAACACTGCAAAACCTCATCAAAGCCTGTTACTTCAAGGTACATCTGCCATCCAGCTTCTCCTGAATGACTGGCTCAAGGAAAGTGTAATTTAGGGAAGACAGTAAAGGGACTGTGAATCTATTGCTTTCTTCTGGGTAAGCTATATTCCATACGTAGATCAAGTGAAGTCAAAGGGATGTGTTCACCTAACCCCCTTAGAATCATTTTACCTGTTGTATTTCATGCAGAGCCACTTCTACACATGTTGTAGAACTATTGTTGAAAACCACTATCTATCATTCAATCTCCCTTACTGTAAAAAATTTCTTCTTGACTTTAATACCCAGAATAAAGTTTCTTCCTTAAATAACTGGCATGCTTCCTCTTTCTCATCAATGTCATATTTTTGCCTAGGCCATCAAAAAGTCAGAGATAGAAATAAAAGGAATGAAATTAACTGCTGCTTGAATAAAATTAATGTCTATGGCATCTGTAGTCAGAGTGATCCAATAGGCCTGTAACTCAGGAGAGAGAGATTTGGGGATAGATGAAACACATGGAAACAGTAATAACAGTATTTACTGAGCAACTTTTGTATAACAGGCACTGTACAGAAAACCCATGTGCTTTTTTTACATAATACACTCAGAACCCCAAAAGAGAATGCAGCGAGAAAAAAATGACTCAAGAGAAAGTTGATCATTGGCAGAGCAAAGCTTGACAGGAGAGAAAGCTAATGATAAAGACAGGAAAGGCTCTTTTGTTAAACCTTGCTCTGATCTGACTGGGTAGGAATGCATATAAGGAGTGGTGGTGGTGTAGTTGCTAAGTCGCATCTGACTCTTGCCACCCCATGGACTGTAGCCCACCAGCCTCCTCTGTCTAAGGGATTTCCCAAGCAAGAATACTGGAGTGGACTGCCATTTCCTTCTCCAGGGGATCTTTCAGACCCAAGAATCAAACCCAAGTCTCCTGCATTGCAGGTGGATTCTTTACCTCCAAGCCACCAGGGAGTGGGATGCTCTAAGTAATCTGTGGTCTTTACAAAATGAAGGCGAATTAATCCAATGGCCTAAAGACTTTAATGAAGAGGTTAGCTCTCTACTCATTAATTGATAGTGTTGCATGGACTGGTTTTAGCACACTGAACAGGATTCTAAGGATGTCTCTTGGTTCAGCAGGAAAGAGTGTTAGGCCCTGTTCCATTAGCAACCGCTTTCATTAGGACTGGATGGTAAGGCAATGGGGTATATGTTATGGTTGTTACCTAAACACTGAGTATCTGCCATCCTGGAACTAGATATCTCTACTCTTGTGGTAACTCCTCTCTATACATACCAAGATATATTATGGGTCCAGGTCAAAAAATTTTTAAAGTCACTGCTTAAGAAAAAAAGATCTCCAAGATTCTAGCCAGTGTGAAAATAAAGGCTATTTTAAAAAATTCATTAACAGCTTCTAACTACTTTGATAAAAGTGTCATCTTCAACATGAAAGTGAAAGTGAGTTGCTCAGTTGTGTCCGACTCTCTGTGACCACATGGACTGTAGTCTACCAGGCTCCCCTGTCCATGGGATTTTTCCAGGCAAGAGTACTGGAGTGGGTTGCCATTTTCCTTCTCCAGGGGATCTTCCTAAGCCAGGGATCGAACCTGAGTCTCCTGCATTGCAGGCAGACGCTTTACCCTCTGAGCCACCAGGAGCGTGGATAATTTAAAGGTAAAATGTAAAAGATTTAATTTTTTCAACAAGTGCAAGTCGCTTAGTCGTGTCTGACTCTTTGAAACCCCATGGATTATACAGTCGATGGAATTCTCTAGGCCAGAATACTAAGTGGGTAGCCTTTCCCTTCTCCAGGGGGTCTTCCCAGCCCAGGGATTGAACCCAGGTCTCCTGCATTGCAAGTGGATTCTTTACCAGCTGAGCCACATGTACATAGTCTAAAATTAAAAGTATAAGAAATACAAATAGCTACCAAGATAATAACTCTTATTTTGCAAAGGTGAAGTACCTAAGAACTAGGTCTCTATAATAAGATACACCTGGAGTTTTCTTACACTAGAGTCATCCAAAGATCAGTGATTTCACTGTATGACATTCAGCTTTCCTAGGTGAATACCAAAATGATTTGTGATAAATAAAATTTAAACAAGAGCCAATGATGTATGTATTTCTCCAGTCATCATACTTCTGGAAATGTGTCTGGAATTTACATGTAAAACCTTTCAAAAACATATAATGTGTTTCATGTACTAATGGGGTTTTTTTTGGGGGGCGGATAATGAATATTTCAGTGAACTTAACATATTTTATCTTGGTGGGGAAAACAAACAAACAAATGCCTTAATGTAAAATATATCTTTTGTTTTTATTAAAAAGTGACTTTTCATTGTAAAGATTTTGAAGAATACCAAATAGTATGAAAAAAGAAAATAAAATCATCCATAATCTTGCATCAAAATAACCACAGTTTATATTTTAGAATTCAACATATATTAAGCAATTGGAAAATTCTGTACCAGAAACAGATCTAACCTCCACATGTCAGTATTTAAATACACTGTTCAAATTACTGTACAACTGTCAAATTCCTCCATTTCAACACAATTGTTATATTCTATGATTTTGGAGATTCTTCCATTTATCTAAGGTATGAAGATCCTTCCCAACTGAAAGACAGGCTTTTATGCCAGTTAGTAACTAAAATGGGATGTTAACAGCAATAGGCTTTCCAGGGCTTTTCATTTTAAGAAACACTTACTTAGACCCCTGGCCCTCGGAGTCTGGCCCAAGGGCCAGTACCACCATGAAATAAGTTCAGAAAATGAAGGTGCCTAGAAACTTATTTAGCAATTTGATATTAATTATATTTTTATAAAAGTATGCAGTGAAATAGTAGTTTTTTAAATGGTCTTTGACCATATTTTCTTTTCTAAGAAAAAATTTAGACAGAAAGCAACTTACCAACTATTTATAACCTGCTTGCAACAAGGGTTTTAAAACAAATAAAAAGGTTAGTCCAGGAACTTGCTGAAATTCTCCCGTTCCTAAGGGCATATTAATCTTCCTTCCACATTTTCCACATTTCCTACCTTCCCCATTTTCACTGGTCCCAAGTCCAAGCTATTATAACCAGCATCTAGCTGCTAATTAGAATACAGATATTATAACCTCTTTTAAAGCTGGAAGAGGCCCAGAGAGGTGAAACACTGATATCTAGACTTGTCTCAGAGCTCCTTCCACCTTGCAGTTCAGTGAGCGTTCTCACTCAAGGCCTAAAGCCCAGGTTTAGAACCTCTCCTGTCCCCACTTAATCCCTCCTCCCTCTCCTATTCAAAGCCTTAAAGATGCTTTTAGATGCAGTCAAGGAATGATGTAACATCATTTTTAAGAAGCCCCGTTCTTTGAGTTAGTAAACATTTTGTAAACACTGAACAAAACATGTCTTTTGTTGGAAACTGCATGGTTTACCAAAGGATATTGTTTCTACAAAAATTCTAAGGTTAAAAAAAAAATCTTCTAATAGAATTTATGATCTGTAAGTTTTCTTTAACAACTATAACTATACAAACAAACAAAAAGAAACATGCCAAAAACACCCTCACAAAAACTAAACACATATATTTTAAAATTATAGGTACCACAAAATTTTTGTTTCTATAAGTCAATTTTATTTTTCAATTATGAATTTACAGTCTCAATATTTTGAATCTCAGATTTCATGATTATAGACAGTGATTAATACCCAGGGTTGACACTCATTCAAGCAAGTTATACAGTTTATTTTTTAACTGATAAAATCCAACACATAGGTCATTAAGAAAACATTCAAGAAAAACAGAACCATTCCAATATTCTTACCTTGGACCCTGATAACATACTGGTCAACATTTTTGTTCCCCTTCCAATTCCAACCACTACAAATCAAAGAAAGAGATATTATGACATCCTATTGTGAAAACTAGGCTTTAAAAATATGCTTTGTGACATACACTGGGCACAGTTTCCTGGCATATGTAAAGTTAGGAAAAGCACTTATTTAGCATAATGTCAGGGCTCCTATTACTCCAGTCAATTGAGCTTGTCATGCAAGTAAGAAATTCTGAAGTGGGGTTGGGGGAGAGATCTTCTTTCTTTCTCTAAGTGTGAAACATAATATTAGAAACCTCAATCCAGACAAGTAGATAACAAAAAGTTTTGAAAAAATCTCCAAGGACTCACTGGCATTTTATATGGGCATCAGTGAAAAAAAATGCTACAGTTAATCTTGGTATGATAAAGTCTCTGACAGAGTTCACTATTAAACAAAGCAAAAGCTATCATCGTAACTAATGAACCATTTAAAGATGATTAGTGCCCAGCAGTATACAATCAAGAAAATTGAAACATAACAAATCAACCCAACACAAAGAATAACACAGGGTAAAATGTGAGTCTGTAATCTTGGTATGATAAAGTCTCTGACAGAGTTCACTATTAAACAAAGCAAAAGCTATCATCGTAACTAATGAACCATTTAAAGATGATTAGTGCCCAGCAGTATACAATCAAGAAAATTGAAACATAACAAATCAACCCAACACAAAGAATAACACAGGGTGAAATGTGAGTGTGGAGAGTATATGTTTGCATGGACCAAATAAAAAGTACAATGGCCCACTTGTCTCCTCAGTTTCAAACACTGTCCTTGTAACAACACGTTTCACCCGCCAAAGATGAGAGGATGTCATCATTTCTTCACTTACCAGCAAGCAAAGTTTCATAAGAATTGAAGTATTTCTTATTAGTGGATACAATTTTGTAAAAGAACACACAGAATACAACCGTCACAATTCAGAATTATAAGAAACAAAGAGAAATGACTGGCAAGTTGAATGAATTATCATGAATATTGATAGCAGGTATCATCCACTGAGTTTACCATGTATCAAATTCTACTTTACGTGCTTTCCATTCATTAGCTCATCTAATCCTTAAAACAAGAGGATACGAATTATCCCTATATGATAGCTGAGGAAACTGAGGCATAAGAGTCTAAGAACTTTGCCCAGTATCTCACAACCAGTAAATGCTGGAATTAAAATTCCAAACAGACTAACAGCAGACCTCCTTCCTTTCATCCCCCTGCCAACTTACTCATCCAGGCTTTCCTCTCACCGCCACCAGTCTCAATCAACCTCTCTGTTCTACATCCTATCTCTTCTTCTCCCAATTCATACCATTTCATAACCATTTCTGAAAACTCCACTGAATAAAGCTCCTGAACAATCCTCAATAGGGTCCCAATGCCTACAGTACCAACTTCTTAGTAAAATATTCAAAGTCTGTCCTTTGAAACATAGCTCACATCCCCATTCGTTCATAAAGTCTATCCCAAAGCCCCTCTCAGCTTCTTTGATAACCATAGTGGTTCAAGGACTAACATAAAAACGGTCTGCCTTAGGGATCCTCTGTCGAGCAGAGCACTCTTCAAATAAGAGCACCTGCTGCTGAGGCAAAAACTTTGTATAATGATAACAAAGATTCAATTCAATTTTATTCCATTCAAGAAACCCCAATCAATATTTTGCAAGCAGCTACCAGGCACTCCATCCCAAGAACACTTTTAATGGAATGGCATATATCCTGACTTTGAAAGGGCTTATAATCTTGTGGGCAAAATACAATACAGATGAGGGAAACTGCAAGTGCTCAAAAAAAAAAAAAAAAAAAAAGGTTGCCTGAATTAATGAAAGAATAGCATTAAATAACAATACAACAGTACATGATTGTGTCAAAATGAACACAGGGATGATAACTACTGTAGGAGGTCACTCTAAATGGCAATGGAGTCCAGAGAATGCTTCATTGAGGCATTCAGAGTTAGGCCTTAAAGGAGGTACAGGATTTGAACATGCAGACGAGAGAGATGTGTGTTCTAAAAAAGGAACAAACTGACAAATTCTCAGACACAAGGATGAGCACAGTGGGTTTATCATCCAGAATGCAGGGTGTCTTAAGAGCAGGCTGATGTGTCTGACTCTATCATAGTTAAAAGGCTGGACTGATGATGATTTCTCTGCTGGTTCAGTGATCCACAGTGAAAGAAGAGGCATCTGAGAGTAACCCAGCTCGTACATGTATACAGTCTCCAGTGTCAAGTGCTCAGTTGCTTCTGACTCTTTGCGACCCCTCCAGGCTCCTCTGTCCATGGGGATTCTCCAGGCAAGAATGCTGGAGTGGCTTGCCATTTCCTCCTCCAGGGGATCTTCCCAGCCCAGGGACTGAAGCCACGTGTTCTGTCTCTCCTGAACTGTTGGTGGATTCTTTACCCGCTGAGCTACTGGGAAAGTCCAGAGTATGTATAAAAGAGCTCAATTTTAAAAAAAATCTGCACAGACAAAAAGCTAGGGAGAAATATAAGCACAATGTTGACAATAATTATTGCTGGAAGGTGGATAATTTTTACTTTCAATTTGATGTTTTCTTGTATTTTCTAACCTTGTTCACCATAATTTTCTAAGTTTCAAAGTTAAACTTCAAAATAGTATATCAAAACTTAGTTCCATTTTAAATAATTTATACTGAATATCACCTTCCTGCTGCTTGTGCAACAAATCACCAACACAGTGGTTTAAAACAGCACAAACTTATTATCCTACAGTTTTGGAGGTCAGAAACCTGAGGTGGCTTTTACATGGTAAAAATCAAGGGGTCAACACCCTGCCTTCTTTTCTGGAGGCCTGAGGGGAGAATCTTTATCTAGAGGCTTCCCAGGGGAAGTTCCGTGCCTTTTCCAGTTTCTGGAGGCTCTTTATCTTCCTCGGCTCAGGACCCCCTTCCTCACCAAGGCCAGCAATCGCATCACTGCAATCTCTGCTTCCATTGCTACATCTTCTCTGACACTCTTCTGCCTTCTCTTCCAATTTAAAGGCCCTCGTGATTACGCTGGATCCACCAGGATATTCCAGGATATCTCTTAAAGTCAACTGATCAACAACATTAATTCCATGTGCAACTTTTAACGCATCCTTGTTATGCAACTTAACATACTTATAGGTTCTGGAGACTGGGACATGGACATCTTTCTTCTGCTTACCACAGCATTTTTCAGAATTTTGTAAGCCCTCTTTATAGAATTATATATGCTTTATATAATATATATGTATTATATGTAATAATTATTTAATATTTGAAAATTTTATATTTCTAGTGCTTATATAAAATATGGATTAATAGAATTATAAACCTGAATTTCAGATTATATTTTAAATTGTCAGCTAAATTCTTAAATCTTTACCATCAATATTTCCCCCTCAAAACAGCAAAAACAGCTTAAAATGTTGAAAGTAAAAGTATATGTTTCCACTAGGTCCAGTTTTGTTAAAAACAACAACAACAATACAAAAAAGCCCTTTTACAAAGCTCTTCACAGGGCAGAGTATATATCAGTACACTATAGACATTTCCTAAGATATTTCAATAAACCTTCTGAGAATTATAGTAGATGTTATCACTTTTTAAGAGATAAACTGAAATTCTGGGAGGTTATAGGATTTGCTCAGGGTGTAGGTACTTAGTAAATAAAGTAGCCGGTATACAACTCATGATGATTACAGCCCAGCGTTATTGCTTAACAGTCTGTAGAATTTAGATAACAAACTTCCCTTATTCTGTGACTAAATGTCTACTT
>SJYX01009852.1:151431-214829 GCA_006410675.1 Oreotragus oreotragus
AGACCCCATGGACTGCAGCCCACCAGCCTCCTCCGTCCATGGGATTTTCCAGGCAAGAGTACTGGAGTGGGATTCAAGTTCTCTAACTCAGGAAAATTAATTTTCATGTGTTTTTTCCTGTCTTAACCTCAAGTAAAGATGTTTCTGCCAACATGCATCACATAAAATCTGTAAATTTTAGAAAATGCAAATCATATACTGTTTCCAATTTTTCTGAAAAATATAATTTTATTCACCAATTTTATCCTTTCCTTCTAAATAAGCATTCATTTCCTCTGGCTGGCTTAGATCAGTTTTTATTTGCCTCTAATTTTAGCTCTAATAAAATGGACTGGATGCTGTAGCACAGTATTTTTCAAAGCATGAGTCACATTCCATTAGGGCAGCATGAAATCAATTTAGGGGATTATGATCAACATTGTAAAAAAAAAATGGAACAGAGTAAAATGAAAAACCACCAGGGCATGTAAAAAGGTAGGCTTGTTCCATAAAAGTTTGTTTCTAGTATGTGGGGCAGGGGGAAATGGGGAGAATTCCAAATGTGTATTTCTGTGACTATGGATACAGTTATAAACAGGTGTCTAAAAACATACCCCATCCTGCAGATACACTTTGACTTCAGATCTCTGCATGTGTGCTGAGTCATCTCAGTCGTGTCTGACTCTGCGACCCCATGGACTGTTGCCCGCCAGGCTCCTCTGTCCATGGGATTCTCCAGGCCAGAATACTGGAGTGGGTTGCCATTCCCTCCTCCAGAGGGTCTTCCCCACCCAGAGACTGAACCTGCATCTCCTGCAGATCCTGCATTGCAGGTGGATTCTTTACCATAGAGCCACTGGGGTGTTCCCTCAGAACCTCTACTAGATGCAAAAAAAAAAAAAAGGTAGAAGAAAAAAGGGCAAATGACTCTTCTTCTCTCAATCAATTCTATCAATCTTCTTCCACATGCAGTAAGACACTCAGCTAATATCCCCAAGAGAAAGTGACTTCCTCTGAGGAACTATAAGGTTCATTTTCTGCAGACAGACGCAAAAAAAAAAAAATCATATACTGTGTCAGGAGTCCCCAAGACTCTCCCAGGCTGAAAGATTCATGCATGACTAAGATTTATCTACAGTGACATCCTAAGTGGATCCTCTTTCCTTCCATAATTGAAAAAGGAATAGCATGTGTACAATGTTCCTGCTCAAGGGAGCCCACTGGAAACCCAGCATCCAAAGTTTTATTGGAGGGGATGAGAAGAATGGTTATCCATGCATGGTAGGACAAAAATCTCAGACTCCAAGATGGACAGCAGGTGTCCAGCATAAACGACACTGTTTGCACAAACCACTGAGGCACAGCAAACTGCGCTTATCGGACGGGGAAGGGTGGGTTCAACTCCAAATCCAGGTCCCCAGATGCAGGCAGGCCTTCAGAAAGATGGTGAACTCAGGCCTGCTGTGTTAATTCTTTTCTGCACAGATACAAACCCTTTCTCAAGGTCCAACCACACTCCACACATGAAAGTGGCTACTTCTAATAGCCTTCTGTACCTTGCAGAAGGGCTTCTTGAGAAGATGGCTCTGTAAATCTAGTAGATTTGAAATATTCCAAGTAGACTGAAAATGACATGGCTTTAGTCAATTTTGTCTGTTCTTAATCAATACTTCTTTCTAGTATCAGTGGCAGTTACATCAAATTTCCACTCATATCCCTTACCCAGGACTCCTCGGGCTGCACTGTCTAGAGTCCCACCATGCCCAATTTTCAAAGTCTGCTTTTTCCTCTTGGTCCATTCTGGAGACGGCATTCCAGCTTCTGTAAGAGTAATTGGGATTTTAAAAAAAAAAAAGGTTATTACTTAGAGAAATGAAGTAGAATCTTCACTACTATGGGATGAGGCAGTGTGGATGGAGTACTCAGAACAAATAAAAAGTATTGTACAAACTTAATATATTAAGGTTATAAGAACTGTCTCATTTGAAAAGACCCCGATGCTGGGAGAGAGTGAAGGCGGGAGAAGAAAGGGACAACAGAGGATGAGATGGTTGGATGGTATCACCGACTCGATGGACCTGAGTTTGAGTAAGCTGCGGGAGCTGGCGAGGGACAGGGAGGCCTGGCGTGCTGCAGTCCACGGGGTCGCAAAGAGTCAGACACAATCGAGTGACTGAACTGATAACAACATTACTGACAAAGAACAGACTTTAAAATATACAGGCACTATCTAAATTACAAAGAAACGGTATTCCCAAATTAGTTGTCGAAAACCTAGAACTCATTTTGTAAGGGAAATAAAAAAATTTTTTTAACTGGGTAAATATCCACACTAATCCACAAAGATCCAGTAAATTCCTGGCAGGAGTGGGCTGGTAGATGGAGGATGATGAGCTGAAGGTTTTACACAGGCAGCTAGTTTTAAAAGTCCTCAGTTCCACCTCTAAAATCTCTCTTGTTCCCTGGTGTTCTCTGCTGGTCACTCCAGCTACCTAAACATCTGGAGTATATCTCATACAGGGTTACTTCTGAGAACACTAAGTCCCCAAACTATCTGTATATCTGCCCTCCTCTCCTAATCAAAAGTCACCAATTCCTTAAAGAAGCTAATCTCAACAAAAGGTTACATGGGAAGAAGGTAACAGTTTAAGATGCCACTTATAGGCCAAAGCATTCAGATTTTAAAAAGAGAAAAGGAAAAAAACAAAAGATGCCAGCCTGGCCTATCTCATATTCCTATTGTAAAGAGTAAAATGAAATAATGCTACCTGAATGTGCTCTGGAAACTCAAAGCTCTATACCAATATGCTGTTAGCATCATCATCGTGGTATATAACAATATATTGAGAGAATACTGGCTACCGGACTTCAAATGAGAATGGAGAGAGAAGCAGGAAGAGCTGTATTGATCTGTATCCTTCCAAACCCATAAAACTTTCCTTACTTCCCAGGTGATGCTAGTGGTAAAGAACCTGCCTGTCAACGCAGGAGATGTAAAAGACCAGGGTTCGATCCCTGGGTTGGGAAGATCCACTAGAGAAGGAAATGGCTACCCGTAACTCCAGCATTCTTGCCTGGAGAACCTATGGACAGAGGAGCCTGGTGGGCTACGGTCCACAGGGTTGCAAAGAGCCTGACCCAACTGAAGTGACTGGGCATGCATGCATTACCACTGACACAGAGAAGATGGGAACCAGTACAGGGAACTGAGAAGCAAGGACAGAGCAAGGCAAAGACAGAAGGCAGAGCAACAACGGAGAAGCCAGGTGAAATGGCCAAAAGGATGTGCTGGGCTGTAATCACCACTTAATTACCACCTTAGCGAGCTGGAGGAGAAGGCAATGGCACCCCACTCCAGTACTCTTGCCTGGAAAATCCCTGGACAGAGGAGCCTGGTGGGCTGCAGTGCATGGGGTCGCTAAGAGTCGGACACGACTGAGCGACTTCCCTTCCACTTTTCACTTTCATGCATTGGAGAGGGAAATGGCAACCCACTCTAGTGTTTTTGCCTGGAGAATCCCAGGGATGGGGGAACCTGGTGGGCTGCCATCTATGGGGTCGCACAGAGTTGGACACGACTGAAGCGACTTAGCAACAGCAGCAGCAGCGAGTTAGAACTCTGGCGTCTGGAGCACAATCCTAATGTTACTGATTACGACGTCCCTGTGCTTGGAAAGAGATGAGGATATGCTTTAACATGAACCTGTAAGGCGAGACCTAGACTTCAAACTCTTCACCTGAGTTGGACACGACTGAAGCGACTTAGCAACAGCAGCAGCAGCGAGTTAGAACTCTGGCGTCTGGAGCACAATCCTAATGTTACTGATTACGACGTCCCTGTGCTTGGAAAGAGATGAGGATATGCTTTAACATGAACCTGTAAGGCGAGACCTAGACTTCAAACTCTTCACCTTGACCTGTAACCCATTATGACTCTCATACTGTATTTATGGAAACATTCTGGGAGCTCTTTGTATTTTTAACTTAACCGTGCTTGGAGAATGGAGGCTCTAAAGTTTACTGTCTTCCCTTTTTCCAAGTTTGAAGACACCTGACCTCTACTATGTTGGAATCTGGTTCACCCCATTGGCATCATGAATGAATATTTACTAAGATCTTTTCTAGCTATAAAATTCTGCTATGTTTTAGGCCTTGAAGGATTCAAAAAGACAGAAGAACAGATTTTTTAGTGCCAGATGAATCAATGTAAGGAAAGGCAAGGAATATTAATAAGGGCCATGACAACTGACCATGGCCTAAATCAGCAATTGTCAAACCTGGCTGGCATTAGAATGTTGTGTGCTGGTATCTGTATCTTTAAGAGAACCTTCCAGGTAAATTCTGACAACCAGTCAGAATAGCATTTAGAAAGCCCTGGTCTAGCTAACATAAATATAGGATCGGCCAATCACAAGCAATATAGAAATGGAGAATGATGAGAATGTCTACTTCTCAGTGAGTGGCTTCCAGAAGACAGTTCAGCAACAGCATGGGAACAATCAATTTTAACTAAGTTTCAACAAGAAATTTCAGTTCCTGGAGACCGATTAACCAGAAAGCCAGGCTATCGCTTCAATCCTATGAGAAATCCTGTGAGAAACCCATCTGAAAGAAAGAACAGAAATTATTACTTTGAGGAACAAAAGAGCCATAGCTTAGCTAAGAAATAAGGCCAAAGGAAAGCAATTCTATGAAGGAATCAACTCCATGATGACACCACAAAGCTTGTCCCCGATGTAATTCCTTCCTTCAACATCCTTACAGGTAACAAAGTATAATTAAAGTACAACAAAAGAATGAGCAGATATAACACAGGTATTAAATATCTTCAGGAATTTACCAACAAACATCTGAACCTGTAATGGGTCAGTTTTAATTAACAAATTCCTACCAGAATGCTTTGCTTTTGCAATAAAAAGGGAAGCAGTAACATTTGCTAGGGGACACTATTCAAAGAAGAAATCTCTTGTACCAATTTGATGGAAAAATAAGCCAGGGCCAGACTCTGGAGGGCCTTGAAAAGCTAAATAGTTTTATCACCAAAGGCTACAGAAACTACTGCTATGAGCTTAGTTAAGGGGGAGTCGGTGTCTTTCAGATATGGCTTACTGCAGGTGTCAAAAAAAAACTAAAAGTTCCTTGATTTCACTCTATGAAACGAACTACTGGACTGACAAACTGAGAGATCCTTTAGAATTTTCTAATAGTCTCCCAGTGTATATAAAGACACAAACAAAAAGAACGCTCTTAGAAGCGACCAAGTTACAGTGTTCAACAAAACGTGGTCCATAGACTGCTCATACCAAAATCACGGGGAGCAAGTTTAAAGACGGACTTTCCTAAAAACACCCCATATCCTCAGAATCACTGTCTCTGAAAGAGTAAGGATTAGAATCTGCATCTGTGCAAGGGACTTTAAATAATTCTTATGTCCACTCTGTGAAAAACACTGTGTTAAGACTTGGTTAACTAATATCTACATTTCCAACATATTTTTAAGAAAGCAGTTTTGGAGTATAGAGAGCCAGCGATTCATTTGGGTACAGTTCACTTATGTGAGCCAAACAAAAGTTTTCCGAGGAATTAGATTACAGAAAATTGGTCTGCATGCCCAAGAGCAGAGGTTTATTTGTGGGTGTGTTAGGTTTTGGTTTTTGTTTTCGTTTTTTTCCCTTGAGAACGACAACTGCCAACTAGGCTACAGAAGTTCACGTTAGGACAAGTCCTAGCCGGAGATGCTCCAGATTTCTGTCCAGACGTTATACAGTGGTCCTTCGCCCTTCCCTTCCTTTTATCATTGGAGCCTTGAAAGGGCAAAAAGCCTAGCGTGCTCCGTGCGGCTTCCGCTCTCACGGCGACCGCGTGGCCTCCGCCTGGTCCCCACCTGGCTGCATACCTGCCAGCAGCTTCTCCTTCAGCCGATTCAGCAACTCGGCTGAAGTGGGCCCTTTGGGCTTGTGCACAGCGAACACGCCGCTCAGGGACAGCAGCTTAGTAGCCAACGCGGGCTTCGAGACCCTGGCTTCGGATCCGGTCCTGGCCGCGGCCGCAACCGCCGCGGCTGCAGCCATCGCTGAGGATGTGGCGGCCGTTGCTGCAGCTGTCCCTGCACTTTCGGGGACTGGGGCTGGGTCTGGTTTCAAACAGGACAACACCAGCGCCGCCGCCTCAGCAGCTGCCATGCTTTTGTAGTCCACACCGGTTTTGTATCTTGGAGTCGCACGCTAATGACGCAACAAGGAGTGCGCCCGACACCCCTCCTGCCTTTCCCTTGCTTCGAAGTTACCCGGGTAGGTGGAATCGCAAGGGCTTGTGGGAATTGTAGTCTTTGGTTTTCTCGTGCTGGCTGAGAGTCGCTGACCCTTCTGAGGGCTCTGATGGAGTAGTTTTTCTTCTATAATCGTTTGCTTGTTGAGTGAGTGAGTCAAGTCGCTCAGTCGTGTCCGACTCTTTGCGACCCCATAGGGTTAATTCGGTGCCGCACGTGTAATTCACAGTTTCCGAACCCAAACGCCAAGCCAGTGTAGATTTCCGGCGAGAAATATCTTCACATCTCTCCCCCATCCCTTTTAAGAATTAAGAAGACCCAGCATCCAAGAACAGAAAATTTACTAATAAAATGCTGACTTCTGCTGCAGCTTGTGAAGAACTACGGTTCCCGTGGCTGATTGCTTTATTCAATGCATTGTGCACTTGAATTCATGTTTCAGAATTAAAATACACCTAAACGTAAGCTCTATTAGAGCAAAGAATTTGCTTTACCTAGTTCACTGTTGTATTTCGGTGCCTCACACAGAGTAGGCACTTAAATATTTGGGAACACATAAATGGTTAAGAATTCTTCAAATTCCTAAAAGACACCTCTAGGCCAAGCCAATGCTAAATCTCGTGGGCTTATTTTGATGCCCTTCATGCAGGCCTTTCCACCCCTTAAATCCTGCAACTCACATGCAATTCTTAAGAATTCTAAGACATTTAATAGTAATTCTTCTATGGATTGCATTCTTTAGTAACACGTTGGTTAGGCATTATTGCAGTTCACACAATTAAACTTTCCTTTTGATTTGAGACCTCTCAAAGTTATTCACTCCCAAACAAGATTCAGGAACACTGTTCTGATCCTAGTAGAAGGCAAAATGAAGAAAAATTCTTCATTTTACTTCCCCAGGTACATTAAATGGTATTATGAGTATTGTGAGACAGATCAAGTTTGTGTTCACTGTCCTTGGAAAATTCCTTTCAATCACCCTTTCTCTGCATCATCTTTTTTCCCCTTCAGTGTCCAGAATCCTAATAATGCCTCTTAGCTACTCAGAATCACCCATTATGGGATCCCATTTGAATTTGCCCCATTCCTTCAAGAACAGGAAAAAAAAAATGTTTTAAGTACAATAGTTATTTCTTCCTATATTTCCAACCCTCCCCTGCTTCAGTCAGATCACCGGATCCTCATTAAGTCTTTGGGGTGCCCAACAATGTAAGTGTACCTAGCAACACAACTGTATACTTTTAAATGGTTAAATGGGAGATTTTATGATATATATTATACCAAAAAAAAGAAAGGAGGAAAAAAAACCCAATATCTGAGGAGGAGTGGAGAAAGAGGGAGAGTTTTCGTAGGGTGGAAAGCTGAAATACCTAGAAGGAATTTACTTACTCTTATGGTCTATTATGAAAACCTAAGCTAAATGAAAACATTGTATGTAGTCTATCTTGGACGCCAGAAGAGAAGAGAATTGTTTTGAAAATCAGAAGAGAGAAACTGAGATTGACAGGTCCCATAATTAGTGAACATCTGAGCCTCCTTCAGGATTTTCCCTTTTTCAGAGAGGTGGCTCGACTTCAGGTGGGATGGCTGCACCCTAGGGAGCAAAGCATCCTTCAACCTTTGGAAGGTTTCTGTGCTCTCTTCATGGCGTAGAAGCAGAGAGCCAGGGACTTTAAGAGAAGCTTTAGAGCAGGCTTGTACAACAATGACGTGATTAGAGAGCCCATAACGGTTGTCTAGACAGCAGTAAGCTTCTCTAATTCTGTTGTGACTCTAGGGTTGGGGGAGTGGAGGGAGGTCATAACTGGGGGTGAAAAATAACACTTTCATTTGAATTTTCCACAGGCTCAGTGCAGGATCAGAGGTAATTTGATTCAAAGAAAACAAAGAAATAAGTATTTCTTGTACATTTTATTCCTGGATGCTAGGGAACAGGAGAGGGCTTCCCAGGTGGCGCTAGTGGTAAAGCACCTGCCTCTCAGTGCCCAGAGTCCTAAGAGACACAGGTTTGATCCCTGGGTCAGGAAGACCCCCCCGGAGAAGGGCATGGCAACCCACTCCAGTATTCTTGCCTGGAGAATCCCATGACAGAGGGGCCTGGTGGGCTACAGTCCATGGGGTCTCACAGAGTTGCACACGACTGAAGTGACTTTGCATGTGCAGGGAACAGGAGAATTAATTCAACTCTGTATCACATCTTCATTCTTGTCATCAGAAGCACCAACTTAGTGCTGAAGTAACCAGCATCTCCCACTTTGAGTGAGCATTGCATTTATAAGTTATCCTAATACATGTGTGAGTTAGGATTCTTTGGTTGAGAGTGACCAAAACCGATTCATTTCAGCTTGGAATTTATCAGAAGGATCTATTTTGGAAAAGTTTATCAGAAGTCTACAGAATATTATGCAGAACCTTGGAGGTTCTTTTTGTCCCTCTCTCCCCTCATTCTCCTTTCATGATACTCTCTTGTATCTTTTCTCTTTTGCCAACCTAGACAGCATATTAAAAAGCTGAGACATTACTTTGCCAACAAAGGTCCGTCTAGTCAAGGCTATGGTTTTTCCAGTGGTCATGTATGAATGTGGGAGTTGGACTATAAAGAAAGCTGAGTGCCAAAGAATTGATGTTTTTGAACTGTGGTGTTGGAGAAGACCCTTGAGAGTCCCTTGGACTGCAGGGAGATCCAACCAGTCCATCCTAAAGGAGATCAGCCCTGGATATTCATTGGAAGGACTGATGTTGAAGCTGAAGCTCCAATACTTTGGCTATCTGCTGCAAAGAGCTGATTCATTGGAAAAGATCCTGATGCTGGGAAAGATTGAGGGCAGGAGGAGAAGGGGACAACAGAGGATGAGATGATTGGATGGCATCACCGACTCAAGGACATGGGTCTGGGTGGACTCCAAGAGCTGGTGATGGACAGGAGGGCCTGGCATGCGGCAGTTCATGGGGTAACAAAGAGTTGGACACAACTGAGTGACTGAACCAAACTGAACTGTTGCTTCTAACAGACTTTTCCCCCCTACTCTTTTCTCTACATTCTTGGCTCAGACCATCCTGTTTTGATCCAATTCCAAAAATACCCTGGATGAAGCCACTTCTGACCACCTACCAAACCCAGCATATCACTAATTTCATTCCTCAGCTACAGCACTTTCCTTGCTTCTTTTCCGGCTTGCTTTTTCTCCATAGCATGTTTTATCTGACATACCAAATATTTACTCATTTTGCTTACTGTCCTATTTCCTCCATCAGAACATAAGCTCTATGAGAAATGTCTGTATGTTTTATTCATTGCTGTCTCTCCAGGACCTGAGCTAGTGTCAGAAGTAGCACTCAATAAATAGCAGTTGAAGAAAGGAATGAATCAACGTGACAGCTTCAGCAGAAACCAGCAGATAGAGGAGAAGTAGCACCACCTCCCAGAAAAGTAGAATATGTATGTTCCCACTGCAGCTTATCTCATGTGGCTTCCATTTTTCAGTCTCCATTTTATATGTGTGGAACTGAAGCAAAGAAAAAATAAGATTACCTAATGGTATATAAAACTTCAGCTTTCCAGACAAGCTTCCATGCTGCCCTCACCTATGCATGTGTCTTGAAGCATTGTTAATTAACAGCAATGAAAAATTGACAAGACGTTCAGGTTTTATCCCAAGTCTGTCCCCTGGCTCTGCTGTGGTTGCATCGCTGGGGCATTTCTCTGGTTCTTGCTATAGGCACAGATGCCTGAGAGAGCTATTCTTTACAAAAGTTTCTCCTGTTGTTGGTCATCTGTGCCACTTTCTATAGCGATAGAATCATAGAAAATAGTACTTGATGAGGACTTACAGAGGCTATAACCTGTGTCTTTCATTTTAAAATGTGCTCCTGATACCCAAAAGAGAAAGTGCCAATCTAACGCATGGACTTGACAAAAGCGTAGATTTTTAAAGTTTAGAGAAAAGATGGATATGTTTCATTGCCTGAAATCTGAGAGAGCCAGAAACTCTCCAGAAAGAAACCCTCCTGTTTATTGCATCGAGAATTGTCTTAAGAGGGAGGAATATGGTAAGATAATTAAAGAAAACCAGTAGCACAAGGATCTCTACTGTGACCTGAAGTAAATTAAAGAAATACATTGTGATTTCTTTAGAGCAGAACGTCTAAGAAAGTTCAAATAAGTATTTTAATTGTTTTAATTTTGACTATACGTTTGTTTGTAACTGGGAAAAACGTAGCAATCAAATATTTTTTTAATTAGGCAAAGAATTTTTTTTAAAGGGTGGATAATAAAAGATGAATATGAGAAAGTGCCACAAATATGTAGGAGTAAGGCCAGAAAAGTTTTATTGGGAACAGGAAGAAAATACCAGAGACAGGAAAATCAAATGGAACTTATAAAGAAGATCAAGAAAGAGATATATTTACTGCTTGAGGCCAATAACTAATAAAGGTCAAAAAAAGCTTCTACTTCGCCTGTCTTCTCTATCGAGGAGAATGATTTTTGGATGAAAATAAAGAGTAATCAGTTGATAGGAGGAGGAGGATGTCCATGGGGGACAGAAAGGTTGGAAGAGGACATCACTGTACTCATTGAAGTTAAATCTCCTAGTCCAGACAATTTCATCTAGGGGTGGGGAGAGAGGGGAGATATAAGAACTCACAAACAAGATTGCTTAAGAGAACTAACTTTTGTTGAATACCTATGCTTTGCGCTGGTACTTTACATTTTCCTCGAGTTTCTATAGTAACTCTTCAAGTTATGGTTGCAAAGAAAATACAGTATAGGCTGGCTGCCAGAATTTCACTGCAAAGCAGGTATTATTATTATTTTACAAATGAAGAAAGCGCAACTAAATGAGATTAGATAATTTCATTGAGGGTATATAGCTTGCATAAAGTGAATGTGCCAGGGGTCCCCAAAACCAATCTTAGACTGAATTTGCTTGAAGGACCAGCAGAATTCAGAAGAGCTTTAATGCTCATGATTATGGTTTATTATAGCAAAAGGATACAGATTAAAATAAGCAAAAAGAAAAGGCACATGGGATGCAGGCACCAGGAGAAAGCAGGTGCGAGCTTCCAGATGTCCTCACTTAGTGCCGTCCCAAGGACAGCTCTTAACTCTCCCATCAGGGAAACGTGACAATATGTGTCAAGTGTTGCCTATCAGGGAAGCTCATCTGAGACTTGGAGCCAGAGTTTAATTGGGGATCAATTATGTAGGGATACAGTGCTTGTGAGCTTCCCTGGTTAAGAGCTCAGTTAAGAGCCCTTAAGAGTTCAGACGATTAAGAGCCTGTCTGCAAGGCAGGAGACAGGGATTCAATCCCCGGGTCAAGAAGATCCCCTGGAGAAGGGAATGGAAACCCACTCCGGTATTCTTGCCTGGAGAATCCCATGGACGGAGGAGCCTGGTGGTCGCTTTACAGTCCTTGGTGTTGCAAAGAGTCGGACATGACTGAGCAACCTAAACTTGGGGGCTCAGTCTCGCCTTCCAGAGGTCAGACTGATTCAGTGTAGCCTAAGGTCTCAGGCACAGGGAAGCAGCGTTGTCAGGCAAGATACACCAAGGGCGCAGAGGTTTTCTCCCAGTAGCTTGCCAGGGGCTAGTCTTTCCTTTGAATGTGCAGAATCAGCACAATAACTCATCTGACCCACATGTAACTAAACAACCCTGAGCAGTATTATTGCAAGGTAAAGGTGAGGAACTGAGGCTCAAAAAGATTAAGCAACTTGTTGAAGTTCCAACAGCTAATAAAAGGCAGTTAGATTTAGTAGAATTTAGGTTTGCCTGACTCCAAAATCCATAAACTTAACCATTTCTGTAATCAGAATGGATAGCTGAATTCAAATGAATTTTTACAGAGATGAACATTATGTCCTAGAATATAGATGCCAAAAATCAATTTTCAAGGGCAAGTCATAGAAAACATGATATGGAATCAACCTAAATGAAAAAGTTGGAGGGATTTCTGTCTACAGTGAGCCTTACACAAGTGCATTATAAACTTTATATGAATATTAAATGGCCACCAGAACAACTAATGTAATCTTGGGAGCAATAACAGAATTAATATGTCTGGAATGAGAGAGGTGTTATCAGGCCCAGATAATATGGCTGACTCTAGGTAGTGTTTCATACTCCAAGCCTTTCCCTTTAGCAAAGATCTCTGCCCTTTCCTTCCTTAGTTTTAGTTCAATAACAAGGCAATCTGATAAACTATTCCTATGAAGGTATGATGTTGAATCAGATACAAGCACTACCTATGTAGGTCAAAATGTTTGAATATCAGCAATTTCAGTCTAATATAAACACCTAATAATAATTTAATGTGTCATTTCTCTAGGGGTATTTGCATTTTAGTGTAGAAATCCATGAGACAACATTTCAAATTAAGAAAGACAGATACTTGTGAACTTGGAAATATTCTGATGCTTGCCAAAGTACACCATACCCAACCTATGTTTTCTTGACAGTTTGTTCCATTAAGCTATACCAATATCTCTTTATGGCCCTGTCAACTCATGTCCATTCAAATAAATTAATGTTCCTATCTCAGCTGACTCATTTGGCAGGAAAAGCTAGTTCACATGCCAATGCATTAGCTGGCTCATATGACCTCTCTATCAAAAAAGGCACGTTTTCACAGCAATAAGCAAGAAGGAGCAATATACCCTTTCTTGCCCAATGTAGTAGTTCAATTTAAACAAATGTGAAAAATGTAAAGGGTGAAGGAATGNTTTCATCTAGGGGTGGGGAGAGAGGGGAGATATAAGAACTCACAAACAAGATTGCTTAAGAGAACTAACTTTTGTTGAATACCTATGCTTTGCGCTGGTACTTTACATTTTCCTCGAGTTTCTATAGTAACTCTTCAAGTTATGGTTGCAAAGAAAATACAGTATAGGCTGGCTGCCAGAATTTCACTGCAAAGCAGGTATTATTATTATTTTACAAATGAAGAAAGCGCAACTAAATGAGATTAGATAATTTCATTGAGGGTATATAGCTTGCATAAAGTGAATGTGCCAGGGGTCCCCAAAACCAATCTTGGACTGAATTTGCTTGAAGGACCAGCAGAATTCAGAAGAGCTTTAATGCTCATGATTATGGTTTATTATAGCAAAAGGATACAGATTAAAATAAGCAAAAAGAAAAGGCACATGGGATGCAGGCACCAGGAGAAAGCAGGTGCGAGCTTCCAGATATCCTCACTTAGTGCTGTCCCAAGGACAGCTCTTAACTCTCCCATCAGGGAAACGTGACAATATGTGTCAAGTGTTGCCTATCAGGGAAGCTCATCTGAGACTTGGAGCCAGAGTTTAATTGGGGATCAATTATGTAGGGATACAGTGCTTGTGAGCTTCCCTGGTTAAGAGCTCAGTTAAGAGCCCTTAAGAGTTCAGACGATTAAGAGCCTGTCTGCAAGGCAGGAGACAGGGATTCAATCCCCGGGTCAAGAAGATCCCCTGGAGAAGGGAATGGAAACCCACTCCGGTATTCTTGCCTGGAGAATCCCATGGACGGAGGAGCCTGGTGGTCGCTTTACAGTCCTTGGTGTTGCAAAGAGTCGGACATGACTGAGCAACCTAAACTTGGGGGCTCAGTCTCGCCTTCCAGAGGTCAGACTGATTCAGTGTAGCCTAAGGTCTCAGGCACAGGGAAGCAGCGTTGTCAGGCAAGATACACCAAGGGCGCAGAGGTTTTCTCCCAGTAGCTTGCCAGGGGCTAGTCTTTCCTTTGAATGTGCAGAATCAGCACAATAACTCATCTGACCCACATGTAACTAAACAACCCTGAGCAGTATTATTGCAAGGTAAAGGTGAGGAACTGAGGCTCAAAAAGATTAAGCAACTTGTTGAAGTTCCAACAGCTAATAAAAGGCAGTTAGATTTAGTAGAATTTAGGTTTGCCTGACTCCAAAATCCATAAACTTAACCATTTCTGTAATCAGAATGGATAGCTGAATTCAAATGAATTTTTACAGAGATGAACATTATGTCCTAGAATATAGATGCCAAAAATCAATTTTCAAGGGCAAGTCATAGAAAACATGATATGGAATCAACCTAAATGAAAAAGTTGGAGGGATTTCTGTCTACAGTGAGCCTTACACAAGTGCATTATAAACTTTATATGAATATTAAATGGCCACCAGAACAACTAATGTAATCTTGGGAGCAATAACAGAATTAATATGTCTGGAATGAGAGAGGTGTTATCAGGCCCAGATAATATGGCTGACTCTAGGTAGTGTTTCATACTCCAAGCCTTTCCCTTTAGCAAAGATCTCTGCCCTTTCCTTCCTTAGTTTTAGTTCAATAACAAGGCAATCTGATAAACTATTCCTATGAAGGTATGATGTTGAATCAGATACAAACACTACCTATGTAGGTCAAAATGTTTGAATATCAGCAATTTCAGTCTAATATAAACACCTAATAATAATTTAATGTGTCATTTCTCTAGGGGTATTTGCATTTTAGTGTAGAAATCCATGAGACAACATTTCAAATTAAGAAAGACAGATACTTGTGAACTTGGAAATATTCTGATGCTTGCCAAAGTACACCATACCCAACCTATGTTTTCTTGACAGTTTGTTCCATTAAGCTGTACCAATATCTCTTTATGGCCCTGTCAACTCATGTCCATTCAAATAAATTAATGTTCCTATCTCAGCTGACTCATTTGGCAGGAAAAGCTAGTTCACATGCCAATGCATTAGCTGGCTCATATGACCTCTCTATCAAAAAAGGCACGTTTTCACAGCAATAAGCAAGAAGGAGCAATATACCCTTTCTTGCCCAATGTAGTAGTTCAATTTAAACAAATGTGAAAAATGTAAAGGGTGAAGGAATGGAAAAGATGAGACAATGCAGAAAGACCTGGGATGATACAGATATCTTACAGTTTATAAAATAAGAGTACTTAATGTGTTATGTTTTTAGGTCTATAAAAAGATGATTGTAACTACTTCTGAGCTCTCAGAATTTTCATTCAAAGGGCACAACTGATTCCCTACAATGTATACAATATTATCAAGGTACATTAAGGACATTTAATAAACTCTCAAATCAATATACACAATTGTAAATATTAAAATTTCTTAAATGGTACGAATAATATAAAGTTGATAGTTTAATGTAAGCTAAATATATGTGATTTTATATACATATTGAAGTGAAAGTGAAAGTGGCTCAGTCGTGTCCGACTCTTTGTGACTCTGTGGACTATGCAGTTCGTGGAATTCTCCAGGCCAGAATACTGGAGTGGGGAGCCTTTTTCCTCTCCAGGGGATTTTCCCAGCTCAGTATTGAATCCAGGTTTCCCACATTGCAGGTGGATTCTTTACTAGCTGAGCCACAAGGGAAGGCCTTTCACTTTCACTTTTATATTAAGCAAATTACAAATACAAAAGAATGGATTACTCGGGGGTTGGTTGCATGTTGTCTTTCCTGCTGCAGAAGTGACACAGCAGATCTGTTTGTGTGTCATTTAACACTTATTTGTACAATAAATGTTTATTATGTACTTGCTCTGTGATAGGCATGTGAAATAACTTTCATATTGACCACTGCTGCAAATAAAGTCATTTATAAACAGCTTGGAGAAAGTGTTATCAGTATCTGTTTTTAAGTAGGCTCTGAGGATTTGAAATATTTAAACCGGTTCTACATTCACATTCCAAAGATAATGTACAAATTGTCTTCATTGATTAACGATGCTATCATAAGCTGGGAAATGTCCTTCTATGACTTCAGTTTTCTTTAAACGTTTAATAATGTTCTCCACTAGAGGAAGGGTTTAAGGCTGGACTCAGAGACAAAGGTGATGGATGATTCCCATTACCAGGTTGAATGAAAAGCCTCTTATTTAGCATGGACTATGCCTAGAGGCTAGCTGAACAAGAAAGCTTCAACCGGTCATTTGTTATCTCAAAACTCCTGAAGGATTCAACCTTTTCTTTTACTAGTTAATTGAATTTAGAAAATTATGATTTCTTCCTTTTAAATATTTTACATATTTTGACATGTAAAATTGGATTTTTTTTTTTTTTTTTGGCCTGGAGAAGGTTTGGATATGTTCCTTCTAATCTGTGATTTGCTATCTATTCCACAGTTTTAAAACATTATAATGTTTTGGTTAAGTTGGAAAATAAAAGTATGTTCTCATATTTTGGAGCCAAAGCACAACTACTTAAGTTTCTTGATTATGTAGATATACCTTGCCTCCAAAAAGTTCTTGATTTTTGTGGTTAGCCTAAAGTATGGAAAACTATTTTAAAAAAAGCAAAGCTTGAGTATGAAATCCCAAAATTACTTCTTACTATTAAACATTAGATAACACATAGTATGTTATACATTTATCACTATGAAATAAAATTAATATTTTATGTCAATGAGAAACAAAATTTTTAAAGGACTATTAATTTAAAAAAAAAAAAAAATGTGTCTCGCTGTGCCAGATCTTTAGCTGCAGCATGTGACCTGTTAGTGGCAGCATGCGGGATCTAGTTCCCTAACCAGGGATTGAACCTGGGCCCCCTGCATTGGGAGCATAAAGTCTTAGCCACTGAGCCACCAGGGAAGCCCATAAAAACTTAAACATGAAAAAATTTTCTCTTCTCTTTGACCTCCTCTCTCCATGCTACTGTGCACTGTGCATGTATATTAGGTATTGACCAAACCTCCCCATCAGCAGAAATACCTGCTCAACATAAAGAGCAACATTCTCCTAGTATCAGCAAGTATGTGTGTGCATGCTCAGCTGCTCAGTCATATCCAATTCTTTGTGACCCCATGGACCATAGCCTACCAAACTCCTCTGTCCATAGGATTTTCCAGGCCAGTTATTAATAAGTCATGTGCGACTTTTTGCTACCCCATGGACTGCACAGTCCATGGACTTCTCCAAGCCAGAATACTAGAGTGGGTAGCCGTTCCCTTCTCCATTATTAATAAGATAACTCCTTAAAAGATAATATATCTTCTTGATCTTGTAAGGGGTCCCAATGACCCACTACTCACTAGACTGTATAAACTGTCAATAATACATCACTTAATGTACAGCCCTCTGTCTCAAAAGCTTATACAACTGTTCTTTGGCCCCAAACTTGTTCTTAGGTTCTGAGAAACAGTTCTTAGGCCTTTCTGAGTGGCTGTTCCCAGGTTACAATCCTCAATTTGGCTCAAATAATACTTTCCATTTCATGAACTTATTTACAAAATAGAGACTCACAGACATAGAAACAAATTTAAGGTTACCGAAGAGGGAAGGTGAGGGGAAGGATAAATTAGGAATTTTGGAGTAACATATATACAGTGTTATATATAGTACACACATATGCAGTATGATACATAAAATAGATAACCAACAAGGATCTACTGTAAATCACAGGGAAATATACTCAATATTTTATAATAACTTATATGGAAAAAAAATCTGAAATATATATGTTTATATATATAGTACACTTTGCTGTACTCCTGAAACTGAGACAGCATTGTAAAATCAATATACTTCAATAAAATAAGTAAATAAACAAGAGAATAAATCCTAAGCATTCTTATCGCAGGAGAAAATTTTTTTCCATTATTCTTTTCTTCTTTTTTTTAAAAAAATATTTATTCGGCTGGGCCCAGTCTTGGTTGAGACATGTTGGATCTAGTTCTGTGACTAGGAATCAAACCCAGGCCCCCAGCATTGGGAGCTCAGAAACTTAATCACTGGACCACCAGGAAAGTCCTTTTCGTCTCTTCTTTTTTAGTTATAATCTATATGAGAAGATAGATGTTAGCTGAACCTATTGTGATAATCATTTCACAATATATGTAAATCAAACCATTGTGCTGTGTTTTGTTTTGTTTTGTTAAATCAAAAAGACTAAAGCTTTTCTTTGCTCCTGAACATTATTCGATATTTTTCTACTGAACCGAACGACAGCGGGCAGCAGGGCCGCAGCTGGGGGCTGACTCTGGAGGGTCAGTAACAGAAGGAAAGAAAACAATTTTCTCTCAGCTTAGTGAAGATCATTCTCAAACTCAGTGTTACTGGGCATTGGTCTGTTTCTTAAGCTATAAGATGGGAACTTCAAGTTTATGTTTGGTTTGTGAATGAATCCTGCCAGCTCAGCTAATGGTGGAACTATCCTGCTAAAGGTTATAGCCTACCTGTAGGGGAGGAAAAATTTTTCCTTCACTCCCTTAGGTTCCCTCACAGGGTCAGAAAATTGAGCTGGCAGATTAATGGGAGAAAAGCATATACATTTTACTGAATTTTTATATATATGTGGGAGACTTCATAAAACAATGAAGGCCCAAAAAAGTGACCAGGAGAGGGGACTTTTACACCTTTCAGATAAGCATTGTTCAACATTTTTGACACCAGGGACCAATTTCATGGGAAACAATTTTTCAGTGGAGTGGGGGTGGGGGCGATGGTCTGGGGATGATTCAAGCACATTACATTTATTGTGCACTTTATTTCATTATTATTACATCAGCTCCACCTCAGATCATCAGGCATTAGATCCTGAAGGCTGGGGACTCCTGTTAAANAAGCATTGTTCAACATTTTTGACACCAGGGACCAATTTCATGGGAAACAATTTTTCAGTGGAGTGGGGGTGGGGGCGATGGTCTGGGGATGATTCAAGCACATTACATTTATTGTGCACTTTATTTCATTATTATTACATCAGCTCCACCTCAGATCATCAGGCATTAGATCCTGAAGGCTGGGGACTCCTGTTAAATATGCAATGAATAATTGACAGGGCAAAGGGATTTCGGATTGGGGTGGTAAATGGTGAAAAAATAACTAATAAGGGTTAATTTAACAAGGTTTGTTTTGTACAGATTTCTGGGCCCCCAAATTCTTGGCTCTAGTGTGATAAGAAAGCCTTCTTTCCTCCTGTCACAGAGAGGGTACCTTTCACATGGAGATTTATCTCCTACTTTCAAGGAAGAAAAACAAGGGGGTAAGGTCAGAGTGACCTTCTCGCTTCTGTCCTTTTCTCACATTCCTTCAGCTTAAGATATTCAACATAGCAAGGTGAGAAATTTTGGAGTAGCATGTCCTGAGCCCCATTATAACCAACAAATAAATGTATCTTTGTTAATAAATACCTCTTCCAGGGGAACATCTCTCTCTCAGTCTCTTTCTCTCTAATACATATAGTTTTAAAAATAATATTGAGATCCTGCCATCTAACAAAATATTCCATATTTTATCAGAAAGCTGGGGTACTTATGACATTCATAAAGCTTCCAGTTTGTGTAATTCATCAACTAGATGAGCAAACCCACATATGAAATTTTAACCTTGATTCAGAGTTTAGAACAAGCCAGCTTGTTTTATTAAACATATGTGTCTAATATTTAAGTATTTCACATGCATAAATTCTATTTTCTGATTACCATGAAGACACATTTAGTTCACACTCCAACATAAAACAGATAGGGTTGCCAGGCAAGGATTTTTAGACATGGTGTCATTTTACTGAGAGATATATTCTTTGCTGATAAATGGCTTTGAAAGCAGCTGTGTGGCCGTCCCCTTCCTCATCTCCCCCACCTCACAGAAGGTGTCAGGGCACCTTTATAACCTGCCTGAAGAGAATTATAATCTGCAATGTGACTTTGCCAGCCATTAATCTTCCTCCCGTTTTAGTGTCTGAAAGGAGAAATCCCTAGAGCATGTTTTCCCCTGGCCTCGGAATCATCCTGTTAGCTTCTTCGGTCACAGATAAAAGAGCAGTCCTGTGCTCACGCAGCGGGTCTCTGGGGGCAGAGCCAGCCACACAGCTCGATTCCTGCGATTTTTCCACGAAGGATTCATGCTTGTCACCAACTAGCAGAAAATCAACCCTATCAACGTCAGTTAAGGTGTCACTATAAGCAGAAGATGTTTTCATGGCCTGGACACAGCTCTGAAAATAAGGAAATGACACACGCCATTGAAATCTTAAATACATTATCCTTCAGGGTGTGGGGAAAAGATTTCTTTTAAAAGCTTTCATAAAAATAACATTTTTCTGCCAGCAGCAGCATTTTATCACCCATTGCAATAACCTACTCCTTAAATGCATGTCTTCCCTTGGAAGTCATGAATAAGCCAATTCTGATTCCTGGGTACATAAATTGTCCAGGATGTCTCTTCCAAGTGCCAGATTATATGTCTATCTTCTGCCCACAGAAGAGCGCTGAGCTTATCTTACAGCCTTGTATTATTCACTGGAACGCTCCAGCAAGGCAGGGTAAAGAGCACCACTCTCGATCAACACAGTGTGTAAATCGCACCACTTAAAAGCATCGTCGTCTGTCACTAAGGCCCATGATCAAAATGACTGGAAGGTTCACTGATGTGTCCACACTTAATTCTTTTTTCACCAAGCACCATGAATTAAAACTCAGAAGCAGTGTTACCTCATGGGTCACTGGTGACTAATTGTTCCATTTAACATTCATCAAGCACTTCCTGCAACTCCCTTTGTTCCAGGCACCAGGCCAGAGGAGCTTAGGGGCATACACGTGCTCCCTGCAGTGGTTCAGTGCTCCCAAATCCCTCAGAAACAGACCCAGGAATTGGTTAGCAGTCTATCAGTATAGGAAGGAGAAAAGATCTATTTCTGGGTATCCTAGTGGTGCTTACAGAAAAATCATACTGGGGGCTTCCCTGGTGGCTCAGATGGTAAATGGGTTCTATCCTGAAATAGGAAGATTCCCTGGAGAAGGAAATGGTTACCCACTCCAGTGGAGGATCCCATGGACAGAGGAGCCTGGTGGGGATTATGGTCCATGGGGTCGCAAACAGCTGGACATGACAGAGGGACTAAGCACACACGAACAATTCATGTGGACTGATACTTTTGTAAAATATTTAAAAAAATGAACTGCAAGCAAAATTAAATTTTAAAAATCCACCAAATATCCCATGTGATTTATTATTTTGTATTATTATTGTTATTTCGTATTATTATAAAATTATTATTACTCTGTCAAACTGCTATAAAAGTCCCTAAATGCTTACTTTCAGTTCCTGTGTTTAGCTCATCACAGACTGATAAGACATAGGTCACCCAGCGCAGGTCTGTTTTTGTCGTTGTTCAGTTACTAAGTCGTGTCTGACTCTCTGTGACCCCATGGACTGCAGCCCGTCAGGTCCTCGGTCTTCCACTGTCTCCTGAAGTTTGCTCAAATTCATGCCCACTGAATCGGTGAAGCTATCTATAATGGTGATTGGAGGACAGATGTTGGAGGGGCGGCGGTGCACAGGAGCCAGGCCAGGTGGAGATGTATGATCGGTGATAATACAGAGAGCCTAGGACATAGACCAGGTGAGACTCAGGCAGGAGGGTGTGCTCTGTGTGTGAGAGAAAGTATGTGAGAGCGTGTGTGTTTCACCACATGTGTGTGTGTCAGTTTGTGCAGGTCCATGAGTCTGTGTGAATATATGTGTGAGAGTGTCTGTGTGTGTGTGTGTCTGTATTTGTGTACATGCATTTGTACGGTCTCACCCCTGCTTCTGACTAGCTTCTCTGCTGTTTGTTCGCTTTTTAAGTTGGAACTGGGGCCAGTTTGTACTCAAGGGGTCCCTGGAGAGCCAGAGCTCATGGGGTTAGATTCCACCCAACAGCATTCCTAGCACTTCTTAAACAATGTACACATTTCTCATTAACCCTCACAGACAACTATACATTTTCACTCTACAGAGGAGCAAACTGAGGCCCAGGGGTGGTGCCAGTCAGGGAAAGATATCCATGCTCATTTCTGTCCCATCTCTAGCCATTGGCTTCTTAATACAGCCACTGCACCAAACAAGGACCTTCAGCTTCAGTTTAGTCACTCAGTCGTGTCCAACTCTTTGCTACCCTACCCCAAGAATCGCAGCATGCCAGGCCTCCCTGTCCATCACCAACTCCCGAAGTTCACTCAAATTCATGTCCATTGAGTCAGTGATGCCACCCAGCCATCTCATCCTCTGTCATCCCCTTCTCCTCCTGCCCCCAATCCTTCCCAGCATCAGAGTCTTTTCCAATGAGTCAACTCTTTGCATGAAGTGGCCAAAGTACTGGAGTTTCAGCTTTAGCATCATTCCTTCCAAAGAAATCCTGGTGTTGATCTCCTTCAGAATGGATTGGTTGGATATCCTTGCAGTTCAAGGGACTCTCAAGAGTCTTCTCCAACACCACAGTTCAAAAGCATCAATTCTTCGGTGCTCAGCCTTCTTCACAGTCCAACTCTCACATCCATACATGACCACAGGAAAAACCATAGCCTTGACTAGACGGACCTTAGTCGGCAAAGTAATATCTCTGCTTTTGAATATGTTATCTAGGTTGGTCATAACTTTTCTTCCAAGGAGTNCGGACCTTAGTCGGCAAAGTAATGTCTCTGCTTTTGAATATGTTATCTAGGTTGGTCATAACTTTCCTTCCAAGGAGTAAACGTCTTTTAATTTCATGGCTGCGGTCACCATCTGCAGTGATTTTGGAGCCCCCAAAAATAAAGTCTGACACTGTTTCCACTGTTTTCCCATCTATTTCCCATGAAGTGATGGGACTGGATGCCATGATCTTTGTTTTCTGAGTGTTGAGCTTTAAGCCAACTTTTTCACTCTCCTCTTTCACTTTCATCAAGAGGCCTTTTAGTTCCTCTTCACTTTCTGCCATAATGGTATCATCTGCATATCTGATGTTATTGATATTTATTCTGGCAATTTTGATTCCAGCTTGTGCTTCTTCCAGCCCAGCGTTTCTCATGATGTCCTCTGCATAGAATTGAAGAATTCTCTTTGACATGAACCAGTGTGTGAATCAGTGATTCACAGAAGGAAAGCAAGAGTAACAGAAATGACGAGACTCAGTAGAGCAACCTCACAATCTCACCCTATTATCTCTCAGAAATAGGCCTCAATAAAAAACATCAAGCTTTCAACTTACTGCTGTGCGCTTCCCCGGTGGCTCAGTGTTAAAGAATCTGCCAGCCGGTGCAGGAGACCCAGGTTCAGTCCCTGATCCAGGAAGACCCCACATGCCAAGGAACAACTAAGCCTGTGTGCCACAACTACTGAAGTCCACGTGCCCGAGAGCCCCCGCTCACCAGCAAGAGAAGCCACTCCAGTGAGAAGCCTGTGCACAGCAACCAGAGAGTAGCCCCTGCAGCCGCAAAGACCCAGTGCAGCCAAAAATAAAAATATAGAAAATTATAAAGAAAAAAATAAACTTACTGTTGTATCCTTTACTGCCTGTCATAAGAGACAGTTCAAGGATGGGCACTTTGAATTCACTGTTTCCCAGAGTATCTGTAACAGAATATCTGTCTCCTTGCCAACATGGATTCCACAGCAGCCATGTTTTTAGGTGGGATGAACCCCTCCATCAGCTTCAAGGATAAAGTCTTACTGTTATAATCAATTAGGATAATCCACTCCCTCACCATAGATATTGGTTCAAGTGACCTAGGTTTGAACCAATGAATGGTCCAAACAGCAGGAATCTCAGAACTTTTGTTAGATAGTTAAGGAAAGACTCTATCTTTTTATGGATAAGAAAGAGGACACATGTGAACTTAATTATACCAACAGCTCTCTTACAGCATCAAGGGGCCCGGCCTGGTGGTGAAGCCCACAAGGTAGACAGCAGGTGTAGAGAAAAAAAAAAAAAAATCAGAAAAAACAGAGTCCACAGTGAGCCCTAGACAAACCAGTTCTGAAACGCACTCCACCACCTTTTCACAAGGCCTATAAATTTCCTTATTATTTAATCCAGTAGTAGATGACTTTTAGGTTGCTTGGAATGGAAAGCTTCCTAATATAGGCAGATATATTAGGCTATGACATAGCAATAAAATCACATTAAAATGAACATAGATGCTTACAATTCTATCCCTGGTAGTACTTGGGGTTGAAAAACTTTTTTATGAGACTTATTTTAAGGTCAAAATTTTAAAAGGTTTCACAGTTTTTCCTAGTAACAACTTCGCTGCCTTTAATATCATGGATTTGCTTTTCTTCTTGTTTATTTTTCTTCAACACCAATCTCCTGACTTTCCCATTTAGAGGACAACAAATATAAGCAGAAGAAGTTTGACTCTCTTTTTAAGTCAATGCATTTATTATCATCTCATAGAAATTCTAGACATCTGGCTTAATTCACAGGGTTCAGCAGCTCGCCTGTTTGTAAGAGACCCATCAGTTCATGCTCAGTCACTGAGCCGTGTCCAACTCTTTGCGACCCCATGTACTGTAGCCCACCAGGCTCCTCTGTCATGGGGTTTCCCAGACAAGAATACTGGAGCAGGTTGTCATTTCTTTCTCCAGGGGATCTTTCCAACTCAGAATTAAACCCACGTCTCCTGTGTCTCCTGGATTGGCAGGCAGATTCTTTACCACTGAGCCCCCTGGGAAGCCCTTATAAGGGACCACATACACAATGCAACCCAGTTACTTCTCATGTTAACCAAAAAAAGGAAAAACATGTCCTAACACAATTTTGTTTAAAAATAATCAAATAAACACAAAGTGATAAAAAAAAATACGGTGGTATTGTTTTTCAGTCACTAGGTCGGGTCCAGCTCTTTGAGACTGCTTGGACTGCAGCATGACAGGCCGTCGATCACCAACTCCCAGAGTCTGCCCAAACTCATGTCCATTGAGTCAGTGATGCCATCCAACCATCCCATCCTCTATCATCCCCTTCTCCTCCTGCCCTCAATCTTTCTCAGCATCAGGGTCTTTTCCAATGAGTGGGCAATATGCATCAGATGGCCAAAGTTTTGGAGCTTCTGCATCAGACCTTCCAATGAATATTCAGGGTTGATATCCTGCAGGACTGACTGGTTTGATTTCCTTGCAGTCCAAGGGAAAGGGTTACTATTTCTCAAGAGCCTTCTCCAGCACCACAGTTTGAAACCATCAGTTCTTCGGCACTGAGGCTTCTTTGTGGTCCAACTCTCATATTCGTACATGTCTACTGGGAAAACTATAGCTTTGACTATACAGACCTTTGTCAGCAAGGTGGTGTCTCTGCTTTTTAATATGCTTTCTAGGTTCTTCATAGTGTTTCTTCTAAGGAGCATGTGTCTTTTAATTTCATGGCTATGGTCACCATCCACAGTGATTCTGGAGCTGAAGAAAAGAAAATCTGTCACTGTTTCCACTTTTTTCTCCATCTTTTTGTCATGAACTGATGGGACCAGATGACACAATCTTAGTTTTTTGAGTGTAGAGCTTTAAGCCAGCTTTTCCACACTCCTCTTTCACCTTCATCAAGAGGCTCTTTAGTTCCTCTTCACTTTCTGCCATTAAGAGTGGTATCATCTGTATATCTGAGGTTGTTGATATTTCTCCCAGTAATCTTTACTCCAGCTTGTGATTCATCAAGCCCAGTATTTTGCATGATATACCCTGGATGTAAGTTAAATAAGCAGGGTGACAATATACAGCCTTGACATTCTCCTTTCCCTGTTTTGAAACAGTCCATTGTTCCATGTCTGGTTCTAACTATTGCTTCTTGACCTGTATACAGATTTCTCAGGAGACAAGTAAGGTAGTCTGTTATTTCTATCTCTTTAAAAATTTTCTGAAGTTTGTTGTGATCCACACAGTCAAAGGCTTTAGCATAGTCACTGAAGCAGAAGTAGATGTTTTTCTGGAATTCCCTTCTATGATCCAACGGATGGCCAGATGTAGTCAAATCCAAATCTGTGGTCTTCTCCCCAAATCTAACACTGCATTTCTCTGATGTTCTAAAAACTACATCACCTCCTCAGTTGCCCTTCCCTGGAGATGGAAGTTTAATTGCCATGGGAAAAGATTACAATATTTAATACTCAAATCTTAAAGCCTGGGGTTGAGAGGCCTCTATAGACAGGTTTCTCAAGGGTCCTTTGGAAAGCACACTGAAATTTTCCCTATTTAAGTCACAAGGCAAACCTCCAATTGAAAACATTTGAACCAAGCACCAGAAAAATGAATGGTGTGTGTAAGAGGACACATTAAGTACTTAACCCAGAGGATATTCATACTATTAAGTTCCGAACCAAGGTGATTCCCTTCAGCAACCTGGGGTGCAGTTGGTGGGTAGACTAAAGGGCAGAGTTAATGCAAAGTTAAAAGGGTTATTTCCACTTGGTGACTAGCCCCATTTGATTGTCTTAAGTGTGTCTGTCTTCTAGAGAGTACTTTTATTTCAGACGATTATGGATGTTCTGAGAGGACTCACTGCAACCACCTGGCTTAAGGACTATAAGGCACTTCGGAAATCAAATTTCAGGAAAGAAGATTGGTTTGAGAAACAATGAACAAGGAGAAATCTTGTCTTTGCAGAGCTGCGGTGTGTCAAAGTTTATCCTCATTATATTATGGTAGGAAGAAAAGAACAAATTAAGACATTTAACTGCTTAAAATTTGAGACCCAGTTGCATTTAACACAGCAAATCTTGTTACCAGACCTGTGGGCTTACCGTTTGCTTGTGTGAAGTCTGGTATGTATTAGCAAATAACTTAAAAAAAAAAAAAAAAAAAACATAGAATGGATCTGGGCTAAGTGGATAATCGCAGCTACACATTCCCTCTAAATGAGAGAAGATTCTGTAGGATTGAAAAAGTTTTAAAATTGATTAGAAATGCTTTAAAAGAGAAAACCTCAAAATAACCTTCTTACTTGCCCACTGTTGCTAACACCAGCATGCTTTAAATTAATAGCAATTATATAACTGCACAATTCTAATTTTTAATGTAAGAAGTCATTCAAACACTTAAACTATCTTTTTCAAATTGGCTCTCAAAATAAAAGAACCATTAAGGGATGAGTGCTCTTCCAAAAACTCTTCCCCAGAAAGAGAGAGAAAAAACTGGCTCCTTCTCTTTGGCCAGTAAGCCACATTTTAATTGAATTTTGATGAGATGATAGATGTTGTACTGTATTCCAAGTCTATATGCTAAATTAACAAGGCTGTCTGTTTAGTTTCCTCTTTTGAAGGCACGCTGAGAAGAGTTTCTGCTAATTCTCTTACATAATGTGATGTTTCAGATTCTTGGTTGGTGCCTGAAGTCACCATCTCCAAGTTAGTGCTAGGCTGGAGCACAAGCCATCTGGTTGGAGGACTAACTCCCAGCTGAATAATATTCAATCAGCCAGGAAGAATGCTGCTGCTGCTGCTGCTGCTGCTAAGTCGCTTCAGTCGTGTCCGACTCTTTGCGACCCCATAGACGCCAGCCCACCAGGCTCTGCCGTCCCTGGGATTCTCCAGGCAAGAACACTGGAGTGGGTTGCCATTTCCTTCTCCAGTGCATGAAAGTGAAAACTGAAAGTGAGGTCACTGAATCGTGTCCAACTCTCAGCGACCCCATGGACTGCAGCCCACCAGGCTCCTCCATCCATGGAATTTTCCAGGCAAGAGTATTGGAGTGGGGTGCCATTGCCTTCTCCATAAGAAAGAGCAATAGAGCTCATTTTGGGAGGATTCAAATGCTGCTGCTGCTGCTGCTGCTAAGTCGCTTCAGTCGTGTCCGACTCTTTGCGACCCCATAGACGCCAGCCCACCAGGCTCTGCCGTCCCTGGGATTCTCCAGGCAAGAACACTGGAGTGGGTTGCCATTTCCTTCTCCAGTGCATGAAAGTGAAAACTGAAAGTGAGGTCACTGAATCGTGTCCAACTCTCAGCGACCCCATGGACTGCAGCCCACTAGGCTCCTATGTCCATGGGATTTTCCAGGCAAGAGTACTGGAGTAGAGTGCCATTGCCTCCTCCGAGCCAGGAAGAATATATCTCAATATTTCAAAGGCATCCACTAAAACATTGAAAACTTCATAACAACACTTTTAAAGACTTGTTTATGCATCTATTTATGGGAAGTACATGTCTCCAATGTTGACTACAGGTAGTTCATATTTGTCTATAAAATAAGAGTGATGAATGATACAATATAGAAAAACAGGAAATTTCAGCAAATTCTAGCACACAAGTATTCATTTACTTCTTTTGCTTTGTGCATTTAGAAAAATTTGAGGCTAACCTCTATACTCATTTTTCTACTTATTCTGAATAGTTTCACAGCCACAGTCTTGAAGGGTGACCTGTTCTCTAGAAATAAGAGGACTCAGGGGAGAAGCATATTATTGAATTTTGCTATTTGGAGTTTTGAGACTAATTAACATTTTGTCATAATAGTCATTTTACTTTTTAAATTTCTAGACATGATAGCCTTTTCCAATTAGTCAAAATAAAATATAAATTCATTCATCATTCTGGTGCCCCAAAATAGCACACCAAATGATCACGATCTACCTCTTACAAACTAAAGGAGTCAGATATACTGTGCTTCACTTAAGATGCCCAAATAATGCAGTCTGGACTTGAGGCATGGTGGCCACAAAATTGCCAGGAGGTCATAGACAGGCATCCCCTAGAGGAGGAAATGGTAACCCACTCCAGGATTCTTGCCTGGAGAATTCCTACGGACAGAAGAGCCTGGTGAGCTACAGTCCATGGGGTCACAAAGAGTCAGACACAAGTGAGCACACATGCATAGACAGATATTGGCCCAGGGTTTGGGGATGCTCTAGTAGAAAATGATGCCCAGGCATCCTGAGAACTAGGTCCAAACTTCAAGCAAACTCCTCACATCTATCTTGATCCAAATCTCATCCCTCAAAATAGATCATCCACTAACAGTTTTTGCAATTCATTTATCCCATGACATTTTCTGTAATGCTGACTTTCATAGGTTGAATTGTGTCCTCCCAAATTTATATGTTGAATTCCTAATGCCCAGTACATGTCTTTGGAAATAAGGTGATGGCAGATGTAGTTAGTTATCATGAGGTCATGTTTTATTAGGTTGGAGTCTCAATCCAATATGACCGAAGTCCTCATGCTGCTGCTGCTGTTAAGTCACGTCAGTCGTGTCCAACTCTGTACGACCCCATAGACGGCAGCCCACCAGGCTCCCCTGTCCCTGGGATTCACCAGGCAAGAACACTGGAGTGGGTTGCCTTTTCCTTCTCCAATGTATGAAAGCGAAAAGTGAAAGTGAAGTCGCTCAGTCGTGTCTGACTCTTTGAGATCCCCATGGACTGCAGCCCACCAGGCTCCTCTGTCCATGGGATTCTTCAGGCAAGAACACTGGAGTAGGGTGCCATTGCCTTCTCCGAAGTCCTCATAAAAAGGGAAAATTTGGACACAGACATATACATACAGAGAGAACACCTTTGGAAATGAAGGCAGAGACTGGGGTGCTTTCACAAGCCAAAGTTTTCACCAAAGATTGTCAGCAAACCACCAGAAGCTAGGGGAAAAGTATGAAACAGACTTTCTCTCAAAACCAGTAGATGTAACCAACCATCTTGATCCCAGACTCCTAGGCACCAAAACTGTGAGACAATAAATTTCTGTTTTTTGAGCTACCCAGTTTGCTATGACAGCCCTAGCAAATTACTACACTAACCCAAGCTCTTGCATTCAAACACTCCAATAGAACCATGAATAATCCAAGTTCAAATACTGATGGCAGGTATGTTTATCTTTAGTGATGAGCTAATTTGTCATGTTTAGGGAAGAGGAAAGAGATAAAAACAGTAAGGCCAGAAAGCCAAAGTGAAAGTGAAGTCGCTCAGTCATGTCCAACTCTTTGTGACCCCTTGGGGTGTAGCCTACCAGGCTCCTCCGTCCGTGGGATTCTCCAGGCAAGAGTACTGGAGTGGATTGCCATTTCCATCTCCAGGAGATCTCCCCAACCCAGGGATTGAACCCGGGTCTCCAGCCAAAGTTCTTCTCTATTCTTGAGAATAAAGCTATCATTGACATTTAATTGAAAATACTGAACAAAACTTCACTAGTGACGAATGTTTGCATATATCCTCAGATATCAAGTAAAGCGTGTCTTCTCTGGGTGGTATCTTCCTCAAGTGTATGATGACAGGCCTAGACAAAATAACTATCAAGGACTCTTCTACTTCTCTAATGTATTAATTATTACAATGTCATTTCTTATTGTAAAATAATATTCTCAATACAAAAAAAATCAGAAATCTTAAAAAATGTTCACACATATTTCCAGCTCCCAGAGAAACCACTCTTTGGAATATAGCCTGAATCTTAATTCAGTAAACAGCTAATACGTGACATGTTTATTTGCATTCATCATATTTTTTAAAAGTATTTGAGGTGGTTTCCCAGAAATTCCTAATATTCAAAAAGACTACTGATACTAGGCTAAAAGTTGTAGGGCTATGATGTAATGAACACAAGGACCTCTTTGCCCAAATAAAAGAATGCTAACAAGAATGGCTGAAGGGGCTTCCTCGGTGGCTCAGTAGTACAGGTTCAATCCCCGGTCCAGGAAGATCCTACATGCCTCAGAGCAACTAAGCTCATGGGACATGACCTTTGAGCCCGTGCCCCGCAATAAGACATGCCGCCTCAATGAGAAGCTTGAGCACCACAGCTGGAAAGTAGCCCCTACTTGCCACAACTAGAGAAAAGCCTGCAAAGCAATGAAGACCCAGCAGAGCCAAAAAATAATTCAAAAAAAAAAAAAATAGCTGAGGATGATCCCCAATATGTATTCCAAGAGAGCAGCACGTTGCCTGTTTGTCTGCCTCTATGTCCTTTGGTGGCCACTCCAAGTTTCTTGAAGAAATTTCCCTCAAACGGGACCAAGAATCAGGAGCAGTTATTTGAAAGCTTTGAAGATGATAAGTTATTTGAGGAAACTGATCTATCTACCATTTTCAAGGCTTCCTATTGCAGTCAACCAGGAGCAATCATTGCTGGAGGTGACCACAATTACGAGGTCTGAGCACCTTGAAAACCACTCATCTTTGAGGTATGTGTATTAGGTCTTCCTGAATAGAAGAGGTTATTCGTAGCGCCGTGTCTCCTTGAAACAAATATATTCAAGCTTTTTTCAGAGTACTCAGACACTACTAGCACTCTCTGTGAAATACATGATGCAGTGACTTTGAGGTGCTGTTTTCATTTAGTCACTAAGTCGTGTCCGTCTCTTCTGTGACCCTGTGGGCTGTAGCCCACCAGGCTCCTCTGTCCATGGGGTTTCCAGGCAAGAGTACTGGCGTGGGCTGCCAGTTCCTTCTCCAGGGGGTCTTCCCCACCCAGGGCTCACACTCTTGCCTCCTGCACTGCAGATGGATTCTCTACCCCTGAGCCACGCTTAGTCTTCTTTAGCCTGATGTGTGCAGCTCTTCAGAGTCAAAGGTGCTGAGTGCTAAGTTACTCAGTCATGTCCGACTCTTTGCAACCCCAAGGACTGTGGCCTGCCTCTGTCCATGGGATTCTCCAGGCAAGAATACTGGCGTGGGGTGCCATTTCCTCCTCCAGAATCAAAGTTGCTGGCACATCTATTATGTGCTAAACACTGGAGATTCAAAGTGAAATGCGTAAACATAGTCCTTTTCCTTGGAGAGCCTACAAGCTAGACAAAACATAATTACAGAAGAGTGTGAGGAGGTTATTATAGGGGGAGTGTAACACAGTCTATGAACTCATAGTATGCTGCTGCTGCTGCTAAGTCGCTTCAGTCTTGTCCGACTCTGTGCGACCCCACAGACCGCAGCCCACCAGGCTCCCCTTTCCCTGGGATTCTCCGAGCAAGAACACTGGAGTGGGTTGCCATTTCCTTCTCCAATGCGTGAAAGTGAAAAGAGAGAGTGAAGTCGCTCAGTTGTGCCCGACTCTTAGCGACCCCATGGACTGCAGCCTACCAGGCTTCTCTGCCCGTGGGATTTTCCAGGCAAGAGTATTGCCTGGAAAATCCATAGTATAAGCTCACTAAAAATTTGACGCATGAAAGAATTAAAGAGTTGCATGGGAGCGCTTGACCAGGATAACTAATTCAGGCTTGGAGGATCAGAGACGGCTTCAAGGAAGAAATTATATTCAAACTGAGACCTGAAGAATGAGTAGAAATTTGAAAATGGAGAAAGAGAAGGGATGGCCACAGGAGAAAGTATTTTAATAATTCAGTTCAGTTCAGTTACTCAGTCACATCTGACTCTGCGACCCCATTTACTGCAGCACACCAGGCTTCCCTGTCCATCACCAACTCCTGGAGCTTGCTCAAACTCAAGTCCATCAAGTCAGTGATGTCATCCAACCATCTCATCCTCTGTCATCCCCTTCTTCTCCTGTCTTCAATCTTTCCCAGCCTCAAGGTCTTTTCCAATGAGTCAGTTCTTTGCATCAGGTGGCCAAAGTATTGAGCTTCAACTTCAGCATCAGTCCTTCCAACTGGAGAAGGGAATGGCAAACACTTCATTATTCATGCCTTGAGGACCCCATGAACAGTATGAAAGGCAAAAATTTTAAGTAGAAGGAAGAGCAAATTAAAAAGCAGAAGTTAAAAAGACAATGTGCCACCTTGGAGAGACTGAAACAAACCTAGGATGATTGAAATGTAGAGTTACATAACATAAGTCTAGAAAATAAACAAGGACCAGAGCTTGCACAGATTTGGAAGCAATGTCAAGAAGATTGAATTTTATCTTAGGATGCAGCTTGTATTCTTTGTTTGAATAAATATCAGCAGAAAATGTATTACATTGAGATTAATTGTAAATATAGACTATATTAAAAAAAAAAAAAAACAGCAGAGATCCATGGAGAGTTTTAGGTGGTTGACCAAGATTATAACCAAATTTGCATTGGGGTGATCATTCTTGCTACAGGAGGAATCTAATAATAGGGGAAGGAATGATAGTGGTCTGGACTGGAAAATGGCATGTAGGAAAATAAAGNAAAAAAAAAAAAAACAGCAGAGATCCATGGAGAGTTTTAGGTGGTTGACCAAGATTATAACCAAATTTGCATTGGGGTGATCATTCTTGCTACAGGAGGAATCTAATAATAGAGGAAGGAATGATAGTGGTCTGGACTGGAAAATGGCATGTAGGAAAATAAAGGTACCCTTCCAAAAATATTTAGGAGGTATAGTCAATGAGGCTGGGAACTAGACAAGGAGGAAAAGGGAGAGAAATGAAAGATCATCTTCAGGTTTCTGGGGATGTGATGTTTTAGTTAACTTCATCACGGTATAGCAAACCACTTAACGTTTAGTGGCTAAACAAATGACTGCTTTCTTATTTCTCATATTTTGTCAGTAGATGGTGTTCCGTTCGGTGGTCCTTCTGCTGATCTTGCTTGCGCTCTTTCACGTGTTTGCAGTCAGCTGGAGTTAGGCCATCCAAGAACATGTCTAGGACCGTGGTGCAAACGACGGGGAAACTGGCTCAGCTGAAAAGTTGGGAGAGCTGGGCCTCTCTCTTCTTTCCATGTCGACGCATAAGGACTCTACAGAAGGGTGGCTGGATATCTTAGGTGCTAGTTCAAGGCTCCCGAAAGTGCAAAGGTGGAAGCTGCCAGGGTCGTGTCTCACTTCTGCCATATTCTACTGGTCAAACTGGGTCACAGAGCCAGGCAGATTCAATGCAGGTGGGTTTAAATACAAGGATGAATATGAAAAGGTATGGTTCCATGGGCTGTCTTTGGTAAATGGCTATAACATGCTGATACCATTAGCTAAGGATAGAAAAACTAGAGAAGGAACATCTTTGTGGGAAGGGGAGCTTTTAAGTTGAATTTTGGGTAAACTGAGCTTGAGATGCATTCAAGATATCCAGTAGGTCAGCAGACATGTGTAGGAATCTATAACTTAGGATGGAAGACTGTGCTACAGATAGAAATTTGAGAGTCCTCTTCGTACGGTAATTAAGGCAAGAAGACTAGACCATTGAGAGGACAAGAGACCCCAGGTTAGAAAACTAAGAAATTCCAACATTTAAAGACTGGGACTCTGTAAAAGAACCTTAAAGTCAGGCTGAGAAGGTGAAGTCAAAGGTGTAGCAAGAAAATCAGGAGAGATTTGAGTGGTATAAAGTCCATGGGATTTTCCAGGCAAGAGTACTGGAGTAGGGTGCCATTGCCTTCTCCGAGCCAGGAAGAATATATCTCAATATTTCAAAGGCATCCACTAAAACATTGAAAACTTCATAACAACACTTTTAAAGACTTGTTTATGCATCTATTTATGGGAAGTACATGTCTCCAATGTTGACTACAGGTAGTTCATATTTGTCTATAAAATAAGAGTGATGAATGATACAATATAGAAAAACAGGAAATTTCAGCAAATTCTAGCACACAAGTATTCATTTACTTCTTTTGCTTTGTGCATTTAGAAAAATTTGAGGCTAACCTCTATACTCATTTTTCTACTTATTCTGAATAGTTTCACAGCCACAGTCTTGAAGGGTGACCTGTTCTCTAGAAATAAGAGGACTCAGGGGAGAAGCATATTATTGAATTTTGCTATTTGGAGTTTTGAGACTAATTAACATTTTGTCATAATAGTCATTTTACTTTTTAAATTTCTAGACATGATAGCCTTTTCCAATTAGTCAAAATAAAATATAAATTCATTCATCATTCTGGGCCCCAAAATAGCACACCAAATGATCACGATCTACCTCTTACAAACTAAAGGAGTCAGATATACTGTGCTTCACTTAAGATGCCCAAATAATGCAGTCTGGACTTGAGGCATGGTGGCCACAAAATTGCCAGGAGGTCATAGACAGGCATCCCCTAGAGGAGGAAATGGTAACCCACTCCAGGATTCTTGCCTGGAGAATTCCTACGGACAGAAGAGCCTGGTGAGCTACAGTCCATGGGGTCACAAAGAGTCAGACACAAGTGAGCACACATGCATAGACAGATATTGGCCCAGGGTTTGGGGATGCTCTAGTAGAAAATGATGCCCAGGCATCCTGAGAACTAGGTCCAAACTTCAAGCAAACTCCTCACATCTATCTTGATCCAAATCTCATCCCTCAAAATAGATCATCCACTAACAGTTTTTGCAATTCATTTATCCCATGACATTTTCTGTAATGCTGACTTTCATAGGTTGAATTGTGTCCTCCCAAATTTATATGTTGAATTCCTAATGCCCAGTACATGTCTTTGGAAATAAGGTGATGGCAGATGTAGTTAGTTATCATGAGGTCATGTTTTATTAGGTTGGAGTCTCAATCCAATATGACCGAAGTCCTCATGCTGCTGCTGCTGTTAAGTCACGTCAGTCGTGTCCAACTCTGTACGACCCCATAGACGGCAGCCCACCAGGCTCCCCTGTCCCTGGGATTCACCAGGCAAGAACACTGGAGTGGGTTGCCTTTTCCTTCTCCAATGTATGAAAGCGAAAAGTGAAAGTGAAGTCGCTCAGTCGTGTCTGACTCTTTGAGATCCCCATGGACTGCAGCCCACCAGGCTCCTCTGTCCATGGGATTCTTCAGGCAAGAACACTGGAGTAGGGTGCCATTGCCTTCTCCGAAGTCCTCATAAAAAGGGAAAATTTGGACACAGACATATACATACAGAGAGAACACCTTTGGAAATGAAGGCAGAGACTGGGGTGCTTTCACAAGCCAAAGTTTTCACCAAAGATTGTCAGCAAACCACCAGAAGCTAGGGGAAAAGTATGAAACAGACTTTCTCTCAAAACCAGTAGATGTAACCAACCATCTTGATCCCAGACTCCTAGGCACCAAAACTGTGAGACAATAAATTTCTGTTTTTTGAGCTACCCAGTTTGCTATGACAGCCCTAGCAAATTACTACACTAACCCAAGCTCTTGCATTCAAACACTCCAATAGAACCATGAATAATCCAAGTTCAAATACTGATGGCAGGTATGTTTATCTTTAGTGATGAGCTAATTTGTCATGTTTAGGGAAGAGGAAAGAGATAAAAACAGTAAGGCCAGAAAGCCAAAGTGAAAGTGAAGTCGCTCAGTCATGTCCAACTCTTTGTGACCCCTTGGGGTGTAGCCTACCAGGCTCCTCCGTCCGTGGGATTCTCCAGGCAAGAGTACTGGAGTGGATTGCCATTTCCATCTCCAGGAGATCTCCCCAACCCAGGGATTGAACCCGGGTCTCCAGCCAAAGTTCTTCTCTATTCTTGAGAATAAAGCTATCATTGACATTTAATTGAAAATACTGAACAAAACTTCACTAGTGACGAATGTTTGCATATATCCTCAGATATCAAGTAAAGCGTGTCTTCTCTGGGTGGTATCTTCCTCAAGTGTATGATGACAGGCCTAGACAAAATAACTATCAAGGACTCTTCTACTTCTCTAATGTATTAATTATTACAATGTCATTTCTTATTGTAAAATAATATTCTCAATACAAAAAAAATCAGAAATCTTAAAAAATGTTCACACATATTTCCAGCTCCCAGAGAAACCACTCTTTGGAATATAGCCTGAATCTTAATTCAGTAAACAGCTAATACGTGACATGTTTATTTGCATTCATCATATTTTTTAAAAGTATTTGAGGTGGTTTCCCAGAAATTCCTAATATTCAAAAAGACTACTGATACTAGGCTAAAAGTTGTAGGGCTATGATGTAATGAACACAAGGACCTCTTTGCCCAAATAAAAGAATGCTAACAAGAATGGCTGAAGGGGCTTCCTCGGTGGCTCAGTAGTACAGGTTCAATCCCCGGTCCAGGAAGATCCTACATGCCTCAGAGCAACTAAGCTCATGGGACATGACCTTTGAGCCCGTGCCCCGCAATAAGACATGCCACCTCAATGAGAAGCTTGAGCACCACAGCTGGAAAGTAGCCCCTACTTGCCACAACTAGAGAAAAGCCTGCAAAGCAATGAAGACCCAGCAGAGCCAAAAAATAATTCAAAAAAAAAAAAAATAGCTGAGGATGATCCCCAATATGTATTCCAAGAGAGCAGCACGTTGCCTGTTTGTCTGCCTCTATGTCCTTTGGTGGCCACTCCAAGTTTCTTGAAGAAATTTCCCTCAAACGGGACCAAGAATCAGGAGCAGTTATTTGAAAGCTTTGAAGATGATAAGTTATTTGAGGAAACTGATCTACCTACCATTTTCAAGGCTTCCTATTGCAGTCAACCAGGAGCAATCATTGCTGGAGGTGACCACAATTACGAGGTCTGAGCACCTTGAAAACCACTCATCTTTGAGGTATGTGTATTAGGTCTTCCTGAATAGAAGAGGTTATTCGTAGCGCCGTGTCTCCTTGAAACAAATATATTCAAGCTCTTTTCAGAGTACTCAGACACTACTAGCACTCTCTGTGAAATACGTGATGCAGTGACTTTGAGGTGCTGTTTTCATTTAGTCACTAAGTCGTGTCCGTCTCTTCTGTGACCCTGTGGGCTGTAGCCCACCAGGCTCCTCTGTCCATGGGGTTTCCAGGCAAGAGTACTGGCGTGGGCTGCCAGTTCCTTCTCCAGGGGGTCTTCCCCACCCAGGGCTCACACTCTTGCCTCCTGCACTGCAGATGGATTCTCTACCCCTGAGCCACGCTTAGTCTTCTTTAGCCTGATGTGTGCAGCTCTTCAGAGTCAAAGGTGCTGAGTGCTAAGTTACTCAGTCATGTCCGACTCTTTGCAACCCCAAGGACTGTGGCCTGCCTCTGTCCATGGGATTCTCCAGGCAAGAATACTGGCGTGGGGTGCCATTTCCTCCTCCAGAATCAAAGTTGCTGGCACATCTATTATGTGCTAAACACTGGAGATTCAAAGTGAAATGCGTAAACATAGTCCTTTTCCTTGGAGAGCCTACAAGCTAGACAAAACATAATTACAGAAGAGTGTGAGGAGGTTATTATAGGGGGAGTGTAACACAGTCTATGAACTCATAGTATGCTGCTGCTGCTGCTAAGTCGCTTCAGTCTTGTCCGACTCTGTGCGACCCCACAGACCGCAGCCCACCAGGCTCCCCTTTCCCTGGGATTCTCCGAGCAAGAACACTGGAGTGGGTTGCCATTTCCTTCTCCAATGCGTGAAAGTGAAAAGAGAGAGTGAAGTCGCTCAGTTGTGCCCGACTCTTAGCGACCCCATGGACTGCAGCCTACCAGGCTTCTCTGCCCGTGGGATTTTCCAGGCAAGAGTATTGCCTGGAAAATCCATAGTATAAGCTCACTAAAAATTTGACGCATGAAAGAATTAAAGAGTTGCATGGGAGCGCTTGACCAGGATAACTAATTCAGGCTTGGAGGATCAGAGACGGCTTCAAGGAAGAAATTATATTCAAACTGAGACCTGAAGAATGAGTAGAAATTTGAAAATGGAGAAAGAGAAGGGATGGCCACAGGAGAAAGTATTTTAATAATTCAGTTCAGTTCAGTTACTCAGTCACATCTGACTCTGCGACCCCATTTACTGCAGCACACCAGGCTTCCCTGTCCATCACCAACTCCTGGAGCTTGCTCAAACTCAAGTCCATCAAGTCAGTGATGTCATCCAACCATCTCATCCTCTGTCATCCCCTTCTTCTCCTGTCTTCAATCTTTCCCAGCCTCAAGGTCTTTTCCAATGAGTCAGTTCTTTGCATCAGGTGGCCAAAGTATTGAGCTTCAACTTCAGCATCAGTCCTTCCAACTGGAGAAGGGAATGGCAAACACTTCATTATTCATGCCTTGAGGACCCCATGAACAGTATGAAAGGCAAAAATTTTAAGTAGAAGGAAGAGCAAATTAAAAAGCAGAAGTTAAAAAGACAATGTGCCACCTTGGAGAGACTGAAACAAACCTAGGATGATTGAAATGTAGAGTTACATAACATAAGTCTAGAAAATAAACAAGGACCAGAGCTTGCACAGATTTGGAAGCAATGTCAAGAAGATTGAATTTTATCTTAGGATGCAGCTTGTATTCTTTGTTTGAATAAATATCAGCAGAAAATGTATTACATTGAGATTAATTGTAAATATAGACTATATTAAAAAAAAAAAAAAACAGCAGAGATCCATGGAGAGTTTTAGGTGGTTGACCAAGATTATAACCAAATTTGCATTGGGGTGATCATTCTTGCTACAGGAGGAATCTAATAATAGGGGAAGGAATGATAGTGGTCTGGACTGGAAAATGGCATGTAGGAAAATAAAGGTACCCTTCCAAAAATATTTAGGAGGTATAGTCAATGAGGCTGGGAACTAGACAAGGAGGAAAAGGGAGAGAAATGAAAGATCATCTTCAGGTTTCTGGGGATGTGATGTTTTAGTTAACTTCATCACGGTATAGCAAACCACTTAACGTTTAGTGGCTAAACAAATGACTGCTTTCTTATTTCTCATATTTTGTCAGTAGATGGTGTTCCGTTCGGTGGTCCTTCTGCTGATCTCGCTTGCGCTCTTTCACGTGTTTGCAGTCAGCTGGAGTTAGGCCATCCAAGAACATGTCTAGGACCGTGGTGCAAACGACGGGGAAACTGGCTCAGCTGAAAAGTTGGGAGAGCTGGGCCTCTCTCTTCTTTCCATGTCGACGCATAAGGACTCTACAGAAGGGTGGCTGGATATCTTAGGTGCTAGTTCAAGGCTCCCGAAAGTGCAAAGGTGGAAGCTGCCAGGGTCGTGTCTCACTTCTGCCATATTCTACTGGTCAAACTGGGTCACAGAGCCAGGCAGATTCAATGCAGGTGGGTTTAAATACAAGGATGAATATGAAAAGGTATGGTTCCATGGGCTGTCTTTGGTAAATGGCTATAACATGCTGATACCATTAGCTAAGGATAGAAAAACTAGAGAAGGAACATCTTTGTGGGAAGGGGAGCTTTTAAGTTGAATTTTGGGTAAACTGAGCTTGAGATGCATTCAAGATATCCAGTAGGTCAGCAGACATGTGTAGGAATCTATAACTTAGGATGGAAGACTGTGCTACAGATAGAAATTTGAGAGTCCTCTNGTGGAGAGTAAAAGATGCCTTCAAATTACAGTTCAGTTCTCCCTCTGGCAAAGATCAATCTAAGTTAGAAAAATGATAATGTTCAAGTAATAGGAGCATACAATGCAGAGAAATTTTCACAGGACATATTCCTCATAGTTGTAACTAAGAATTATTGGCACTAACAGGATAATGCCTTTTGCTGCCTTCATTACATATCTCCAAGAAAGAAACATGAGTTAAAAGCTTACAATTCCAATATTTTTGTTTAATGCCACAGAAAATATATTCCCATTTAGAAAGACAGTATGGTTTCACAAACATGACAATTTCTTTGACATAGATATCTGAGGAGGTGAGAACTAAAGGAGAAGTGTCCACATAGTAAAACTATGCGGATCTCATCGGGTCTGTAGAGAAACAGACACAACATCAGAATGCTCTGTGCATACTGTTTGCAAAGATATATGTATGTGTATGGAGCTGCATCCAAGGAGAGGCAGGTACATCCAGACACTCTGCTACCACAAAACAAGGGCTTGCAGATGTCCGGCTGGAGGTCATAAACCATCACTGTAAGCATATCATAATTTGTGATTACTGGGGCAATATAAAAGTGGAATTGTAAAAACAACCAATGAAGGAAATGGTTTTCTCTTGGACAAGAAATATACCAGCATCTTAGGAATGACATTGGTGGTATAATAGAGATCTACAAAGGTGGGGTGACTAAAGAAGTACATTGGAGTTTTGAGTCACTTTTTTTTTTTTTTTTAGTCTCTTCTGATTGACAAAATCATGCTTACATTGTCAGTTTCTGTGATAAGGTAAATGATTAGAAATATCACAAAAAATCAGGCCACAACTCAGCTTCCTCAGTTCAAGGAAAATAAACTCAGTCATAGCTGTCTTTTTTTAGAAGCATTTTTGAAATATTTGTTTCTTTATTTTGGGCTGCACTGGGTCATCGTTGCTGTGCACAGGCTTTCTCTAGTTGCAGTAAGCAAGGACTGCACTCCAGCTGCAGTGCACAGGCTTCTCCTTGTGGTCTAGGGTGCTGGGTTCATCATTTGTGGTACATGGGCTTAGCTGCCCCATGGCATGTGGAATCTTCCCGGACCAGGGATCAAACCCGTGTCCCCTGAATCAGTAGGCAGATTCTTAACTACTAGACCACCAGGGAAGTAGGTTTTCTTCAACGTTGTGTTTACTTGGCTTCCAATGAAATCTTAAAAAAAAAAAAAAGAAAAGAAAAATGCATTGCTTTTTGTCATTTATGCATAAAAAAGACTATATGAATGACCAAGAAAGCTACCTTGTTTCTAGTCTCCATTGGTTCTAGACCCCATGAGTAACATTTAACATAAACCGATGTCAAAATAAAATTCAGAGAGTTCTAGTTGATATGACTATGTTGTTTGCAAGAAACAAACTATGACCAGGGAGACTTCAAAATCAAAAGTGGCTTTCAGCAGTGTCAGCTCAGATAATAAACAAGAATGAGAAAGTTCATTTTTTTAAATTTGTGATTGATTACGAGAAACTTGCCTTCCTCATGGAGTAACAGCACCACCTGAGCCTACTTGTTTGAGCTGATTAATTAGGAAGCTGCAAGATCACACTAACTGGAAGAAAGCTTAATTTTGTTTTAAGGTCAGAATCAGCATTTGGGGAAAATCAGAAGAGTTTAAATTTGGGTTAGGAGGCTATGGTCGACTTAGGAAAACAGTCAACTCTGACCTCTGCTTTGGTCTTTCTTTGACAGAGGTTCAAGAGGGTAGGTTTGCAAAATGTGAAAATATTTCAGAGGATTCAGAAGGGTATGCCACAGTATACATGAAAATGTGCATTTATTACTTATTTTGTGAACATAGTTGACTATGTTCTTTAAAAAAAGAAATTTAAAATAAATTTAAAATTTTTATTTTATTGAAATATAGTCGATTGACAATGTTGTGTTTATTTCTCCTGTAAAGCAGTGTTTCAGTTATATGTATGTGTATGTATGTGTATATATATATATATATATACATCCTTTCTTCATGTTCTTTTCCATCATGGATTATCATAGGATATTGAATATAGTTCCCTATGGTATATAGTAGGACCTTGTTGTTTATCCATTCTATACATATATATAATAGTTTGCATCTGCTAATCCCAATCTCCCAATCCACCCCACTTTCACCCCCTCCCTTTTGGCANATGTTCTTTTCCATCATGGATTATCATAGGATATTGAATATAGTTCCCTATGGTATATAGTAGGACCTTGTTGTTTATCCATTCTATACATATATATAACAGTTTGCATCTGCTAATCCCAATCTCCCAATCCACCCCACTTTCACCCCCTCCCTTTTGGCAACCTATACAAGTCTGTTCTGTAAAACCGTGAGTCTGTTTCTGTTAAAAAGAACTACTTTTTAAAAGATGTTATTCCTTTAACGTTTAGTGAAACCTACCTTCCAACTTCACAGAATTCTTTGAACCATGATGAAGAATAATTTTCTTCTGCTTCTTTCTTCTGCTCTAGACAAGTGAACTCTTGCCTGCAGAGGTGAATGAACTTTCATCTACCCTCCCACTTTCTGATCTCAGAGGGACTGGCATCATATGTACCTTCTAATTTTTTTTTTAAGCAGTAGTAATTATTTAAGTAGTTAACATGATGGAAAGATTTCTAAACTTTTTGTTGTCTCTATACACTAAAAGATGGCCAAAATGAGTAGGGGGAAAATTACTAAATAGATAATTGATGTATAGATAGATAAAAGATAGATCGATTCCCTCTCCAAAAAAGAGAAATATGTTTGTGACTGCACAGAAAAAAAGATTCCTGGGGGCTCCCCTGGCAGCTCAGTTGTAAAGAATCCACCTGCCAACGCAGAGGACACAGGTTCTTCCCTGGTCCAGGAAGATCACACACGCCATGGAGCAACGAAGCCCATGCACCGCAATCACTGAGCCAGCACTCTAGAGCCAGTGAGCCACAACTACTGAGCCCACTTGCCTAGAGTCTGTGTTCTGCAACAAGAGGAACCACTGCAATGAGAAGCACATGCACAGCAACCAGAGAAAGCACATGTGCAGCAATAAAGACCCATCGCAGCCATAAGCAGATAAATCTTAGAAAAGAAAAAAAAAGAAAAAAAGATTCCTAAAGGGAATACTTCAAACTCTTGACTATTTCTGATGAGAGACGGCAAAGGGTGCAAAGGATGAGACTTTCAATTTTTATTTTACTCACTTTTATTATTGTTTTCTGTTTTCCTTATGAACATAATTACTACCTTGGTAATGGCTTAAGCACTTAATTTTCTTAAATAAAGATACTTAACCATGGTAGCTGAGGCCAGGGGAACAGTGAAAGTATCTCTGAAAGACAAACTAAACTTGCAACCGTTAGATTAATAAATCCTGGAGCTCTAATGCACAGCATAGTGATCATAGTCAACGATATCGTATTATAAGTTGCTAAGAAACTAGATCCTAACTGTTCCCAACACAAAAAGGAAGGAACAATTATGTGACATGATAGAAGTGTTAGCTAACACTCTAATGGTAATCATATCACAATATAAAAACGTATCAAATCAATGCACTGTACACTGTTATATATCAATTCTGTCTCAGTATGAATAGATAAATAAGAAAAACAATTTTTTTCAGTACAAGATGGCTTTAACTTCCAAAACACTGTGACTAAAAGTTAGCTGTTTGTAACCCACAGCATACTCAGAAATAATGATAACCTATTTTAACATAGCCAGACTGCCATATGATCTTCCCTGGTGGCTCAGCGGTAAAGAATCCTCCTGCCAATGGAGGAGATATGAGTTCGATCCCTGGGTCAGGAAGGCCCCCTGGAGAAAGAAAGAGCAAGCCACTCTAGTATTCTTGCCTGGGAACTCCCACGGACAGAGGAGCCTAGGGGCTACAGCCCGTGGGGTCGCAGAGCGTCAGACACGACTTAGTGACTAAAATGGCGACAAGAACCATGTATTGAGAACGAAATAGAAAAGAAAATACTCATTTTAAAAATTATGTTTCAAGGGGAAAAAAATATTGGATGTGAAGTAAGTATAACTTTAAAAAGCATAATTAGAAGTAGATAAGCCTAGGATTTACTGTGGTGATTTTGAAGGAGGTTGGTATAGCAAAGGGCCTGGTGACAATGATTCCTCCTTATATTATGTATGGGTCCAACATTTGACTATAGTTTTCATTATTACTACCAGCACTATTCTTATATATATTAAGATAAAGTTTTTTGGTTTTTTTGGTTTGTTTGTTTGTGGGGTTTTTGGCAGAAAAAGAGAGAGGAAGCAGAGAAAATTATGTAGAAGAGCAGGTGGGAATCGCTTGGGGAAGAGCTTTTCCTAGTAACTGACAATAGTTTAAGAGACAACACAGAGGAATGTGCATAAGGAACATGTCTATAGATCTGAGTGGGGAAATTAGCCCAATAGAAATAACTGAGCCATAGCTGTAGAGAAACAAGAATTGGGAGGCAATGCAGACCCAGTACGTTATGTTCAGATCAGTTCAGCTCAGTTCAGTCGCTCAGCTGTGTCCAGCTCTTTGAGACCCCATGGACTGTGGCACGCCAGGCATCCCTGTCCATCGCCAACTTACAGAGTTTACTCAAACTCATGTCCATTGCGACGGTGATGCCATCCAACCACCTCATCCTCTGTCATCCCCTTCTCCTCCTACCTTCAATCTTTCCCAGCATCAGGGTCTTTTCCAATGAGTCATTTCTTCTCATCAGGTGGCCAAAGTACTGGAGTTTCAGCTTCAACATCAATCCTTCCAATGAATATTCAGGACTGATTTCCCTTCGGATGGACTGGTTTGATCTCCTTGCAGTCCAAAGGACTCTCAAGAGTCTTCTCCAATACCACAGTTCAAAAGCATCGATTTTTGACGCTCAGCTTTCTTTATAGTCCAACTCTCGCATCCATACATGACTACTGGAAAAACCATAGCTTTGTCTAGATGGACCTTTGTTGGCAAAGTAATGGCTCTGCTTTTTAATATGCTGTCTAGGTTGGTCATAACTTTTCTTCCAAAGAGCAAGCATCTTTTAATTTCATGTTATGTTCACTCTTAAGAAACATTGTTGGCCTTAAAAAACTGGAAATAGAACTGCCATATGACCCAACAATCCCACTGCTAGGCATACACAGTGAGGAAACCGGAACTGAAAGAGACACATGTACCCCAATGTTCATTGCAGCACTGTTAATAATAGCCAGGACATGGAAGCAACCTAGATGTCCATCAGCAGATGAATGGATAAGAAAGCTGTGGTACACATACACAATGGAATATTACTCAGCTATTAAAAAGAATGCATTTGAATCAGTTTTAATGAGGTGGATGAAACTGGAGCCTGTTATACAGAACAAAGTGAGTCAGAAAGAAAAACACCAATACAGTATACTAACACATATATATGGAATTTAGAAAGATGGTAANTGCAAGAAACAAACTATGACCAGGGAGACTTCAAAATCAAAAGTGGCTTTCAGCAGTGTCAGCTCAGATAATAAACAAGAATGAGAAAGTTCATTTTTTTAAATTTGTGATTGATTACGAGAAACTTGCCTTCCTCATGGAGTAACAGCACCACCTGAGCCTACTTGTTTGAGCTGATTAATTAGGAAGCTGCAAGATCACACTAACTGGAAGAAAGCTTAATTTTGTTTTAAGGTCAGAATCAGCATTTGGGGAAAATCAGAAGAGTTTAAATTTGGGTTAGGAGGCTATGGTCGACTTAGGAAAACAGTCAACTCTGACCTCTGCTTTGGTCTTTCTTTGACAGAGGTTCAAGAGGGTAGGTTTGCAAAATGTGAAAATATTTCAGAGGATTCAGAAGGGTATGCCACAGTATACATGAAAATGTGCATTTATTACTTATTTTGTGAACATAGTTGACTATGTTCTTTAAAAAAAGAAATTTAAAATAAATTTAAAATTTTTATTTTATTGAAATATAGTCGATTGACAATGTTGTGTTTATTTCTCCTGTAAAGCAGTGTTTCAGTTATATGTATGTGTATGTATGTGTATATATATATATATATATACATCCTTTCTTCATGTTCTTTTCCATCATGGATTATCATAGGATATTGAATATAGTTCCCTATGGTATATAGTAGGACCTTGTTGTTTATCCATTCTATACATATATATAATAGTTTGCATCTGCTAATCCCAATCTCCCAATCCACCCCACTTTCACCCCCTCCCTTTTGGCAACCTATACAAGTCTGTTCTGTAAAACCGTGAGTCTGTTTCTGTTAAAAAGAACTACTTTTTAAAAGATGTTATTCCTTTAACGTTTAGTGAAACCTACCTTCCAACTTCACAGAATTCTTTGAACCATGATGAAGAATAATTTTCTTCTGCTTCTTTCTTCTGCTCTAGACAAGTGAACTCTTGCCTGCAGAGGTGAATGAACTTTCATCTACCCTCCCACTTTCTGATCTCAGAGGGACTGGCATCATATGTACCTTCTAATTTTTTTTTTAAGCAGTAGTAATTATTTAAGTAGTTAACATGATGGAAAGATTTCTAAACTTTTTGTTGTCTCTATACACTAAAAGATGGCCAAAATGAGTAGGGGGAAAATTACTAAATAGATAATTGATGTATAGATAGATAAAAGATAGATCGATTCCCTCTCCAAAAAAGAGAAATATGTTTGTGACTGCACAGAAAAAAAGATTCCTGGGGGCTCCCCTGGCAGCTCAGTTGTAAAGAATCCACCTGCCAACGCAGAGGACACAGGTTCTTCCCTGGTCCAGGAAGATCACACACGCCATGGAGCAACGAAGCCCATGCACCGCAATCACTGAGCCAGCACTCTAGAGCCAGTGAGCCACAACTACTGAGCCCACTTGCCTAGAGTCTGTGTTCTGCAACAAGAGGAACCACTGCAATGAGAAGCACATGCACAGCAACCAGAGAAAGCACATGTGCAGCAATAAAGACCCATCGCAGCCATAAGCAGATAAATCTTAGAAAAGAAAAAAAAAGAAAAAAAGATTCCTAAAGGGAATACTTCAAACTCTTGACTATTTCTGATGAGAGACGGCAAAGGGTGCAAAGGATGAGACTTTCAATTTTTATTTTACTCACTTTTATTATTGTTTTCTGTTTTCCTTATGAACATAATTACTACCTTGGTAATGGCTTAAGCACTTAATTTTCTTAAATAAAGATACTTAACCATGGTAGCTGAGGCCAGGGGAACAGTGAAAGTATCTCTGAAAGACAAACTAAACTTGCAACCGTTAGATTAATAAATCCTGGAGCTCTAATGCACAGCATAGTGATCATAGTCAACGATATCGTATTATAAGTTGCTAAGAAACTAGATCCTAACTGTTCCCAACACAAAAAGGAAGGAACAATTATGTGACATGATAGAAGTGTTAGCTAACACTCTAATGGTAATCATATCACAATATAAAAACGTATCAAATCAATGCACTGTACACTGTTATATATCAATTCTGTCTCAGTATGAATAGATAAATAAGAAAAACAATTTTTTTCAGTACAAGATGGCTTTAACTTCCAAAACACTGTGACTAAAAGTTAGCTGTTTGTAACCCACAGCATACTCAGAAATAATGATAACCTATTTTAACATAGCCAGACTGCCATATGATCTTCCCTGGTGGCTCAGCGGTAAAGAATCCTCCTGCCAATGGAGGAGATATGAGTTCGATCCCTGGGTCAGGAAGGCCCCCTGGAGAAAGAAAGAGCAAGCCACTCTAGTATTCTTGCCTGGGAACTCCCACGGACAGAGGAGCCTAGGGGCTACAGCCCGTGGGGTCGCAGAGCGTCAGACACGACTTAGTGACTAAAATGGCGACAAGAACCATGTATTGAGAACGAAATAGAAAAGAAAATACTCATTTTAAAAATTATGTTTCAAGGGGAAAAAAATATTGGATGTGAAGTAAATATAACTTTAAAAAGCATAATTAGAAGTAGATAAGCCTAGGATTTACTGTGGTGATTTTGAAGGAGGTTGGTATAGCAAAGGGCCTGGTGACAATGATTCCTCCTTATATTATGTATGGGTCCAACATTTGACTATAGTTTTCATTATTACTACCAGCACTATTCTTATATATATTAAGATAAAGTTTTTTGGTTTTTTTGGTTTGTTTGTTTGTGGGGTTTTTGGCAGAAAAAGAGAGAGGAAGCAGAGAAAATTATGTAGAAGAGCAGGTGGGAATCGCTTGGGGAAGAGCTTTTCCTAGTAACTGACAATAGTTTAAGAGACAACAAAGAGGAATGTGCATAAGGAATATGTCTATAGATCTGAGTGGGGAAATTAGCCCAATAGAAATAACTGAGCCATAGCTGTAGAGAAACAAGAATTGGGAGGCAATGCAGACCCAGTACGTTATGTTCAGATCAGTTCAGCTCAGTTCAGTCGCTCAGCTGTGTCCAGCTCTTTGAGACCCCATGGACTGTGGCACGCCAGGCATCCCTGTCCATCGCCAACTTACAGAGTTTACTCAAACTCATGTCCATTGCGACGGTGATGCCATCCAACCACCTCATCCTCTGTCATCCCCTTCTCCTCCTACCTTCAATCTTTCCCAGCATCAGGGTCTTTTCCAATGAGTCATTTCTTCTCATCAGGTGGCCAAAGTACTGGAGTTTCAGCTTCAACATCAATCCTTCCAATGAATATTCAGGACTGATTTCCCTTCGGATGGACTGGTTTGATCTCCTTGCAGTCCAAAGGACTCTCAAGAGTCTTCTCCAATACCACAGTTCAAAAGCATCGATTTTTGACGCTCAGCTTTCTTTATAGTCCAACTCTCGCATCCATACATGACTACTGGAAAAACCATAGCGTTGTCTAGATGGACCTTTGTTGGCAAAGTAATGGCTCTGCTTTTTAATATGCTGTCTAGGTTGGTCATAACTTTTCTTCCAAAGAGCAAGCATCTTTTAATTTCATGTTATGTTCACTCTTAAGAAACATTGTTGGCCTTAAAAAACTGGAAATAGAACTGCCATATGACCCAACAATCCCACTGCTAGGCATACACAGTGAGGAAACCGGAACTGAAAGAGATACATGTACCCCAATGTTCATTGCAGCACTGTTAATAATAGCCAGGACATGGAAGCAACCTAGATGTCCATCAGCAGATGAATGGATAAGAAAGCTGTGGTACACATACACAATGGAATATTACTCAGCTATTAAAAAGAATGCATTTGAATCAGTTTTAATGAGGTGGATGAAACTGGAGCCTGTTATACAGAACAAAGTGAGTCAGAAAGAAAAACACCAATACAGTATATGTGGAATTTAGAAAGATGATAACAATGACCTTATATGCGAGACAGCAAAAGAGATACAGATGTAAAGAACAGACTGTTGGATTCTGTGCGAGAAGGTGAGAATGAGATGATTTGAGAGAATAGCGTTGAAACATGTATATTATCATATGTGAAATAGATCACCAGTCCAGATTCAATGCAAGAGGCAGGGTGCTCAGGGCTGGCGCACTGGGATGACCCTGAGGGATGGGATGGGGAGGGAGGTGGGAGGGAGGGTCAGGATGGGGAACACATGTACACCCATGGCTGATTCATGTGAATGCACGGCAGAAACCACCACAATATTGTAAAGTAATTAGCCTCCAATTAAAAAAAAGAAACATGATTGGGTGACCCATAGGTTCAAACAATTCCACAGTTGAGCCAGAAGGTGGAGCAATTGTCTTAATATGGCTTGGTTGCTGTCTCTCATGAACCTTTGAGTGGCTAGGGAAATTGCAATCTATCTGCTGTAAACAATCCTGTAAGTATGGATTTTACAAATTGAGGAGTCCTTGTAGCTGATTCTTTAATAGTGTTAACCATTTTGGATATGATTATGGAAAATTTCTATTAATCATCTCAAATCGAAAAATTGTCAGAGAAGTTGACATTTTGAAACCAAAAAGAAAAGCCTCTCAACCCACCCAAAAATTGAAACGGGAAAACATTTTGTCCAATAATTGAAACCACTTTGGACAGTGCCTGTTGCATAAAGAATCTTCAAATATTATCTGAGGTTGGATATTCATCAGGTCTTGTATCTGGTATATATAGCTTCTAAAGTGACTTAAAAAGTTTACAGACCATAGTCTTTAAAATCCATTCTTATTGATGGATACTCAACAACATTGATTCTACTGTATTAGACTGAGCAGTTTATTTTAAACCACAGTGCAGAGAGAAGTTGTTTGCTTGAGAACAATAAAGTAATAACGATAATCATGTTTCCTCTCCCCCTCTTTTAGGTTTTGACCAGGAGAGAATAACTACAAGAAACTACTAATTTACAAAATGTGCAGATGACCTAGTTTATTCATAACCATAGGAGTTTTAATTTATTAACCAACAATTTAATATAAGCACTGCCTAGTAATTCTAGTTTGCTGCACTTTGTAGGAGAATAATGCATTACTTAATGGGGAAGATAAATCTATTATTGGAAAATTTTAATAATGAGCAAAATTATGTTTGGTATTTTTATGGGAAATAATTAGTTGCAAACTGTCCTTCCCCCAAGTGTGGCCATATTGCTGGCAATTGTTATTTGGTGGTGAATTACCTACTAGACAACCAACCCACATCTTGTTGCAGAGGAATGGTGGGAGGACCAGCATGGCAGGACCAGGGCCCAGAAGGAGTTCACTAAAATAAACTTTTTACATCCATTAGCTTTCCCTGCCCCCTAGTTACCTCAGAGTGGATCTAGAGAGGGCATAGAGGTTGCAGGTGAAGAATACTGCCTCATGGTTTCAGAGACTTGAGACTATACAGACAGCCTAGGTGCTCTCAGCAAATCTCTCTCCCTTTGGCTTGCTAAACTGCCTAAAACTTGTTACTTCCTCAGAAAAGACTCCTTGGCAAGAACGTATTAGTTCTAGAAGGCCCTTGGCTAAATGCAAATGTGAAACCAGATGAGGAACATATTAATAATAATTCATGTGAATCTGTGAGTGCTTGTGTATTAAGTAGTGATTTTGTTGTAAATAAGCTTCAGGAACTGACCATGTATTATTAGAACCCTGCCAGTAACAAAAGCTCAATTCAAACTAGGTTAAGCAAATAAGGAACTCCTTGGTTGACAGAGCTGAGAAGGAATCTGAGGTGGTCCATGGGATTCAGAAAACTAAGATTATGGCCTCCGGTCCCATCACTTTACGGCAAATAGATGAGGAAACAATGGAAACAGTGACAGACTTTATTTTGGGGGGACTCCAAAATCACTGCAGATGAAATTAAAAGATGCCTGCTCCTTGGAAGAAAAGCTATGACCAACATAGACAGCATATTAAAAAGCAGAGACATTACTTTACCAACAAAGGTCCATCTAGTCAAAGCTATGATTTTTCCACTGGTCATGTATGGATGTGAGAGTTGGACCGTAAAGAAAGCTGACCACCAAAGAATTGATGCTTTCGAACTGTGGTGCTGAAGACTCTTGAGAGTCCCTTGGATGGCAAGGAGATCAAATCAGTCCATCCTAAAGGAAATCAGCCCTGAATATTCATTGGAAGGATTGATTCTGAAGCTGAAAAGCCAATACTTTGACCACCTGATGGGAAGAACTGACTCATTGGAAAAGACCCTGATGCTGGGAAAGATTGAAGGTAGGAGAAGGGGACGACAGAGGATGAGATGGTTGGATGGCATCACCGACTCAATGGACACGAGTTTGAGTAGGCTCCGGGAGTTGGTGATGGACATGGATGCCTGGCATGCTGCAGTCCATGGGGTCACAAAGAGTTGGACACGACTGAGTGGCTGAACTGAACTGATGGGATTCAAGGGAGAGCTTCGGGAATAAGACCATGAGGTCTGGAACCAACCACTCAAACAGCACCAGAATTCACTCAATCCATCTCTCAATTCTATTTCTCTCTGGGTGTTGATATAATATTCTATTACTGAAGATGAGCTTTCTCTATATGGACAGGACTACACTTGCATTATCCTAGTTTAGTAACACCAACAGAAGAGAGATTCCTTCTTTCATCTAGCATCCATGTATCAATTCCAGGAAAGACTATGAGTGGCCCAAAGAGTCACATCCCTACTCCTTGGACCAACCACTGCTGTCAAGAAGGGGCACTAGAGATGGTTCAGTCTGGGACTTCGTGTTTGTCCCTGTGGCTGGAGAAGGATGCCATGATGAAAACCCCAGTAGAATCCCACGAGGTAGAATAAGAATTTCCACAAAGGAAAAGGAAAACATTACTTGAGTTAAAAGAGACCTAAAACTCTTATTCCTTACTGTGGAGGGGGAAAAAAGTCAAGAATCCATGGCAAAACACAGTCCTAGTTGTAAAAAAGTTAGTAATGCACACTCTCTAACATTTACTATTTCAAAACTCTCAGCAGAATCCGACATGTACCCGACTTGCAGTGACACAGACTATCTAAGATGTCACCTTTCCCTTTTTCACTTGAATTGTATCAACTGTTGAGATAATATTGTGAATCAAAAGCTCTGCTTGGCTTTTGAGCAACCAGGAGATTTCTGAAGGTGGTGGGCAATACAAACAGCCTCATCTGATAGCTGCGGTTTCTGAAATAACAATGGTATTTGGTTTACAATTGTCCTTGGAAGTGGGTTTAAATTGATGGACACAAATAACAGATATTCTCTTTTTTCTAAGAAAAAAATATTTCCAAATGGGAGGTACAGATGGGATCGACTCAAGGGAGTCCTTAGTGAAAACCTGGAAAACGACTTTTGAAAGGCATGACTGGAAAAGAGCAGAAATAGATAGGACCCACAGCCAAGAGCAGTGAGTCCTATCTAGAAGTGAATTGAGTGAATTCTGGGGGAGAAGTGAGTGAAGGGGAGAGGGTATAAGATAAATGGAAAGGGATGAGGGAGACACTGCAGGTATTTCCATTTCTAAAATAGCTTTATCCATTTCTACTGTTTGCCAGGATGCCCTCTTCTGAATACCTCAGACCTACCACTAGGACTGAAAACCTGGTACCGTCCTAAACTCTTCTCCCTTACCAACCCACCTCATCATTTACCTCTAATCTCAAGGAGTTCACTTCCTAATGTCTCTCCTTTGGTCTGCTTTTCTCTTGTTTCATTTAGACCATCATTATTTTTCACATAGTTAACCACCGCAGCCCCAGACCTGGTGTCCCAAGCTCTAACTTTGCCTCCCCATTGCCAACTTCACAACTCTAATCACTCTCAACTCTCCAGGGTAATCTTTCTAAAACAGAAATTACCCTCTTACTTAAAACTTCAATGGGTCTGCCTGGACTCAAGGTAAAGTTACTGAACGTGGCCTCTCAGGCTGATCTCTGCAACCTCTTCTTTCAGCAGTTTCCTGCTACAATCCATCCTTTAGCCACAGAATGTCCTTCAGTTCTCTTAAGGCAATTTGCATTTTGTGTTTTTGTTTTTTTTAAACCTTACAGCCTTTGTATAAGCTATGTCTTTCGAACCCACTCTCCCCCTCCTGTTTTCAAATGTGGCAAGTTATACAAACGCAATCAACTTATGATACAACCAACAAGCAGAATTTGTTAGGGCAGAGTCTGACAAGCTAAAACAAAGATCCCCCAATATGGTGTGGCTTCAACAAGAAGGGCTTAACATTTCTTGCCCATGTAATGGTCCGGAGGTAAAGAGCCCAGGCTAGCAGAGCAGGTCGGCCAGCTTCGACTGGAGCTCCTCTCTGGCTGCTTTCTCTTTCCATGTGTTGCAGTCATCAGAAAGAGCAAAGGCGCAAGGACAGCTCACTCATTTCTTCTAAAGCTACAGTTGGGAAGCGGGGCAATCCCATTGGCTAGAAGATATAAATGAGCGCACCGAGATTCAAGGAATTTCACGAAATGTAGTGTGTAGCTGGCAAACATATACCTGACTAAAAAAACTGGACAACTTTTCAAGATTATATGTAATCCCTTCTTTCTCTCTGTTCAGAAGCAACACCAACCCAGTACAGGGAAGTCATTTGCTGAGGGAAGTGGGATCAGGAGTTCTGAGGTGGAGACGAGGGCCAGAAGCAAGGCCATTACTCAGTAAGCACCAATACGTCTGCACTGGTTATTAAAATATCAAAATATAGCTGTACAGTTTGGCAACGAATCACTCCTCTAAAATCTCCTATATGCCTGTTTGCATATCCCATCTCCTCTTCTGGGACCCTCGAACTTCTTCCATGATCCGGCAGCTAAAGGATTAATGTCTGGCACAGACAGGGACCCAAGAGATGAGACTCTCTCTGCCTTTTTTGTTTAGTCCTAAGTCATGTCTGACTGTTCACGATCTCATGGACTGCAGCACACCAGGCTTCCCTGTCCTACACTATCTCCCAGAGTTTGCTCAAACTCATGTCCATTGAGTCGTGATGCCATCCAACCATCTCAACCTCTGCACTCCCTTCTCTTCCTGCCCTCAGTCTTTCCCAGCATCAGGGTATTTTTCCAATGAATTGGCTCTTCGCATCAGGTGGCCAAAGTATTGGAGCTTCAGCTTCAGCATCAGTCCTTCCAGTGCATATTCAGGGTTGAATTCCTTGAGGCTTCACTGGATTGATCTCCTTCTTGTCCAATGGGACTCCCAAGAGTCTTCTTTAGCATCACAATTTGAAAGCATCAATTCTTTGGCACTCAGCCTTCTCTGTCATCCAACTCTCACATCTGTACATGACTGCTGGAAAAACCGTAACTTTGAATACATGAATCTTTGTCAGCAAAGTGATATCTCTGTCTTTTAATATGCTGTCTAGGTTGGTCATAACTTTTCTTCCAAGGAGCAAGCGTCTTTTATTTTCATGGCTACAGTCACTGTCCGCAATGATTTTAGAGCCCAAGAAAAGACAATCTGTCACTGTTTCCACTTTTTCTCCATCTGTTTGCCATGAAGTGTTGGGACCCTCTCTTTTGGATAATCCATTTAATTGATGCTGATTGTTGATAATTTGAATATTACCCCTGACCAGAAGTCTAACATCCAGTGGCCTTCTTCAGTCACTGAATCCACTCCAAAATAAAAACTTCTGCAATAGACAGAGGTTACTGAACCTCATCTTTATTTTCCTTTGGAAATCTTGCTTTAGGGACAGAAAACCTGAGGTTGAGTCAGATTTCAATGACCCATAATATGAGTGAATATGACCCCTGCGGGCAATGATCATTTTGCCAGAGGAGAAAGAATCTGAGCACATGGGAAGAGAGGCCCAAGTTATGTGTCCTAAACAATGCAGACAAGACTTATGAAACCAAGAACTGGAAAAGCCAGAATTCATCTAATTGACAGCCCACCCAAAGACACCTTCCAACCATCAAATCCTTTTACCTGATGGGTTACAGGTGTGATAGAGTAGGATGAACACTGGATTTGGGGCCAGAAGGTCCTGGTACTCACTTGGAATAATGGAAAAAACAGGTTTGGAGACTGCCTCCCTGATTACAATCTGTATAGTCCGTCTCCACAGCTGTAAAATGAGAGATAATATTTACCACAAAGTACTATGAGGGGTGAATGAACTAGGGTATGCTGGATGCCAGGCATGTAGCAGGCATGAATAAAAGCAAATTCATGTTTCTTTTTTAATTTTTAAAAAATATTTATTTATTTATTTGGCTGCACTGGGTCTTCATTGCAGCATGTGGGATCTTTGATCTTTGTGAAGCATGTGGGATTTTTTTTTTTTTTAAGTTGTGGCATGTGAGAACTTTAGTTGCAGCATGTGGGACCCAGTTCCCTGACCAAGGATCAAACTCGGGCCTTCTGTCTTTGGAGTGTGGAGTCTTAGGAACTGCACCATCACGGAAGTCCCCATGTTTCTTTCATTTCCTCCTCCTCTCTTGTTCTCTGTCTTCACCATGCTTCTACACCTATTCATCCCCCCAGCCTTGTACTCACTTGCACAGGAATTTGTAGTGGGACCACAATCAAGTCCCACAGCTTGTAGTGGGACCATGATCACATGACATTAATAAACAGTTCAGCTCAATTCAGTCACTCAGTCATGTCCTATCCTTTGTGACCCCATGGACTGCAGCACGCCGGGCCTCCCTGTCCATTACCAACTTCCAGAGATTACTCAGACTCATGTCCATCAAGTTGGTGATGTCATCCAACCATCTCATCCTCTGTCGTCCCCTTATCCTCCTGCTTTCAATCTTTCCCAGCATCAGGGTCTTTTCAAATGAGTCAGCTCTTCTATATCAGGTGGCCAAAGTATTGGAGTTTCAGCTTCAGGATCAGTCCTTCCAATGAATATTCAGGATTGATTTCCTTTAGGATGGACTGGTTTGATCTCCTTGCAGTCCAAGGGACTCTCAAGAGTCTTCTCCAACACTACAGTTCAAAAGCATCAGTTCTTTGGTGCTCAGCTTTCTTTATAGTCACTTTCACATCCATACATGACTACTGGAAAAATCATAGCTTTGACTAGATGGACCTTTGTTGGTAAAGTAATGTCTCTGCTTTTTAGTATGCTGTCTAGGTTGGTCACAGCTTTTCTTCCAAGGAGCAAGCGTCTTTTAATTTCATGGCTGAAGACACCATCTGCAGTGATTTTGTAAACATATACATATTATATACATATATATATATATATATATACACACACAAATCAGTTTTCTACACAAAAAGCAAGAATTCAGCAGGATTTCTTGCGTGAAAGAAATTATTAACGTGACGCAAGATACAGATGTGGAGGACCGCTATTTGAGGTTGAGAAACAAAAGAAGGTGACAGATGTGCATAATTTTTGATACATATTGCATAGTTTGTATAATATAATACACAAAATCATCTACACTAAACATTTCAGATTATGCCTGAATTAAAGCAAAGATCTGTGATACTGGAGATGCCAACCATTTGTGTCAAATGACCCAGTCTTTCAGAATATGCCTGGCCCAGAGACACTTAGCATTTGTGAGGAGAAGAGTGGATTTACAATGAAATACGGACTTTGTGAGGCAAAGGCAGTGTAAAGTAGAACGTATTTAAGGCATGTGTGGGCTGATTTCATACCAAACCCAGACTGCTGTTTGAAGAAAAACTAACCAGCTCATGAATTATGCTGAAGTTTAAACTTCTCTTCAAACTGGCAATTGCTCTAAGAGCCTTCTGCTTTAGTCATTGTCAGCTAATAGATGAAAATGTATGCTTTCCTAAATGTATATTTGAATTTCTAAAGTCTTGTGTTTCACACCGAGAACCAAATTTCAGTCAACATTTTCACTTACTAAAAGGAAGTAATCGATGAGTAAACTTTGTTTTTGAAGAATTACCTTTCAGAAGAGAAGTAGAAATCCATACACAATTCATGAATCAGCAAACGATTTTTCTGCATTTCTTTAGTATTGCTCGGAGGTGCAAAATACCCTTCTTTTCTACAGATCCATCAGCCAGTGCTCATTGAGCGTCTTCTGGACTTTGTCAGAGAAGTCTAATGTGGTGGAAAGAAATCATTAGAGAAAAAGGAGGGATGTAATCAAGTGTTAAGTTCTAATGTTACAAATAAAACATGTCCTCTTAAATTAGATGCTTTGGGGAGTAACATTTAGAAGTTAGGGGAAAAGAGAATCATATCTAACTCTTTACAGGCTCCTCTGTCCATGGAATTCTCCAGGTAAGCATATTGGACTGTGTCACCCTTCCCTTCTCCAGGGGGTCTCCCCGGCCTAGGATTCAAACCCAGGTCTCCAGCATTACAGGTAGATTAACATCTGAGCCACCAGGGAAGCCCAGCCTGGAAGGGAGGCACCAAATAGAAGACCATTAGGTAGCTCAGGTCATCACTGATAACCTGAGGGGTCTTGGGGGAGGATAATGAGCCTCAAACCACTTCAGTGAGGATTAAAGTCAGGTCCTTTAAATTAAAGGCAGGTCCAGGTAATGCGAGAGGTGGAAATTAATACATTTCTGAGGACAGGTATGGGAGCACACTTAGGAGTCAGGACAGACAATAAGATTTAAATGGGTCTTAAACAAATTTAAATGATAGGGTAATATCTGGGGAGAAGTTAGATACTTTTCCATTCAATTCTTGCNGAGGATTAAAGCCAGGTCCTTTAAATTAAAGGCAGGTCCAGGTAATGCGAGAGGTGGAAATTAATACATTTCTGAGGACAGGTATGGGAGCACACTTAGGAGTCAGGACAGACAATAAGATTTAAATGGGTCTTAAACAAATTTAAATGATAGGGTAATATCTGGGGAGAAGTTAGATACTTTTCCATTCAATTCTTGCTCTTTTCTTGATATTTTAATTAGAAGGTTAGTTAATTCCTCTTTTGTATATGCAGAACACTGAAACACTGACCTGATTTTTACTTGTTTACATAGTATTATTTGGAATTTTTCATCTCTATTCTTCAGGCTTCAGGAAACCCATCTTGTTTTATTTACCCTTTTTAACACCTCCATTCCCCTGGTCACTGACCAGGGGTAAGCCCTCTGGAAGCGAGAGAGGAGACAAAACTTTTATTTGCCCTAAAACCTTAAATCTTTTATCACTCTAGAGATAAAGTGAACTTTGTTTTATCAATTTTGACCAAAAAAATAACACAGCTCATCTGAATAGAGTTCATGTTATAGGACCTTCAAACTTAAAATTACTCCATGCATATTTCTCATAAAAGTCTAAAGCATAATATTATATTCTCAAAGGAAGGTCTGTGTGCCACTGGTGAAGCTGAGACACAAGCAGTCATGGTTTTTTTCCTTTAAAAATCTTGCAGTTTTTAATGGTTTCTATTTCTAGTAAGTCATACTGTTATTATTTAAAATAGTGATAGGAAATTTCCTTTTACTATGTTTATTTAGATAAAGAAAACTAGGTTAGTGAAAAGACGCAGAAAAATTACACAGGGGGTTCTCTGATGTATCAAAAATTGTGAAGGTGGTAAAAAGTGATTGAAGTTTGGGGAACATTAGACAAGTAAGCAGAACATTGCAAGGCAGAAGATTCAAGTCTTAGCTTGATCATAAATACTCAGTTCTAAGCCGGTTAGGCAGTTTAGTTTTACTGAATGTCATCCATGAAATGGAGATGGTAACATTCCCCTTATAGGGTCTTAATCAAAAGAGACAAAGCATGTGACGGCACCTTGAAACCTGCCAAGTGCACTGAGACCGTCAGCTTTTATTGCTGTGACATGTGCCGCGGGCACTGATGTTCGGCTGCTGATTTACAATTGCTCTTGCAGAGACAGCAGGGCAGCACAGGAGGCTCACCTCCCCTGCACCATGTATTGTGCCCTAAAATGCATCTGTTGCTTCCTGATGATGTTATCAGTCTTTAGGGGAAGGAACTTATTGATTTGTTTCTCTTAGAAGTGCTTCTGTGAATTGATCTGGCCATTCTGATGTTGCAGGCTTGCTAATGCCTCGGCCAGGCCGCCCCTGACTGTGGTTGGAAATGATCCTACTGCAGAGAAAAGGCCGATCCTTCTGACACTCTGGGGTCTGGCCTGGCTCCTCCAGGTCTGAGCAGCCTCCGAGCTGAAGTTTAACTCCTGCAGGGCTCTTGTTCAGCAACAAGCAGAAACAACCAGTCTCAGAATGTATTTCTGCACCCAGCAGTACCTGGGGCTGGAGGCCAAGGATATTTTAATGTTTTCCTTCCTTAAAATGGGCTTCCCTGGTGGCTCAGTTGGTAAAGAATCTGCCTGCAATGCTGGAGACCTGGGTTTGAAGATCTCTGGGTTGGGAAGATCCCCTGGAGAAAGGAAAGGCTACCCACTCCAGTATTCTGGCCTGGAGAATTCCATGGACTGTATAGTTCACGGGGTTGCAAAGAGTCGGACACGACTAAGCGACTTTCAGTTTCACTTTTCCTTAAAATAGTCAAAGGGAGTGGGGCAAAGAATGTCATATATTCCTCCAGTAAGTGAGTCATTTCTGTAGCTTTTCCATTCCAAACCTAGGTTCAGTGGTGGCAGCAGAAACACTGAATAAAGGGCATGGGGTTTTGAATGGTAAGTTTTCACCACTTGTTCCTGAAGCAATCTTCTGCAGATTTTGCATGCCCCTCCAAGCCTGCGTTTATACATCTGGAAAATGGGAGTAATAAAATCTGTCTATAAGGCTCCCTAAGTGGCATTTCTAAAGGAAATCAACACGGAATATTCATTGGAAGGACTGATGCTGAAACTGAAGCTCCAATGCTTTGGCCACCTGATGCGAAGAGCTGACTCATTGGAAAAGATCCTGATGCTGGGAAAGATTGAACGCATGAGAAGAGAGTTGACAGCGGATGAAATGATTGGACAGCATCATTGACTCAGTGGACATGAGTCTGAGCAAACTCCAGGAGACAGTGAAGGACGGGGAAGCCTGATGTGCTGCATGGAGTCCTGGGGTCGCAAAGTCAGACATGGCTGAGCAACTGACCAGTAACATTAAGGTGGTGCTGGTGGTAAAGAGCCAACCTGTCGATGCAGGAGCTGTTAAGAGATGCTGGTTCTATCCCTAGGTCAAGAAGATCCCCTGGAGGAGGGCATGGCAACCCACTCCAGTGTTCTTGCCTGGAGAATCCCATGGACAAAGGAGCCTGGCAGGCTACAGTTCATAGGGTCACAAAGAGTGGGACCCAAGTGAAGCAACTTAGCACTCATGCTAAGGTTGCTGTGAGAACCAAATTAAATAACCCATTCTCTGATGCAGTTGGGCAGAACAGCAGATTCTGGCATCATTTAGTGTCTTGGGACACTGTTGGTCTTTAGTTAAGTACAATCCATTTATCACCTGCAACATGCCCTCAGGCTCAGATTAAAGTGCTGGTAACCCTGAATCAGCCCACTGCATCCTTACCAAAATGAAATAACGATACGGGCACTGAGCTGGGGAAGAGGCACTGACCCTCTACTCCTAGAAGAAAGTCATAAAGGAAGACCTAATGAGGTAATCTTTGTCTTTGGGGACCACCTCCTAAACTCATATGGCCGCTTCTGGTGATGCTCTTGTGAATTGGACTCTGAGGAAGGCTGCCCGAAAGAGAAGTGATGGTCAAGGAGAGGAGCATCCGAGGGAGATCCCACAGGCTCTTGTCCACTCCCAGAGCCTCATAGAAGCCTTCCTCCTCCAGCTCCTTGGGTCCAGTAGGCACCTGGCAGAGGTCAGCACTCAGTAAACAGTAGCTGGCAGAAGGATGGAGTTTAGAATACACAGGACAAAAATGCTCTCGAATATTTAATCACACAGAAAACTGCACAAATACAGACTTGTGTCCAGCTAAGACCCTTACAGGAGGAGGGCCCTTTGAGAGGAATCTTTTACGCTCTAATGCATGAGTGAACATAAGCGTGCTGTGCATAATCAGGTGCAGTAGAGAAGAGTGGTCTCTGGAGTCAGGCTGACCTGTTGTTTTCTTGTTTAGTCGCTAAGTTGTGTACAAATTTTTTGCAACCCCATGGACTATAGCCAGGCTCCTCTGTCCATGGAATTTTCCAGGCAAGACTAATGGAGTGGGTTGTCATTTCCTTCTCCAGGTGATCTTCCTTGAATCAAATTCCAGTTCTGCTGCTTACCAGCTGTGGGAACTTGAGCAAGATGTTTAATCACTTTTGAGTCCTGGTTTCCTTATCTCTAAAATGGGGATAATCATAGTACTCATCTCACGAGGTTATTGTCAAGATAAATGAGATAATGCATGTAAAGTGCTTAGCTCAGTTTCCTGCATATGATAAGCCCTGAATAGAAGCTGTTTTATTATTACTATTATTATTCTGGTTGGCTGTTAGTAGTAGGGTTTCTTTTTCGTGAAGGTAAAACATGTTTCTAGACCTGCTGCAAGGAGTTTATTTACTGGGTACCTAATCAAGTCCTTGGGAAGGTAGTTTCATGTTTCCATGTAAGATGTTTTGAGACGTATAGATGATGCTTGTATATATGTTTTTTTGTTTTAATAGCAAGATTTCTGTTTATCTTTTTTTTTTCTATTTTTATTTTTACTTTACTTTACTTTACTTTACAGAACTGTATTGGTTTTGGCATACATTGACATGAATCCGCCACGGGTGTACATGAGCTCCCAAACATGAGCCCCCCTCCCACCTCCCACCCCGCATCATCCCTCCAGATCATCCCCGTGCACCAGCCCCAAGCNAAGATTTCTGTTTATCTTTTTTTTTTCTATTTTTATTTTTACTTTACTTTACTTTACTTTACAGAACTGTATTGGTTTTGGCATAGATTGACATGAATCCGCCACAGGTGTACATGAGCTCCCAAACATGAGCCCCCCTCCCACCTCCCACCCCGCATCATCCCTCCAGATCATCCCCGTGCACCAGCCCCAAGCATCCTGCATCCTGCATCCTGCATCAAACATAGACTGGCAATTCGTTTCTCACATGATAGTATACATGTTTCAATGCTATTCTCCCAAATCATCCCACCCTCTCCCTCGAGAAGACACAAGTTGCATTTTGAGGAACTAATTTTTTAGCCTTAAAACAATTCAGAACATTTTGTTCAAAATGTTTCTACACAGAAGGAGAGAATCATACCTAGATAGTAGCCATGTGGTCACTTTCCCTTTGGAGGACTGTCCTTAGGCACGATTAGCACTACGATTGGTTAGGATTGGCTTTCAAGTCATTCTATTGGAAAAACCTGTTCTTGGATTTCCCTGCAAATGACAAATTAGGCAACACATGTGGATAATACCCAAGTCCATCAACATTTTCCAGGAGGATAAAAACCTTAAATGAATATCATTCTAATGGTACTATGAAATAATTTTGGACTTTGATGATAGCAAACCTTGGTTACCTAATCCATCTGTCATTTCCTGGCTCTTTTAAAAAAGCATATATTTCTCCAACCTTGTACAACCTTGTAACAGCCTGGAATGCCATTCTCACATCACAGTCCATTTGGTGAATCCTGGCTTCCCTGGTGGCTCAGACGGTAAAGAATCTGCCTCCTATGCGGGAGACCTGGGTTTGATCCCTGGGTCCAGAAGATCCTCTGGAGAAGGGAATGGCAACCCATTCCAGTATTCTTGCCTGGGAAATCCCATGGACGGAGGAGTTTGGTGGGCTACAGTCCATGGGGTCACAGAGTCAGACACGACTGAGCACTAACACTACACTACACTATACTACTCAACAGTCAGCACAAAACATCAACTCTTCAAGGACAACTCCTATTTGTCAAGAGAGTGATTCAGTTGTTTCAGTTCAGTTCAGTTCAGTCGCTCAGTCATGTCCAACTCTTTGCGACCCCATGAATCGCATCATGCCAGGCCTCCCTGTCCATCACCAACTCCCGGAATTCACTCAGACTCACGTCCATCGAGTCAGTGATGCCATCCAGCCATCTCATCCTCTGTCATTCCCTTCTCCTCCTGCCCCCAATCCCTCCCATCATCAGAGTCTTTC
>SJYX01009852.1:215953-232811 GCA_006410675.1 Oreotragus oreotragus
TGCATCCAAGTACTGCATTTCGGACTCTTTTGTTGACCATGATGGCTACTCCATTTCTTCTGAGGGATTCCTGCCCGCAGTAGTAGATATAATGGTCATCTGAGTTAAATTCACCCATTCCAGTCCATTTTAGCTCGCTGATTCCTAGAATGTCGACGTTCACCCTTGCCATCTCTTGTTTGACCACTTCCAATTTGCCTTGATTCATGGACCTGACATTCCAGGTTCCTATGCAATATTGCTCTTTACAGCATCGGATCTTGCTTCTATCACCAGTCACATGCACAACTGGGTATTGTTTTTGCTTTGGCTCCATCCCTTCATTCTTTCTGCAGTTATTTCTTTAACACAAATCAAACAATAGCTGGTGGAATAGTTTATGTATTTCTCTGTAAGAGTTGGTAGAGGATGATAGGATGGGTTCTACTCTAAGAAGTGATCCTTGGGCTGAGGCACCTTCTGTTTCTCCACTATGTCTACATTCTGTCCCCACAGCAAAAGGGAAAGAAGTTGAGAGCAAGCAGCTTTGGCGCAGATCCCTTCTGATCTCACCTCATTGACTAGAACTTAGGTATATGGCCATGCCAAGGGTCAAGGTGGGGCTGAGAAATGGAGTTTCAAGCTGAATGACCATGTCCCAGGCAGTCAAAAAGTCAAGGGGATTCTTTCATTAACTGGAAGAAGAGAAAAATGTTTATGAGCAGCCATTAACAGTCTATTGTTACATTCTTTCTTTCCATTCAAGGTGACATTAGGAGTGTAGGAACCATGTTGCATTACTTTTTGGAAATCAAATACTATGAAACCATTAAAAATAGAGCAGATCAACAGGTTTGATAGAGAATGACCTTCAGGATATACCTTAAGTTTTAAAAAAAGTACAGAAATTAAGTATAATGGAATAGCTTTTGTGTGCTTATGTGTATTGACCTTCTTAAGAAAGATACAAATTAAACTACTAAGTCTGGTTACTTTGAGAGGACAGAGGTAGGAAGAAGATAAGCTTTTCATTGAATAAGGCTTAACTCATTTGATTTTCTACCTTGTACATGTTGCATTACTTATGAAATTTTTTTAAACTTTGAAATCACTGAATTATTCAGATATGATTCTATTGCTTATCACAGACTACTTTCTGAACATGTAGGTGTGAATGACATGGAAACAAGTCCTAAACAATCCTAGTCTTAACAGTGCTGAAGTACGTCCCACAAAAAAAAAAAAGTAACTACAGGACTATCATCTGGATATGGTTCTTTCATTTTAAATAGACACTTTCTGAGCAGGAGAATCCTGGGTTGACAAAAAGACCCAAATGTCTTAAGACCAGAAAATCAAGCCCTCAAAATGCAACTTATGTCTTCTTGCAAACTCATAATTAGCATCATCAATACTTCTCAAAAGATGTTACAACAAAACGTGAAACAACTTTCTAGGTGAACTACCCTGACTTCTGCTAATAAGTGTGTACCTAAAATTTAGGCTTTTGAGAATGTTCAAGAAATGACTTGTTTAAAGTGTTTCCATGAACTTGGAGAAAATCTCAGCATAAGTGAATGAATGCCCTCAGACATTTTCAAATATCCTCTACATTTGACTTCTTTTCCTTCAATAGCAGGCAAGAGTGCCCCTAGAAAGAACTTTCCATGCATGATTTTTTGAATATACAGTTAAGTATAGGGATGGTTGCTTGCAATGCAGGGGACACAGGTTCGGTTCCTGGTGTGAGAAAATTCCACATGTGGTGGGACACTAAGCTGCGTGCCACCACTTCTGAGCCCCCACATCCAGAGCCAGTGCACTGCCACAATGAGGCGTAGTCCCTACTTGCTGCAACTAGAGAAAGCCTATGTTCAGCAGCAAAGACCCAGCACAGCCAAAAATAAATACGAATTTAATTAAAAATTTTAACATATTACAATGTGAAGCTTCACCTTAAGGATCTTTTGCCCACTTTGTTTTAAAATCAGTATTGGAGAACATACATTCATTAGTCTAGAAAAAGGATAATTGGTTAAGAAAATGGTAATATTTTTCACTCTCTCCCCTCTTCTGTTAATTTATGTTGCTGTGGTTTAAGACTATGATAAAGATGTATACGAATTATACCTGCAAAAAATCAAGGACATCATAGAGGGAGACATGACATGGGTTTCCTGTATTACTCTCTGCTTTAAAAAAATTTTTTTTTTGAGGGAAGAAAAAGCCAGAGGTATCACGCTTCAGGATTTCAAACTACACTACAAAACCATAATAATAAAAACAGTTTGGTACCAACACAAAAATAGATACATCAACCAGAATTAAGTCTCAACATGTACAATCCACTAATATTTGACAAGGGAGCCAAGAATGCCTGAGAGAGAGAGTAGTCTCTTCAACAAATTGTGCTGGGGAAACTGGAGAAACACATGCAGAAAAAAGAAACGGGATCCCTTTCTCACACCATTCACAAAGCTCAAATGGATCAAGGACTTTAGCATAAGGCCTGATACCACAAAACTCCCGGAAGAAAATGTAGGAAAGAAACTCACCTATACTGGTTTTGGTGAGCTGGTGGCCAGAGCACAAGCAACTAAACCAAAAGTCAAAACGTGGGACTACGTCAAACTCAGGAGCTCCCACTCAGCAAAGGAAACAGTCAACAGAGTGAAAACACAGTCAGTAGAATGGGAAAACCTTTTGCAAATCATATATCAGATAAAGGGTTAATATCCAAAATACATGAAGAACTCAGTCAACCCAATAACAAATAACAAAAAACTCCAAACAATCTGATTTTACAAAAGGCAGAAGAACTAAAAATGCTTTCTTTTTCCCAAAGAAGACATCAAAATAGACAATAGATATGTGAAAAGATGCTCAAGATCTCCAGACATCAGGGAAATGCAACTCAAAACCCCCATGAGACATTACCTCATACTGTTAGAATGGCTATCATTAAGAAGACTTGAGAAAACAAGTGCTGGCAAAGATGCGGTGAAAAGGAAAATGTTCAGTGGGAACGTATTGAAAATATGGAGGGGTCTCAAAAAATTAAAAATAGGTCTACCATATGATCTGGAAGTTATACTTCTAAGCATACACCCAAAAGAAATTAAAACAGAATTTTGACCAGATATATGCACTTCTAAAAAGCAGAGACATTACTTTGCCAACAAAGGTCCGTCTAGTCAAGGCTATGGTTTTTCCAGTGGTCATGTACGGATGTGAGAATTGGACTGTGAAGAAAGCTGAGCGCCAAAGAATTGATGCTTTTGAACTGTGGTGTTGGAGAAGACTCTTGAGAGTCCTTTGGACTGCAAGGAGATCCAACTAGTCCATCCTAAAGGAGATCAGTCCTGGGTGTTCATTGGAAGGACTGATGCTAAAGCGTTTCAGAATTGGAGTTTCATCCAATACTTTGGCCACCTCATGCGAAGAGTTGACTCATTGGAAAAGACTCTGATGCTGGGAGGGATTGAGGGGCAGGAGGAGAAGGGGACGACAGAGGATGAGATGGCTGGATGGCATCACCACCTCGATGGACGTGAGTCTGAGTGAACTCCGCCGCTTAAATCGTTGGAGAACAAATAGCAAACTGCCATCCAGGATACAGTTCCCTAATGAAATTATGTCCAGGTAAGAAAGCTTTATTTCCCCCTTGATGTCTGACTTTCCCCAGAGGGAGTTCTTTGACATAAAACATGAGGCTAAAGTAACATCCCTGTTCATCACTTGGTGATGGGCAGGGAGGCCTGGCATGCTGTTATTCATGGGGTCGCAAAGAGTTGGACACGACTGAGCGACTGAACTGACTGACTGCTGCACTCCTATGTTTATTGCAGCATTATTCACAATAGCCATGATAAAGAAAAAACCCAAATGTTCATCAATGGGTAAATGTACAAAAACGATGTGGGACATACACGCAATGGATTGTTCAGCTATGAGGAAGGAGTATGTCCCCCCATTCGTGACAACATGGATGGACCTTAAGCACATTGTGCTAAGCAAGACAAGTCAGACAGAAAAAGACAAGTAGTGTGTGATATCACTTGTATATGGAATCTAAAAAAGTAAAAGCTGTTAAAAACAGTGAAATGGTGGTTACAAGGGAATGGGGGCAGATAAGAGTCATACTCTTCAAGTGTACAAACTTGTAAAGAATAGTAAATGAGTCATAGAGATCTAATGCATGGTATAATGGATATAGATAATAATGTACTATAATTATAGAAAGCAATAAATTTTGCTGCATCAGCAATTATAGTGCAATACATGAATGCATCAAAGTAACACAGCTGTAGACCTTAAATTTATGCAATGCTACATGTCAGATCTATTCAGTAAAAGACTGAGATATGATTCACATAAAATTCACTCTTTTCAAGTATACAATTTGGTGGCATTTAGTATATTCACAAATTTCTACAGCTCTCACCACTATAAATTCCAGAATATTTTCATAACCCCCTCTATCCTTAAGATTGGCTTAGGCCGTCAGCAGGCAGGCGAAGGGCAGTGCTGGGTTCTAAGCTGTTGCCTCAGTGACTTTTCTGGACTCTGGGACTTCTTAGAGATAGATCAGGGTTTTGAGATCAGTCATGGATTTAGAGCTCAGGTCTGGCACTTACCAGCTCTGCGATCTTAAGCAAGTTGCTTGACCTCTCTGTTACTTGGAATTTTTTACCTGTAAAATAAGATTAATAATATGTAGCTTAGGAATTTTGAAAGATTGTAACACATAATAAATGCAAAACAGCCAAATATCTAACATGTACTAAATATTCCAAAAGCACAATATCATCTGCCTCAGACAAGCCAGGTTTACACTGTACTTTTTAGCCATGCCACTAGGGCCTTAAAGAAATTAAGTTTTGCACTCAGGCTCTTCCTGTTCTGAGAATCGCCACTTAAATCATTGGAGAACAAATAGCAAACTGCCATCCAGGATACAGTTCCCTAATGAAATTATGTCCACGTAAGAAACCTTTATTTCCCCCTTGATGTCTGACTTTCCCCAGAGGGAGGTCTTTGACATAAAACATGAGGTTAAAGTAACACCCTTGTTCAATCACTTGGCCTTCGGGTACTTTAACAAGCTAAATAGTTTCAGGTTCAGACATAAGATGCAGTGAGTGATAAGGAGGCAAGTGAAGAATTCCTTTCCTCGTTTTTTAAAAAGTTTTTCAGCATATTGGCTAAGAGATAGGTCTGTGGGTTGAATCCTGATTCTACCATTACTAGTAATGTGACTTGAAAATGAAAGTGAAAGTGGAGTCTCTCAGTCATGTCCCACTCTTTGTGAGCGCATGGACTGTAGTCTACCAGGCTCCTCTGCCCATGGGATTTTCCAGGCAAGAGTACTGGAGTGGGTTGCCATTTCCTTCTCCAGGGGATCTTCCCAACCTAGGGATTGAACCCGGGTCTCCTGCATCGCAGGCAGACGCTTGACCGTCTGAGCCACCAGTGACTTGAACATGTGACCAAATGGCTTTGGATTTCAGTAGTGTAATGGAAGGAAAGCACCATCTTTAAAATGGGGGCTGCTCAGCAGTGTACTCAGAACAGTACCTGGCCCATGCAGATAGTATATATTATGAGAATATTCAGGTCCTGCTGAAAACTTTGAATCACCTCCTACTCTCTCATGCTGCCACACCCACCCAACACTGGTTGGTAAAATTCCGGAACTTTCTTTGTTCAGCTCTGGGGGCTTGTTTTATTCTATTTTGTCCCTTGAAGGGGCATCTGATGCTTTGGTCTTGAGGTTGTTATTGTTCAGTCGCTAAGTCATGTCTGACTTTTTGAGACCCCATGGACTGCAGCATACCAGGAGACATCCCTGTCCTTCACTGTGTCCTGGAGTTAGCTCAAACTCATGTCCATTGATTCGATGATGCCGTCCAACCATTTCGTCCTCTGTCACCCTTTCCTCCTCCTGCCTTCAGTCTTTCCCAGCATCAGGGTCTCTTCGCATCAGGTAGTATTGGAGCTTCAGCTTCAGCATCAATGCCTTCCAATGAATACCCAGGGTTGATTTCCTTTAGGAATGACTGGTTTGGTCTCCTTGCTGTCCAAGGGATTCTCAAAGATGTGGGACATACACGCAATGGATTGTTCAGCTATGAGGAAGGAGTATGTCCCCCCATTCGTGACAACATGGATGGACCTTAAGCACATTGTGCTAAGCAAGACAAGTCAGACAGAAAAAGACAAGTAGTGTGTGATATCACTTGTATATGGAATCTAAAAAAGTAAAAGCTGTTAAAAACAGTGAAATGGTGGTTACAAGGGAATGGGGGCAGATAAGAGTCATACTCTTCAAGTGTACAAACTTGTAAAGAATAGTAAATGAGTCATAGAGATCTAATGCATGGTATAATGGATATAGATAATAATGTACTATAATTATAGAAAGCAATAAATTTTGCTGCATCAGCAATTATAGTGCAATACATGAATGCATCAAAGTAACACAGCTGTAGACCTTAAATTTATGCAATGCTACATGTCAGATCTATTCAGTAAAAGACTGAGATATGATTCACATAAAATTCACTCTTTTCAAGTATACAATTTGGTGGCATTTAGTATATTCACAAATTTCTACAGCTCTCACCACTATAAATTCCAGAATATTTTCATAACCCCCTCTATCCTTAAGATTGGCTTAGGCCGTCAGCAGGCAGGCGAAGGGCAGTGCTGGGTTCTAAGCTGTTGCCTCAGTGACTTTTCTGGACTCTGGGACCTCTTAGAGATAGATCAGGGTTTTGAGATCAGTCATGGATTTAGAGCTCAGGTCTGGCACTTACCAGCTCTGCGATCTTAAGCAAGTTGCTTGACCTCTCTGTTACTTGGAATTTTTTACCTGTAAAATAAGATTAATAATATGTAGCTTAGGAATTTTGAAAGATTGTAACACATAATAAATGCAAAACAGCCAAATATCTAACATGTACTAAATATTCCAAAAGCACAATATCATCTGCCTCAGACAAGCCAGGTTTACACTGTACTTTTTAGCCATGCCACTAGGGCCTTAAAGAAATTAAGTTTTGCACTCAGGCTCTTCCTGTTCTGAGAATCGCCACTTAAATCATTGGAGAACAAATAGCAAACTGCCATCCAGGATACAGTTCCCTAATGAAATTATGTCCACGTAAGAAACCTTTATTTCCCCCTTGATGTCTGACTTTCCCCAGAGGGAGGTCTTTGACATAAAACATGAGGTTAAAGTAACACCCTTGTTCAATCACTTGGCCTTCGGGTACTTTAACAAGCTAAATAGTTTCAGGTTCAGACATAAGATGCAGTGAGTGATAAGGAGGCAAGTGAAGAATTCCTTTCCTCGTTTTTTAAAAAGTTTTTCAGCATATTGGCTAAGAGATAGGTCTGTGGGTTGAATCCTGATTCTACCATTACTAGTAATGTGACTTGAAAATGAAAGTGAAAGTGGAGTCTCTCAGTCATGTCCCACTCTTTGTGAGCGCATGGACTGTAGTCTACCAGGCTCCTCTGCCCATGGGATTTTCCAGGCAAGAGTACTGGAGTGGGTTGCCATTTCCTTCTCCAGGGGATCTTCCCAACCTAGGGATTGAACCCGGGTCTCCTGCATCGCAGGCAGACGCTTGACCGTCTGAGCCACCAGTGACTTGAACATGTGACCAAATGGCTTTGGATTTCAGTAGTGTAATGGAAGGAAAGCACCATCTTTAAAATGGGGGCTGCTCAGCAGTGTACTCAGAACAGTACCTGGCCCATGCAGATAGTATATATTATGAGAATATTCAGGTCCTGCTGAAAACTTTGAATCACCTCCTACTCTCTCATGCTGCCACACCCACCCAACACTGGTTGGTAAAATTCCGGAACTTTCTTTGTTCAGCTCTGGGGGCTTGTTTTATTCTATTTTGTCCCTTGAAGGGGCATCTGATGCTTTGGTCTTGAGGTTGTTATTGTTCAGTCGCTAAGTCATGTCTGACTTTTTGAGACCCCATGGACTGCAGCATACCAGGAGACATCCCTGTCCTTCACTGTGTCCTGGAGTTAGCTCAAACTCATGTCCATTGATTCGATGATGCCGTCCAACCATTTCGTCCTCTGTCACCCTTTCCTCCTCCTGCCTTCAGTCTTTCCCAGCATCAGGGTCTCTTCGCATCAGGTAGTATTGGAGCTTCAGCTTCAGCATCAATGCCTTCCAATGAATACCCAGGGTTGATTTCCTTTAGGAATGACTGGTTTGGTCTCCTTGCTGTCCAAGGGATTCTCAACAGTCTTCTCCAGCACCACAATTCAAAAGCATCAATTCTTGGAAGCTCTCAGCTTTCTTTATGGTCCAACTCTCTCATCCATACATGACTACTGGAAAAACCATAGCCTTGACTATATGGACTTTTGTCAGTAAAGTGATGTCTCTGCTTTTTAATATGCTGTCTAGGTTTCTCATAGCTTTCCTTCCAGGAAGCAAGCATCTTTTAATTTCAGTGCTGCAGTCAGCACCCACAGTGATTTTGGAGCCTAAGAAAATAAAATCTGCCAGAGTTTTCACTTTTATCCCATCTATTTACTGTAAAGTGAGGGACTGGAGGCCATAATCTTAGTTTTTTGGTGTTGAGTTTTAAGCCAGCTTTTTCACTCTCCTCTTTTGCCCTTGTCAAGAGGCTCTTCAGTTCCTCTTCACTTTCTGCCATAAGGGTGGTGTCATCGGCATGCCACTGCTTAGTTGCTCAGTCATGTCCAACTGTTTGTGACCCAATGAACTATAGCCTGCCAGGCTCCTCTATGCATGCAAAATTCTCCAGGCAAGAATACTGGAGTGGGTTGCCATGCCCTTTTCCAGGGGATCTTCCTGACCTAGGGATTGAACCCAGGTATCCTGCATTGCAGGCAGATTGTTTACCATCTGAGCCACCAGGGAAGCCCTGCTATCATCTGCATATCTGAAGTTATTGATATTTCTCCTGGCAGTCTTGATTCCAGCTTGCGATTCACCCAGCCCAGCATTTTTCGTGATGTACTCTGCATATAAGTTAAATAAGCAGGGTGACAAACTCCTTTCCCAATTTTGAACCAGTCCATTGTTCCATGTCCAGTTCTGTTTCTTCTTAACCTGGATACAGGTTTCTCAGGAGGCAGGTAAGCTGGTCTGTTATTCCCATCTCCTTAAGAATTTTCCAGAGTTTGCTGTGATCCACACAGACAAAAGCTTTAGTATAGTCAATGAAGCAGAAGTAGATGTTCTTCTAGAATTTCCTTGCTTTTTCTATGATCCAGCAGATGTTGGCAATTTGATCTCTGGTTCCTCTGCCATTTCTAAAGTCAGCTTGTATATCTGGAAGGTATTGGTTCACATACTGTTGAAGGTTAGCTTGTAGGTATTTGAACATTACTTTGCCAGCATATGAAATAAGCTCAATTGTAGGGTAGTTTGAACATTATTTGTCATTACTTTTCTTTGAGACTGGAATGAAAACTCACCTTTTCTAGACCTGTAGACCAATTCAGGCCACTGCTGAATTTTCCTAACAGCATCATCTTTTAGGATTTGAAGTAGCTCATCTGGAATTTTATCACCTCCACTAGCTTTGTTTGTAGTAATGCTTCCTAAGGCCCTCTTGACTTCACACTCCAGAAGGTCTGGCTCCAGGTGACTGACCATACCGTCGTGGTTATCTGGGTCACTAGGACCTATTCTGTACAATTTTCCTGTGTAGTCTTGCCACCTCTTCTTAATCTCTTCTGCTTCTGTCAGGTCCTTGCTATTTCTGTCCTTTATTGAGCCCATCTTTGCATGAATGTTCCCTTGGTATCTCTAATTTTCTTGAAGAGATCTCTAGTCTTTCCCATTCTATTGTTTTCCTCTATTTCTTTGCACTGTTTGTTTAAGAAGGCTTTCTTATCTCTCCTTGCTCTTCTCTGGAACTCTGCATTCAGTTGAGTATATCTTTTCCTTTCTCCTCTTTTACTTCTCTTCTTTTCTTAGCTGTTTGTAAGGCCTCCTCAGACAACCACTTTGCCTTCTTGTATTTCTCTGTTTTGGGGATGGTTTTGGTCACTGCCTCCTATATAATGTTATGAACCTCCATCCATAGTTCTTCAGGCACTCTGTCTACCAGATCTAATCCCTTGAATCTATTAATCACCTCCACTGTATAATCATAAGGGATTTAATTTAGGTCATACCTAAATGGTCAAGTGTTTTCTTCCTACTTTCTTCAATTTAAGCCTGAATTTTGCAATAAGGAACTCATGATCAGAGTCACAGTCACCTCCATGTCTTGTTTTTGCTGACTGTAGAGAGCTTCTCCATTTTCAACTGAAAAGAATATAATCAATCTGATTTTGATAGTGACCATCTGGTGATGTCCATTTGCAGAGTCATCTCTTGTGTTGTTGGAAGAGGGTGTGTGCTATGATCAGTGTGATCTTAAGAAGAGGTTCTTAAAGTCAGAGTTTTGCAGAGGGATGGGACACCCTACCGTCAGTAATTAGCCAGGAACTTCTGGCTTGTGTGTGTATGTGTACATGTGTGTGCACTTGCCATAAAACCCTTGGCAGCTGATGATGCCCAAGAACCCCTCTCAAGATAGCATTTTTAAATGCAAAAAAATAAAAATAGAATGCATAGGATTACCAAANGTCAGTAATTAGCCAGGAACTTCTGGCTTGTGTGTGTATGTGTACATGTGTGTGCACTTGCCATAAAACCCTTGGCAGCTGATGATGCCCAAGAACCCCTCTCAAGATAGCATTTTTAAATGCAAAAAAATAAAAATAGAATGCATAGGATTACCAAAGAAGCCAATTATGAAAATGTATAAGCATGTATGTGTGTCTTCATTAACATATTAAATAACAAAGTTTTAGGTGTTGGTTTAATAATTACCATAATTTCAAATTAATGATGAATGCAAATAATGTATTGAGATAGTCTCTAAAAGTCTAATGTAAAATGAAAGTATCTGTGATTTCACTGGTGACAGTCATAGGTACTATTACTGATAATACTGTGGCTTTGTTGCCTACACTCATCATTGAAAAAATGATAAATTTCAGGTAGAGATTAGTGAAAATATAAATGTATTCCTTTCTCATCTTCCTTGAATCCTATCCATGAACCCAAGGTTAAGAACTCCTGAGTTAAGCCAAGACAAGCATGATCCAAAATGTCTACTGTGGTGATGGGGACATGGTCACAGACTATTTTCAGGTAACCTGCCTTTGGCCTGAGGAAGTCACAGGTCTTTACATTGTACTTTGGTTTCTGAAAATCAAGGGTTCAGGTGGGCTTTTACCATCTGCACCATCCATCGGTCATGGTGGTGATAAATGAGCCTAGAGGTTGACATTTATTCCTGACATCCATTCTATCCATCGACCAACATTCCCCAGTTCATCAATATAACTGTTTTTTCCCCGTTCATATGCCATGCCTCTGGCCACTCCTTGCCTTATTCACTTACCAGAAAGGGACTATGAGCTATTCTGCCTTGCAGAAAACATTCTCTCTCCTCCTGGGAATCCTAAAGCCTGCTCCCTTTTAGGCCCTGGACTTCATTCTGAATCTGGTTGGGATTCTCATCCCAATCCTGCTCCCCTAGGGTCCTTTCTAACTCTCATCTACCCTTTGGCATCTTTTTGCAAGAGGAGATCACCTTCTGGCTCCGGCGGTATAGGACCTTGGGGTTAAAATGAATTCTTACCCTTGCAGAGCCTGTAGAGGCTCAGGAGGGGCTGAACTCCTGCTGCGCTACTCCCAGCTGTGTGACCTGGGCATGTTACCTCACCCCTGTTTGCCTTGGTTTCCTCCTAAGAGACAAAAATGGAATCAGCACTTTTCCAGTAGGATCGAATATGAGGAGTGAGTGCTTTAAAACTTAAAAGTGCCTGGCATATAATAAACACTCAATAAATATTAGTAGTTATTACTTGTCAGCCTTTGGCTGATGCTAGGCTGTTAATTGTCACCCTCAGCAAAGTTCTGCAATTCCAGTCTTTGCATATTCTCTCACATTCTGGGCCACTGACGTAAGAGACAGCGGAGAATGCTTTTTAGTCTTCTAAGGCCTGAGCTAGGGAGATCAAGACAGAATCTAGGAGTTACATAATAAAATAATATTAAAAATAATGTCTAACATTTACTGAAAACTTCCTGCTATGCCAGACACTTTTTGAACATCGTATTTAATCCCCCAACAACTTCACAAATCTGTACTATTATTCACACTTCTGATTGATGAATCAGACTCAAAGGGTTAATTATTTGCTGTCCAAGATCACAGAGTTCCTCAATTCCTGAATTGAGAACTATCTCTATCTAGCCAGAGGCCATCTTCCTAGGACAAGAGGTGGCCATAGAGAAGCATCTGGGTAATAGACAGCTACTTTTTGCTGGGTTATTGGCTCCTCTCTGCAACCACTCTCTGGTTGCTGGTACTTGGCCATGGTGAAGGAGACTTGGCACAGAGATGGCCGTCTGGCAGTGGTTCACGCAGGTTTTGTGAAGTCACATGTGGTCCCGGAGTTGCCAGGAAGAAGGATGCCTTGATGAGCCAAAATGCAAATTCCTTAGGAGAGGAAAAGTGAAAGTGAGCTTGTTCACACTGTACAGGGCTCCAAGGAAATGACACAATGCGAGAGACATAGTGTCCTGCCACTGGACTCCTTCATATTACAGGAGCGTTATGTTGCATTTGATCACAAACTTGTCTCCCAACAGTTTGCTTCTTTGACCAGAGGCAGAGGTGACCCAAAGTAAAAAAGAAGCTGATACCTGAAATAATAAAAGCTGGGTGCCTCTGGACACTTGAAATACAATCTTCTGGGAAACTGGTGTGGAGTAGGGGTGGAGAGATGGAAGCATGTTTTCCTTGTCATTTTCCAAAGTTTCCCTGGTCCTTGAGATAAGGTGCTCAAAGCAGGTCAAGGACAGGAGAAGGGAATTTGGGGAAATTTACCAAGTTTATTCAAAGCTGAAATGATTTCTAGGACCCTCCCTGGAGTTTCCAAAATCTCTTATTTTGTTATTTGTTAATTTTCTTCTTTCCCTATCTCTCTTCTTTCTTCTCTCTGCTTCTTGTTTTCTTTCTCCCTCCTGGTCTTGCCTTCTGCAGAACGCCTGTCCCACTGCCCATCAGCTCACAGAGGCTCACCTGCTGTCCCTCAATGCCAGAGGAAGGCTAATTTTCCTCTGGCCAAGTCCAGGACTGAGTTACCTGGGTCTTAAATACGTTTTTTGTCAGCATATTTTGGCCCTTCTTTTTGCCTCTCCCAGAACTTCTAAGTTGTATTTACAATCAAAGACTGGGATTTAAGGGGTCTGGCAAATGCTGGCATTTTAGACCATCAAAATTAATGCCACTGTTTATGTAATGTTGTCTGGGAGAATTTACTGAAGGTCATTAAGATTCAGATTAAAAAAAAAAAAGATTACTCAAAAGTCTTTTAGAAAAACTGTTAGAAGTACAGTAAGACCCAAAGGTTTCAAAATTTTAAGTGAAATCTGCCTAATCTGATGTAAATCATATTTAGATGCTTGAGGTGAGAAGACCTGATAAATTCAAACCAGATCAGCTGCTAATCCTCAGACTAGAGAAGGCAGACTGTGGCCTCCCATCAAATTGGGGGAGCTGACTCATCTATTGATAAAGTCCAGCCAGAAAGGTAATTGCCAGAAATCCACATGGGCATCTACTTGAAGAAGGCGGCCAGCCAAACAGTCCAAAGAAGAGACAAGATTCTATCTGGGATCTGTGATGATGATTATATCCTTCCAAAAGGGAGCCATTGAAGTGTCTACACACAAACCGGCCTGTTTCCAATGTAGTTCTGATTCTAGAAACTTTCCATTTGGATTTATTATACTGTAGTTCAGTTCTCACATTCTCTATAGGGCTTGTAAAATACAGATGGCTGGATCTCACTTCCAGAGGTTCTGATTCTGTAGGTCTCAGATGGGGTCTAAGAATTTGTGTATCTGATAAATTCCCAGGTGATGCTGAGTCTGCTGGTCCAGGGACCACATTTTGGGAACCACTGGTGTAGTTTAATGGACAGGCTCTGGAATCAGATTTCCTGGGTTCAAAGACTGGCCCCATCACTCATATACTAGAACCATGTGAGCAAGTTAACCTTTCTGTCTCCTCAGCTTCCTCACCTGTCTAAAAGAAACTGAGGATAGGAATTACACCTGCTTCCTGATATTATTTTGAGAGGTAGGTGAGATAACACATAGAAAACACAACTTTGTACAGGCAAGTGCTCGCTAATTCTAGTCGTTGTAGATTCCCCAAACACACTAACATTGCAGAGCTGCTCTCCCCGCTCACACAAAGACCCTCCGGTACTCCTGGTTGCCAGTGGTTTGGTTCTTCAGGGCTTAAGGTGGCTGGGCCACCTGGGGACCACTTGGCCCTCCTCAGACACCACTGGTCCTGCAGGTGCCTGCGCAGTGCACTTTCAATCCCTTCTCAGAGTTGAGAATCAGAATCCTACTTAACCCTGCCTTCTCTGCTACCAGAGTCCGCAGAATATCAGTCCAGGCACTGATGTGAATACTTCTATCAATGCCCTCCTGTTCTGTTGTGCTCTGGTGGCTGGGAAAGAAAGAAAAATGGACCAGGAGAATCCTGCCTGCTATGCCAAGCACTAAATTTTATATTGGCTGAATTTAACCACATGAATTTAGATTCTCCAACCTACCTAGGTTTTCAGAGCTGCAGAGGCGTCTAGATATTTTCTACAATTTCATCTGCCCTCCCTTATCATTATAATATAATATAATTTTTAATTAATTAAAAACAAAAATGAATCAAGAAAAAGTCAGAATAGTTCAATTGCTAGACTTGCTTTTTGTTTTTATTATCAACAATCAAGTTAATGGTACACTCTTGGAAAACTATATGCACATGTAGAAATATTTCCCTTTTAAATAGAAGCATTCATTATAACACATATAAATAAATTTGAAAATCTGAAACATAACTTATGATGCTTATGTTCACAAACATAGTCCAACAAGAAGAAAAAAGAAATCAGACAGACATGCACCTGATAACAAAAATATATACCATTGGCTGAACCGTGGTCTCTCTAAACACAAAGGAATTGAACCCGTGAGAACCTTATTATTCAATAAAGACACACCATAGAGACTACAAGAAGAGAAAAACATTATACGGTCACGTAGAGGAGACGGGCTGTACTGATATTAACACGATACAATTGAGTCACAGAACACAGTTGTAGAAAGACACCAAAAAAGTTAAAGCCTCAACATTCAACTAATATCTATAGTTTGTGCCTTTTAAAATAAAATTTAAAAAATAAACAAAAAGTCCCAACAGAGATGTCTAAACTGCGCGAAGAATGGAATCATCAATATACAGTCCATCCACCATACAGGATGTGAGTCCATTTCGGATCAAACAGAAATGCAGAGACACTTCTGCAAACTCGTGTGCGCCTCTTTCCCTTGCTGGGTAGATTTCTCTGCAGCCAGCTGCGTGGACTGCAATTGACTCCACTCCAAAGCAGTGCCAAAAAGTTCAGTAAAAGCTGGTGGAAGAAAATGCCGGCGAGGGTGTCAGGAGAGAAAAAAAGGGAAAAGTTGAGAGATAACGTGACAAAGTTTGCGGCGTTCGCGGATGAAAAGGCATTTCATGGATAGGGCATCTTTCAGGGCCGAGCGGCTGCAGAGACTCAGGAGAGCTGGAACGGTGAGGGGTTCGGATGCGCAGTTGGCGGGATGGTGTTTGACGAGGTTGGGGCAGGCGAGCGGGCGCGAGGCAGTCACCTTGGCCGCGGGGACAGTCTGCACGAGTCGCCACCGCAGCGGCCCGAACCAAGGACAAGAGGGGAAACGGGTCGACTGGCAGGCCTTCCCACTCTCCCTGAAGAGGAGCCCCGAGGGAGTCCGTGCTGTCCAGAGGATGCGGATGAATTTAGGAATTCAGGAGACAGAGCCCTCAGATGGGGCCAGCTGCCGCTTCCCTCTTCCCCCTTGAATTTTTTCTTTCCCTTGGATTTTAAAGCCTTTCGGTTTTTTGTTTTAATTGTCACTGCCTCCCTACTCCGTTCTTTTTTTTTTTAATCTGGGGGAATTCTGTTCACTTTTCTCTTTCCCTAAGCGAGTCACGGAGTTGGTTGTGGCCTCCCAGCCGTCTTTCTCCCTGTCACCTGCTCGGGCCACAGACACACACTCCCCGAGACAGACACACACCGACGCGCAGCCATAGCCCCCTGAGATTCCACCCCCCTCCCCGAGTCCAGGCCGCGTCGCTCACGCCTCCCGGGCAGCAAGCGGGGCCCCCGGGCCCGTGCGCGCGGCCCCGAGGCAGGTGCGAAGCCAGGGAGGTGTTTCGTTTCTTTTGGGGGTGAAGCCAGGGAGTAGGAGTGGGCTGGAAATGGGGGCGACGCCGTTTTCTCTTTATTCTTATCGCGATTACTTTAGGCTCTCGAGGGAAACGCCACGGCAGCAGCGACAGTAGCCTTGGGCCTTCCCGGCTCACCCACTCGCCCGCGGGGACCCGCCTCGCCCGCCGCCGCCGCCGCCGCAGATCCCAGATCAGAACATACTGCTCTTCACTAAGGCGGCTTTGGCACCGTTGGGTCTTTGGAGCGAAGACAGGACGCTGGCGAAGGGACCCCCGAGCGAATCCGGGATGGAGGTGATGGGGCCGGGGCCCGGAGCCCAGCCTTGTCCAGGGCCCCCGGCCGCAGCCAGGCCTCCGGCCGCCGCCGCCGCCGCCGCCGCCGCCGCCGCCGCCGCGGTGTCCAGCGCCTCCCTGCCCGGCTCCGGGCTGTCGTCGGTCGGCTCCATTCGGCCCCCTCACGGCCTGCTCAAGTCTCCGGCGGCGGCGGCGGCGGCGGCGGC